>OW799235.1:52463591-52914151 GCA_941918925.1 Phyto melanocephala
AAGCGCCTTTATGGAAAATGTTTTGTGTTACTAAAATTACAGCTAAATTTCTATGATGTGACCCCTTAGTGAAGAGTTCACAAACTTTTTTATTTGACGATTCAAGCATTAAATCATCCAATATTATTAAAGTTGATTCTTTATCATTAGTACTAAAAGTTTCTGGAATTCCTTTAATAAACTGAACATTTTTTATTAATGGTAGTGAATTTTTTTCAGAAAAACACCATACAATTCGATCAATGCCTTTAGATATTAAGTGTTGATTTTCAATCAAATTTTTAATAAATGTAGATTTCCCACAACCTGAAGGACCACACACCATCATTGTAAATGGATATATAAACTGTTGAAACATGTTTACACATTCATACACAACACGTAAATGAATCGAAGCTTTACATTCCTTAAATAAATATGAGTAAACAAACTCTTGTTAATGAACTTCATCGTCAAGCAAGAAAAAACTTTAAACGTCGACGATTTATTCAGAAGGGGATTCTAGATACATGGCAAATAGATTTAGTGGAGATGATTCCATATTCAAAATTTAATAAAGGTTTCAAGTATATGCTTACTGTAATAGATGTATTCTCAAAGTATGCGTATGCTGCACCACTGAAATCTAAAACAGGAACAGAGATTTCAAAAGCATTTAAAAATATTATAAAGTTGAACGAACAAAAATCTCCCAAAAATCTTCATTCTGATCAAGGAACAGAATTTTATAATAAAGACTTTAAAAGTCTAATGAAAAAACTTAATATTAATCATTATCACACTTTTTCAAATATGAAGGCATCTGTAGTTGAGCGTTTTAACAGAACTTTAAAAACTAAAATGTGGAAACAATTCAGTATGCAAGGAAATTATAAGTGGATAAATATATTAGATAAATTATTGCAAGAGTATAATTCATCTTATCACCGTACTATTAAAATGAGACCCAACTCTGTTAACAAGAAAAATGAAAAAAGGCTTCTTAGAACTATATACAATAACTTAAAAATATTTAAAAGAGGAAAATATAAGACAAATGATTTTGTTCGCATAAGCAAATATAAAAATGTTTTTGAGAAAGGATATACACCAAATTGGTCTTCAGAAGTTTTTCAAATAAATAAAAGTTTTGTAACAAATCCAATAACATATCAACTTAAAGATCTTAAGGGAAATATAATAAAAGGTGGATTTTATGAAGAAGAATTATTAAAAACTAAAGTTCCCCACGTTTATTTAGTAGAAAAAGTGTTGAAACGTCGTGGAAAAAAGCTGTTTGTAAAATGGCTAGGTTTCGGAAAGGAACATAATTCATGGATTCATCAAACCGACATAGGCGAATAACCCAATTTTAATCATATATGTATAGCAAACAACGACTAACTTCAATTATTTCTTTTGAAGATGGCTTCAAGTATGGAAGAAAGTGATCTTTATGTTACTTTATTAAGTAATGATTCAACAGATATTTATAAAAACTCTTCAAGCACTTTTACAAATTTGCTAAAGCAATCTTTATACCTAAACGATAAATGGGTAGTTGGATTATCAGATATTTCTTTTTCATTAATGAATAAAACAAAAAAAGAAGATAATGAAAATGTTATAAAACGTAAAAAACGAAATGTGTTAAACCAACCTTTAGATTATGAAATATTAAAAACACCAAATCCGGATGTTAATATTAATCATGAAAGTATTAAATTGAAATTTAAAGAACTTATGAATAAAACAAACGAGCAAACAAAAACAAATTTAGAGAATGGTTATAAAATTTCAAAACGTTTAAATAATGTGGATGATAATATTCTAAAAACTATAACACCATTCGAAGAAAAGAAAGGTGACAATAAAAGAAATTCAAATATAAAAAGAAACGAAAATAAAGGTAGCTCAAATATCAAACAAAATGCTCAAACTATTGATCAAGAGTTTGAAGCTAATAGAAAAGATTCTATTTTATCGTCAAAAAAATATATTTTAGATAAATCTTTAAATGATTTGCCTACCAATATAAACAACTTTATTAATAAAAATGAATCCACTGGAATAGATGAAATCGTATTTATTTACACTGATATAATTAAACCTCGATACGTAGGAAGTAAAAAAACGAAATGTTTAAAAATATTTTCAATATCGACATTAAAAAATTATATTCATTTTAGCCGTATTGAATATTTTCCAATCGAAACTTTTAATATTAATGATATTTCAATAATGATTCGAAATGATGAAGGGAAAGTAATGGAGTTGTTAGAATATATTCCAGTTTATTGCACTTTACACTTTAAAAAGAAACGTATATAATGATTATGTAATAGAAAGATAAATCATTTTTATTACAACCATGGATGTGATGTATACAAATTATTATAATAATCAGTCTGGAAATAACTTACAAAATATTGGTGAAATATATCATACACCAAGAATTATACAGTATGGACGTGGTATTGGATCACTTTTTTCAGCATTATTCTCCCATCTAAAACCTTTATTGAAAACAGGTTTGCATATTTTAAAAAATAAATCATTAGATATTGGAAAAGAAATGTTGGAGGAAATTGGAACAAAACCAGTAAAACAAATTTTATTAAATCAAGGAAGAAAAGTCATGAATGACATTACAGAGGCTGCTATCGACAAGATTAAAACAATGCAAAGAGGCAAAGGGAAGCGTATAAAACTAAAACGTTTAAAACAGAGACCGCAGAATAAATTAAAACGTTGCAGAGGAAAGAACTTTAAAGATATTTTTGGAAATTTGAAATGTCTGGATTTATAGAATGTATGAAAAGTGAATTAGATTTATTTGAAGCTCCTCCAATTCAAACCAGTGTCATTAAAACTGAAGAAATATCCTACAACCCAATAGCTTCTTTGGATAATTCTAGTACTATTGAGTTTGTATCATTAGGAAATGGAGAAACTTATAGAGATCTCAATAGTATTTATCTTAGACTAGTCGTTGAATTTAAAGGAAGCGGAAGTGTTGTTAATAACCTTTTACACTCATTATTTAGAAACTGTATAGTTCATCTAAATAATAAAAATGTATCCCAACCTGACAATAACTATCACTATAGAGCATATATGGAAACATTGTTAAATTATGGAAACGATGCAACATCAACACATCTTGAATCTTGTGGTTGGGCAGTTGATACAAATAAAATTAATTCATTAATTGAGAAAGAAAACCCCGGATTAGATAAAAGAAGAAAATTATTTAAAATTGGAAAAAAAGTAGAGCTTTTTGGAAAACTTCATGTAGATGTGTTTAATCAACAAAAATACTTGCTAAATAATGTTGATATTAAGGTAACGCTAAATTTGGAGAAACCCGAATTCTATATTTTAGAAGGTGGAGATAAAAATGAATGTAATTTAAAAATACACGAAGCTAATTTATACATAAATCATCTTGCTATCAATAATAATATTTTAATGGCACATCACAACGTGTTGCAATCAAAAAATGCAATATATCCATATAAGAGAGTGGAAATAAAAACATTTACTATACATCCTGGAAACCACTCGCTATCTTTAGATAATGTTATACTTGGACAGCTACCTAATTTTGTAATTTTTGGTATGGTATCTAATAAAGCTTATACAGGAGATAGAAAAGAAAATCCATTTAACTTTCAACATTTTAACCTACAAAGATTCAATTTGGTTGTTAATGGAGTGCAATTTCCCGCACAACCAATTGAATTTAACTATAATAATGGCACAATTATAAGCACCCGTGGTTATCAAACACTATTTAAAGGAACTGGAATTCATCATTTTGATAAAGGTCATCAAATAACTAAAGAACTTTTTGATAACGGATATTTTATGCTCGCTTTTGATTTAACACCTGATCATAATAACAACTCTAACTGTGGAAATTTAATAAATCAAGGGACAATTCGCATTGAAGGACGTTTTGGAAAACCAATTACTGAAGCGATTACCTGTTTAGTGTATTGTGAATTTGATAGCATAATAGAAATTGATAAGTCTCGCAGTATTTTTCAAACGCTATGAATGCAATTACAATAAAAAATACTTTGAATTCAAACAATATAACAAAGAGTAAATTTAAAGGTGTTTATGCATGCAATAAATTACCAACAAAATCAGTTAAAAAACCATGTTTTTATATTGCTAACACTGATCCATCACATAAACCTGGACAGCATTGGGTTGCATTTTACTTTCCTAAAAATAAAGCAGCTGAATTCTTCTGCTCTGCTGGCCAACCACCTATTAAACAATTCATTTCATTTTTAAGAAGAAATTCCAAAACTTTCATCTGCAATACAAGACGAATTCAAAGTGAAACATCTAATTTATGTGGTTTATACTGCTGTATTTTTATTTATTTAAGAAGTAAAAATGTATCTTTTAATCAAATATTAAGAATTTTTAATTATTTTAACTTATATAAAAATGATACAATAGTACTAAGGTTATTTAAGATTTTTTTTTTTAAACAATTATGAAAATAAAAATAAAAAAAGATATATAAACAAATAATACAATAAAATGATGTTGATTATTTTTTCGCTTCAAAATTTTCCGCTGCTTTTAAAATAATGTTGTCATTCCCATCATATAATGCCAGGAATAGTTGGAGGTCTATTGGCGGTAGGATGATCACTTCCTCTATATGTATCCTTTCCTTTTCTATTGTCCTTTCTCCGTTTTGGTTGTTTTTGCTTACAGCGTTTTCCTTAGGTTTTTTAAGAAAATCCATGTCGCTTCTTGCACAGTTTTTTTAAAAATGATTGATTGTTTAAATACGTTACGAAAAATTCTATCATATTCATAAAATTTACACTCATACAAAATTCTAAAATCTTAACCTATTCTAACAAAAGTGTAAATATTTTGTTTACTAATGTCAACAACCTTTCATATTTTGTCTCTTTAGTTAACTTACAATTTTTTAAATTAATCATGACTATGTCTAACACAATTGAAAGAAAATACATTTTAAAGTCAATAAACTTTCAGGAAAACTTCCAAGAATACTTAAAAATATACTCAGCTTATTTTTTCAACTAAAAGTGCAATTTAAGAAATAAAAAATATAATAAAACTTCAAATGTCTTATGTAAAAACTTTGTTATCATAAAATTAAAGCGTTAAATTTCATTTCAGCTATAGCACACGACAAAACAACAAATGTATTTCATATACACATCTACATACGTGAAAAAAGAAGATTTTGTTTTATGTTTTTGAAAAATTTTGTTTATTAATAATGCTTACTTAAAATGTAGAATAAATAATTAATTAACTGATACACAAATTATTGTTTTCCATGCACAGGTATTTCCTCAGTGTCTTTACAACTCTGTGTTAATTTTAAAAAATTATTAATAAGACAAAGGTGTTCAATAAAAATATATCCGTTGAAGTCTTCCAAAAATTTAAGAATTATATTTCTCGACATGTTAACTTAGCAACTTTTTAACAATTAATAATTTAATTTTAAAGACATTTTAATACATTCTTGGAATTTTTAATGGTACCTAATTAAAAAATAGGTTGAGTATTAGGAATGTAAATACTCATGTAACTTTTTAATATATTTTTGTATCAATTAAGAATGTTGGTTTAGTATATCTTGAGTTTATTTCCATATATTTTTTTATTCAATCCCTCTTTACTATTTTAATAAAAATCACTCAAACGATCATTTTCTCTTTAATTATTCATCTTTAAAAAATAAAATTCATCTTTATGGAAAACTATAATTACATTCAATAAAAATTATTTTCTCTTAAATTATTCATCTGTGAAAATTCATCTCTTAACATTCTTATTTAAACAATTTTGCACATACATTTTCTAAAACATGTAAGTTTGTATACACATATTTATATATGTAAGTATTTATATATGTATTTACAAATAATAATTTACCTTTGCATTTTCTCATATTACAATTTTAAAAAAATTTTTAACAACAAAAAAATCATCCGTATGAGTAAATTGCAGACAATAAAAAAATTTTAATTGAAACTTGAGACAAACAAACCAATAACAAAATGCATATCAACCAAAAATTAAAAATCAGCCTTATGGAAATTACCATTGGGATGAATATTTTAAATTATTAACAAAAATTCATCCTTATGGGAAATTACCATTGGGATGAAAATTTAAAACAAAAATTCATCCTCATGCAATCTCCATAAGGATGAATTTGGTGTCCCAGAAAGCCCACAAATATACTACTGATTTCTCCATTCAAAACTATGGTATCTTCTCTTACTTCCATGTCAAATGGTAAAATTATCTCGTTTCGGTGGGATATTGTCACCTTATCAACCCTGAAAGCACTATCATAAATTGGAATTGTCAATGTCCCGTTGTTGTTGCCAAAAGTGAGCACACATGCATCATAGTCTATACTGCACCTGTACTTTGTCAAAAAGTCTCTCCCCAGTATTCCGTCAGTGTATATAGGAAAGTCATTCCTTACCAATTGCATCCTGTGGTCAATAATTTCGCTATCTATGTCCATTCTGACAATTGTAGAACCCAAGGATTTAATAATATCTCCTGATATTCCAGTCAAATTACAATAGTCATTCTCATTCACATCACATTTATTCAAAAATTGTTCCTTACAGAGTGAAATATCTGCGCCTGTATCTATCAAAAATGTCAGTTCGTCTTTTGCGTCCATTATTTTTAATTTTACGTAATTTCTAAGGTTTGATGATATACAATATATATTTTCAGTTTCTAATTTGTTCCCAGTGGAGATTCCATTTGCGTGATCTCCGGGAGCAAGGAGTTTCCCTGGCTTTGAACGTTGTATATGTTGTGATTTCTGTTGTTATTATCCCATCTTCTCTGACCGTTGTAAATTGTTCTGTTATTGCCGTAACTATTATTTCCATTATTGTTGTTGTTCCTTCTATTGTCATTATTTCTTCTATTACTGTTGTTATAAGTTCTATTGTTTTGGTTATTCTGTTGTATGCTTACACGGCATTGTCTTGAAAAGTGGTTAAGTTTATTGCATTTGTGACATTTCATGCCTTCTGCGGGGCATTTATATCCATGTTTTCTGCCACATTTGCCACAATTTTGTCGTTGAGTTATTGCAATTGTGTTGGGTATATTATATTTATGTGTTTTTTGATGGAATATTTGTTTCTGTGTTGTTCTTGCCGAAACTTGTTCTGCAATCTTGACGGCCTCTGTAAATGTTTTTACTTGACTTGCGTCAATTGTTGTTATTATTTGTGGATCCGTTAATCCATTCATAAATGCGTTGAATGCGATTTTGCTGTTGGTATTGATTATGGAGTTTCTACTGTCTTCTCCTTCCTCTGTTATCTGGAGTTCGTTCAACTCCGCAATGAGACTTTCTATTTTGTTAGCAAAACCCGACACATTGCCGTTTTTCTGATTAACACTAGTTATTTCGTGCAAAATTGCGTTCGTTGTTTTAACCGGTTTGTATATTGTTCTCAGGTTATTTATTAATTCCGTTATTGATGTAGGTATGGATATCTGTTTCAATCTGTTCTGTACCTTCAATTCCAGTCTTGATTTGTAAACGAAATTGAAGAAAGATGTACTTTTTGCCGTAGGTACTGTCGTTGTGACAAATTCCAAACTTGTTAAAAAATCATTGAGTTCATCGGACTTACCGGCAAACTTGGGTACCAATTTTGTAATTAATGAGAGTTCATTTATATCTAAATTCGCCATGATAACAATTTTCCCCTTCGTATGTTGTCCTAATAAATCTAAAGCTTCCTTTTCTAACTCAGTAAATCTTCCTTGTATTTCAGTTATTTCCTGTTTCCCAAATGTATTATTCTCTAAGTAATCTTTTAAATTGCCCTTAATGTTCCGAATCTCTAACTTCTTCGCCTCTATTGTCTCGGTCGTATAAGGTCTACCAATGCTCTTTCTAGCATTCAAAATAAGTTGTTCTATCTGTCTCAAAGGTTCCATGAGAGCAATATATGCCCTCTTTATGTTGTTCTTTAACACTAATTTAAAAAAATTCAAAATTTTTGTATTAATTATGATAACCAAAGGAGTTATTATTATTGCCAGTATTACCCAGCCTATATATTTGTCAAATAAATTCCTTAATCTATTCATCATATAGAGAAATTATTATTGTTAATGTTTCCCTTCTTTTTTTTTTTCTTTTTTTTTTTTTAGTTTCTATTCTGGGTACTGTATATTTAACATTATTAAATATGAATAAAAACTTATTTTTATTGCCAAAATTACAATACACAAAATTAGTAAAATCAGAAAAATTGTTGTTATAAAAATTAATATTAATTCTTCCATTTACCGTGATTTTAGTTTACAATGTAGCATATATTATTATTATAATTTATTTAATTATACATATATATTCTTTCTCTTAGAAAAATGATAAAATATTTTTCATGTTAACTATTTTATCGAGCTGATTATTAATAGTGTTTTCCATCCTGTTCAGTGCATTTTCAAAAGCATTTATTATGTTTACTTTTATCCATATAATTAATGAAATTAACAAAATTGTTATTACTAGAACAAAAATATATTTTTGCATGTTTAAATATTTTACATATTTCTATTTATATTCTTTATACATATATTTCGTTTTCTTTTTTCTTTGTTTTATTGCTTTTATTTCCTTTCTTAATTCAAATATTTCTTGTTGAATATTGTGTTTGTCTTCCTTATTGCTGAAGGTCTCTTCGTAGATGAGCACACGTAACTGTTGTTTCAATTTGTTAATTCTACCTCCTCTTGATTTATTTACATTTGGCAGAGGGAATATAGGGAACGTTGGCTCGATCGGTTTCTTCTTTGGTAGTTTTTTGGGCTTAGGTCCTAATGCGAGGATGCGTGGTTTCTGGTCATCCTTGGCACCTTGTTCAAGTAGTTTGGCCCAGCGAGCTTCCGCTTCACGTACTTCTTCGAGGATCTCTTCCAACGATTGTTCCATACAGACAAAAAAAAATATAAATTTAATACTGTTCGAATAGATTCTGACTAAGCGTAAGCTCTGTATGTCAGGATCTATTTTGCCTTTTTCAATACAATTTTTAGCAAAGGATAAGCAGTATGCTGTATAATCCTTATTTTGCTATTTTAAATTGTATTAAATCAAGGGTGGCAGGATCGCCATGTGGTGAATCTACAATATTTTCCAAATAAAAACACCTTTTATTTCAAGAAAGATATTTCATAGATTAGTTTTTATTTATTAATTTCTTAAGCTTATATACTTACTATGAGAAGTTCGCTTTTTCTTTTCATTGAGCGAATCTCATATTCTAACTCAATTATTATTATGATCTTAATTTACATTCAACTCAATTATTATTATGTTCTTAATTTACATTCAACTCAATTTTTATTATGTTCTACAACTTAATTTATCTTTACTTATATTACACTGTACCAGGCTATCAGCAAATTTAGAGTATGTTTAGACGAATTCTAATTTGAGTACTTCATTATAATTGTTCAATGTATTAGTAAATGTGTGAAACATAATATTCGTATTTGATATTAATGTTCCCATTTGGTTTAACCCAATTTATTTCTGTTTCTTTTCTTCCGCCAAGAGTCAATGTCCATAGTGACTATTATGTCAATTCAGCATATTGCAGTGACACAAACAAAAGCCGTACAATGACCGTTTATATTGAGAGTGTTGAAATGCTCAGAAGTATCGATGAGTAATTCTTAGTAAGTTAATCTACTACTGACCTATCTCAACAAGACTTTGACTCTGAACTGAAGTTTGTGTGTTTGTGTAGTTTCTGTTTATTATATTTGTGCGCTTACAATGTATCCCTGAATTGTTTAAGCGTGTAATACTTTATTGATTGTTTACATAAAATGTTCACGCGTGTAATACATTATCGATTGTTTATATAAGATATTCACGCGTGTATTATGAATACACTACAAGATAATAAAGAAAACTAAAGGGCTATGTTAAATTGGTGAAATTTATAACTGTCCTTTCTAAAAATAATTAAAATGCATTTATTTAGATTATGTCAAATATCAACATTTAGCAAATAAGTTTATTTTGATCTAGAATTTGTCACACCTTTCTTTAAATATTAATACTAATATATTTTAAAACATTTAAACACTTTTAGGGCCATTATTACAATTTGGCATTAGTATGCAGGATTTTATCGGACGGATAAACAGTTATCGATTATAACAATTTATATATGTAAATCTAAAATGAGCGTTATGTTAAACAGAAGTTTATTCAAACTAGTAGGATAAACTGAAGTTGTAATAATAATAAACTTCGTCCGATAAAACCCTATCTTTAACTAACGACAAGTTGTAATAATAGCGCATAAAATGTTAAATACAAATTAATCGTAAAAACTACTTTATAGCAAGGAAATTATAATATAAATAAATTGTTAAATTTTAGTGATAAATTATTTTTATTTTTTTAAATATTTTTTTTTTACTTTTCAATCATTATACTTGGAAATGTAATTTTAGAAAATGGTAGGCTTTGGTCCGTTTTTAAGAAAAATTTAGTACTAAACTTATTTTAGTGGTGGCATCCTGATTATAGCCTAAATATAAGTTTAATTAAATATAATAATTATTTACATTTGATAAATAATTATCCTAAATAGCAAGCACATTTCAGGAGAAAACACTACGGTTCTTGAGAATATGTTAAACAAACTATTGTTATTTTGTTGCTTACATTATCATATTTTTCATATTTTCTTCTTTTTCTTCTTCTTCTTTTTCTTCTTTTTCATATTTTCACTGTAGCGACATTTTTATACACAGTTAGCATTTAAGTGCTTTTACACATTATGTTTTTTCAACAGGCAAATGAGACAGACAAAACGAAGATCACACACCAAAACATTAAATCAACTTGCAATAACAAAAACAACAACGAAATGTAGATATTTTTAATTTATGAGACGAAATCATAAAGAAAAACTCTTAACTTTATTCAGCGAAGATTTACGATGGATCAGAGTACAATTTATTACTTTCTGATAAAAATAAGCTAAACAAGTAAAAGCGCTATATTCGGCCGTGCCGAATCTTATATACCCTTCACAACGTGTAGTCATGCAATAACAGTAAATTCACGTATGTATGTTAAAAAAAACAAAAAAAAAATAAAAAAAAAATTTAAAAAAAAAAAAATTTAAAAAAAAAATTAAAAAAAAAAAAATTATTATATACATATATAATATATATAAAACAAAAAAAAAATAAAAAAAAAATTAAAAAAAAAATAAAAAAAAATAATAATAAAAATATATATAATATATTAAATAAAAAAAAAATAAAAAAAAAATTAAAAAAAAAAATTTTAAAAAAATTTAAAAAAAAATTTTTTTGCCTCAGCTGGGATTCGATGCCACGTTTTCTCTAACCAGTATACACGTTTGTATGTATGTATGTTGTTGTTGTAATGTTGTTTTTATGAAAAGAAAATCGAGGTGGTCGTGGGTTTTTGCTCATATCTCAGTTGTTTATGTACCGATGTTTCTGATTTTCAATACCGATCTACTCCCGAATATTTCTGATATTTTAATACCTTACCCGGGTCCAACCTATGTCGGGGGGCTTCAAAAAGTTGATTTCAACATACACACGGACAGACGGTCAGACGGACAGACGGACAGACGGACAGACGGTCAGGGCTTAATCGACTCCTCTATTCATAAGCTTTCAGAAAATATATACTTTATGGGGTCGGAAATGAAAATTGTAGAAATTTCACACGGAATGACAAACCTATATATACCCTTTTTCACTGTGTGAAGGGTATAAAAAAATAAGAAAAATACATAATTTTTTATAAAATTTCGCACATTAATTGCCTGATACTATACAGGAGAGGGGTGATAATTAAAACTTAAAATTTTTATTTTATCTGTAGATAACAAATTAAAGACAAATAGTAATTAGAAATACATAAAGTTATACACAATTATGCAAATAGAAAATAGATACACTCAGGGAAAAAGCTTCATTTATTTTAAGATATCTTACGTCATTGTAATGATTTTGTCATTAAAATCTCTCCCACGACTGGCTTCATCAAAACCCGAAAATATGTCATTAATATTGTTACGTTTATACCTTTTATAAACGTTGGATTATTTCCTTTAAATAAATCTCTTGAGTTCTTTTATTGCAATCAAAAACAGTTGAAATTTGTTATAAAATTAAGAGCACACTATTTACTTAAACACACTCAAAGATTGCTTTTATATCACTTTACTTATTACACTTATTGTTACACACTTTAATTATCAAACTCACTTTGATACACACTTTACAAGCTCTATCGTAATACTGATCATGTTAGCTGTGTTGTTCGGCTATTTATAGTAACATAGTGGTGTTCGGTAACATTCTACAAAGTTCTCGTATGTACATTCTAGTACATTCGAAAACCGTTACATTTAAATTAAGACGTTAAGTAATATGCACGAATAATAGAAGTGCCTAAAAGTATGCTACACAAAATAACAAACATAATTTTCGAACAACCAACGAAATAAACTAAAACAAATAAAACTAAAGTTACTTAATCTACTACAACTAAAATAAATTATAATGTAAATTAAGCTACTTAAAAATAAATCTGTAACAATATGATGAAATGATTTTACAACATATTTTACGTATCTAAAACGTTAAGTATCAAAATGATGAAATAATATTTTTTCTTTACCCCATCAATATAGGCGTGAGTAATACAATACAGCCATGTAAAAAAAAATAAAAATTAAAAATTATATAAAAAAAAAGATCAACAGAGTATAGCATAATCTGAAATCAAGGCTAAGCTACGATTCGGTCACTATTAATATGTACATGATAATGAAGGCTATTATCAGAGTCGGCACAGTCGAATAAGGATATTTATAAGCGATGGTCATAAATTTTAGGGCAACTAAAAAAAAAAAAATAAGTAGTTCTTCACTCAAAAACTAGTTTATGTTTATCTCCAATATTACTTGCTGACTTTACTGGGAAGGGAAAAAGTTTTTTGCAGATATGAAAATGTCGTGATGTTGTAAAGACTGAATGCTGATGCTTTCTATATTCATTCTTTGGCTGAAAGTATGGAAAGCAAAGTTGTTTTATTTATAAATCTATCAAGGTGGTAGACATCTAACAATGAATTCCTGAATATCTTTAACACCGTGCTATGTCTGTTTGTTATAATTATAAATTAATATCTATTCACTCTTTATAGTTTTTCAGAATTCTTTAATTATTACAATTTTATTTAATAAATATTTTAGGAAGTTTAATAATAGAGCGCAATACTCAGCTGTGCCGAATCTAATAATACCCGTCACCATCATGTACATAGTGATAAGGACCACATCGTAGCTTAGCCTTGATTTTAGCTTTCAAGAAAAATCCTATTATTTCTGACGCCATCTTTGATTTTGAATGTTTACATAGTTCTGTATTCTACTAATCAAACCCTTTCATTTAATACCCATATTGTTGGGGTTAAAAAAATTCGCTTCGCTATTTTGTTTCAGACGCCATCTTGGATTTTACACTTTTTTATAGTTTACTACATTGCACTGGTCGAGTGCTGTTTTAGCATACTAAAATTGTGGGGGTTGAAGAGGACAAATCGTAACTACTATATTTGTCTTATATATTCGCCATTTAATCTAGGACGCCATCTTGAATTTTTTTTCTTTTCATATCTAACTATATTTTAAGACTCAAGCTCTTTCATTTGATTCCTATATTGGCTCCCTTCATTCTATAAAAACTGAAAAATTTATATCTTTTTTGTAAATTTAAGGAAAAACACAGAATCATTTGTACTTTAATGCTTATATCTCAGTTGGTCTCAAACCGACTTGTTAGTTCTTCTAATAATAATTTAATTTATGATTTCTGAGATTACGGTTTATATTTTGGTGTCATAAGAGTTTTCAAAATTATTTAGGATTTTAAAAAATGTTGGTATATCTAAAAAAATAGATAAATATTTTTTTTTTTAAATTTTTTGCCGACTAGTGACCAAAATGTTTAAAATTTTCATGAATACCTTCAGAGGCATGGCAAATTTATAAATGGTAACAATCGTGTCTATAAATTATCGAAGGGCTTAAAATTTTTATTTTCGTGGTAAAAAAAAAGCGAACAAACAGAGGCAGTCGTATGTATTGCTCATATCTCAGATAGTTATGAAGCGATTATGGTAATTTCCAACACCAATCTACTCCCAAATATCTCTGATACTTTGATACCTTTTTCGGGTCTTGGCGATGTCGGGGGTCTTCAAAAAGGTGAGTTCAACATATACACGGACAGACAAATAATGTTTAATTAACTTTCCTAAATATACATAAGCTTTCAGAAAATATATACTTTATGGGGTCGGAAATAAAACTTCACACGGAATTTCAAACCTATATAAATATACCCTTTTACACTATCGTGTGGAGGGTATTAAAATGAGTTTAAGCCAGAATTAAAATGATTTATGATGAATTTAAGAATAACCAGTAAAATCACTATATTTGGCTGTGCCGAATCTTTTATACTCACCACCGATTTTGTGTACTTTTATAGCACAAAATGCATTATTTTGTTATTAACAGTAATCTCTTTATACTAAAATATGTATCACTTGCTTTGTATAACTTCGATATGAGTCCTTTATTGTTCCAAAAACTTTGTCCATAGAGAAATTATATGAATTTAAGATAAACCGTTATATGGGAGGTAGGCATTAAAGTGGGCGTGTCACCTTAATTAAGAATGACATTGACTAGAAGGATATATGTAGCAAATTTCATTATCACACCTCTAATTTTATCGGTTTTATGAGCTTTTAAATTTCATTAACAGTAGATAACGTGAAAAGTGGGAGTTAGAGTAGGCGTGTCGAAGTTGTTTCTGCTAATGAATGCAACTTAGATGTTTCAATATATTCCTTTATTATTCCAAAATCTTTGTTCATAGAGAAATTATATGAGTTTTAGATAAACCGTTATATGGGAGGTAGGCGTTAAAGTGGGCGTGTCACCTAAATTTTCAGGCATAACAATGACATTGATTAGAAGAACTGTAGCAAATTTCATCATTGTAGCTCTAATTTTGTCGGTTTTATGAGCTTTTAAATTTTATTAACAGTGGATAACGTGATAAGTGGGCATAATAGTAGGCGTGTCGAAATTATTTATACTAATGAATGCGACTTAGATGTTTAAATATAGTCCTTTTTTGTTCTAAAATCTTTATTCATAGCGAAATTATATGAATTTGAGGTAAAACGTTATGTGGGAGGTGGGCGTAAGAGTGGGCATGTCACATTTATTTAGAACAAATCCCTTGACCAAAGAGCAATGTTTGCATAATTTCAGAATTGTACATCTAATTTTTTCAGCGAATAATATTGTTTTTACTCAGGAAATATATATTCGAAGTTTGATGACTCTACGTTAATGCGTTTGGACACAATTCCATTTTATTCGATGTTGTAAGCACACGGCTTTTTTTACCTACTCTTGTATTACGAGCTATAGCTCTTTTCCTAATATTCCGATTTTGCCCATTTTCAATACCAATTAAACCTTGTGTATAAGAAATATTCTGGCAAAATTTGAGCCCCCTAGCTTTTTTGGTGCGACCTCTATCGTGCTTTCAACAGACGGACGGACGGCAAAATTTGAGCTCCCTAGCTTTTTTGGTGCGACCTCTGTCGTGCTTTCAACAGACGGACGGACATAGCTTGATCGTCATAAAATCAAACCCCGATTTAGAATATATATACTTTATAGGGTCTAAAATTAATATATTGATGTGTTACAAACGGAATGACAAAATGAATATACCCCGACCATTTTTTTGGTGGCGGGTATAAAAAGTTCGAATAAATATTAATTTTTAATTATAAATTTAAATAAGTAATGTTATGCATATTAGATATAGATTATTCCGTATGTTGATTCGCATATATTAATCGAATGCATATACGAATATCGAAAAACATGCGAATGCGAATATTCGTTACATCAGTAATAAATATGTGTCCAGTTATAAATATAAAGAGATTAATTTTAGAAAAGTGTATTAATTTACTCTACTTAAATTGCCCTCATTGTAAGGATGGCAATAATTAGAAAAAATTCATCACATTAAACATTGCAATTGCGATAAAGATCAAAATGATAACTTAAGTCGGCTGTTCTTATTGTTTTATTATTGTAATGTTTTATTTGTTGCTACTTTGTTGAACCTTTTGTTGCAGTTGCTGGTTGTTAGCATTTTTTTATTAATTCATTATGTGTAATTATAGCGGTCCACAAACGAATAGCAATTAAGTTCATTTCCATGCAAATTTAGTAAAACATATACACATACATACTAGTCAGCACCAATGGAAGTAAGTTGACTGATTGACTAACCGTTTTACTGTTGGCCAATTAAACTGACGACATGGCATGTAGCATGTTGTATATAGAAGTAGGTTCGAATAAATGGATGGCTGCTTTTGCACCATGAGTGGCTTGTTGTATTATTAACGCAATCACTGTTAAAAAAAAAACAAGTACCAGTGCTATATTCGGCCGTGCCGAATCTTATATACCCTTCACAAGGTGTAGTCATGCAATAACAGTTGTTTGTATCACCATTCATCCCATATAAAGTACGTGCATACGTACACGTTAGAATAAATGTGGCATTGAATCCCAGCTGAGCCAAACAAATTTTATTTTATTTTATTTAATATATTATTTATATTTTATTATTTTTTTTAAATTTTTTTAAAAAATTTTTTTAGAAAATTTTTAAAAAATTTTTTTTAAATTTTTTTTAAATTTTTTTTTTGTAGTTTTTTTTATTATTTTTTTCTTATTTTTAATATTTTTTTTTTGTAATTTTTTTTGTTTGGTATGTTTTTTACATGTATGTATGTATGTATGTATGTTGCTGTTGTAATTGTGAAAAAAAAACGAGGTGGTCGTGGTTTTTTGCTCATATCTGGGGCGATTGTGCTGAATTTCAATAGCGATTCATTCCTGGATATTTCCAAGAGATTGATACCATATACAGATCTGAGGAACATATAGTTGCTTCTAAAAGTTGATTTCAACCAACACACGGACAGACGGGCAGACGGACAGACGGACAGACGGTCGAGGCTTAATCGACTCCTCTATTCATAAGCTTTCAGAAAATATATACTTTATGGGGTCGGAAATGAAAATTGTAGAAATTACAAACGGAATGACAAAGCTATATATGTATACCCTTGTGCACCACAGGTGAAGGGTATAATAAATCAAGAAAACTTAACTACAACTCAAACAAAAACAAAGGATTTAGTATGCAGCATATATGAACAATGCATTGCACATACAGTAAGATGTCAATTTGCGTATATTTGTCATGATGATTGCTGTTATTGAAGAATTCCATAAACACTTGTTAAATACAATATTTTAAAATATTAAAAAAAAAGATATTACCAAATCTTTGTTTTTAATTGTTCAATTATCTCCGATATTTTATTATATTTATATGAAATTTAGTATAATATTTTAATCTTAAACAAAAACATAGAAAAATATAACAAAAAATATAACAATAACTATATTCGGCTGTGCCGAAATTTTTACACCCACCACCAATTTTGTGTACTTATAAACCACAAAATTTATTATTTTGTTATTAACAGCAATCGCTATGGAATAATCCCTTAATACTAAAATATGTTTTACTTTCTTTGTGTAACTTCAATTTGCTAATAAAATTTTTTCGTAAACTTAAGTTCCAAACACATAGACGCCAGCAGACTTCACAACTTCACGGCTTCAAATGCTGCCAACTTCAAATGCTGCTCTGAAGTCAGCTTCATAATTATTTTGAAGACAACAACAACATAATTTCAGGGATGCCGCATTTATTTTTTATAATGAATAAAATTAAAATTATTGATAAAAAAAAATGTAATAATATCACGAAAAACTATAAAAACACATAAATTTATTTCTTTATTGTATTTTTGTAATGTTCTTTTATGTTTAATATTAAAAATAAGTTTTCGTTATTATTTTTTCAATTAAATATATATAATGGCAACACTATATTTGTTTATTGCTGCCCGTCAAAATAGAAAATAGCCTAAGTTGCCAGGAGCAGTTTTCATATAAACACATGGATTTTATTTTTGACATATTGCTGTCTGCTGTCGTCTATGTTTTTAGAGTATTAGTCTTTCAATGAAAGTGGGCGTTAAAGTAGGCATGTCAATAAAATTGCTGCTAATAAATACAACTTAGGTGTAGATGCACTTATAGTCTTTCAAAAACTTTTTCCATAGAGAAATTATATGAATTTAAGATAAATCGTTATATGGAAGGTGGGCGTTATAGAGGCGCTTCATCTAAATTTTTGGCATAACATTGACATTGACTAGAAAACTATATGTACGAAATTTCATCATCATACCTCTAATTTTGTCGGCTTTATGAGCTTGTAAATTTCAGTATATAATGTGAAAAGTAGGCGTTTTAGTAGGCGTGTTGAAGTTGTTTCTGCTAATAAATACAATTTAGATATTTAGTCCTTTGTTCTTGCAAAAAAATATATGTATACGTACATAAAGTTATAATTAAACGTTCAATACAATATGAAATAAAACAATAATATTTATAAAAATTATGAATTTAAATAGACAATTATTTTGTTCTTAATTGTATTTGAAGTTAAAGAAAAATCTATAAATTTAAAATATTTGTTGAAGTTATTACACATTCTTACTAAAGGGTCCATATTAGAATAATTAACTCTAGAAAATGGAACCACTAGAAGGGTAAAACTATTTATTTAGCCCAGCGTTTTACAAAACCAAGTACACCTCTGGCTTTATTGACAGTCATGGTTATGTGTGGGACGAAATTGAGTTTTGAATCAAGCAGAATTCCAAGATCAATGATTTATCTACCAAATCCAACTGATAGCCATTAATAACATAATGTGCAAGAATCGGGTTCATTCTTACAAATCGAATATATTTACATTTTTTGAAATTAAGCTCCATCAAATTTAACTTGCACCATGTATATAACGAACTAAGGTCCTCTTGAAGACGTTGTTGCTCCGTTACTTGACGATAACTTAGGAAAACTTTAACATCATCTGCATACATCAATATATTGGAATTTTGAATAGCAAAAGGTAAGTCATTAATGAGCAATGAAAAAAGAAGCGGCCCAAGGTGACTACCCTGCGGTGCAACAGATAATACATCAATACTTTTGGAATGAGTGTTTTCAAAATGAACGGTTTGCTTCCTATTAGTTAAATAAGAATAAATCCATTTTATACTAACATCTGAAAATCCCATTAAACATAACTTCGTTTTGAGTAGCACGTGGTTGACTTTATCGAAAGCTTTACTAAAATCAGTATAGATAACATAAGTCTGTTGTTGTTGAAGAAATCCTCGATGTATAGTAGTTGTAAGTTCTAAAAAATTTGTCATAGTAGAACATCGTTTTTGAAATCCATGCTGATAAGGTGATATCAAATTTGAAACTTGGTAAGATACGTGTTCAGTTATGATTTTTTCAAATAATTTAGGTATAATGCTTAATTTTGCTATACCACGATAATTTACAATATCAGATTTATTTCCTGATTTATAGGAAAAAAAGAATATAAAAGATTCCTTCCAAACGTCAGGAAAATTACCGGATTCTATTGATGTGTTAAATACAATTGATAAGGGAATAGCAATAGCTTCAGCACAGTTTATTAAAATATTGCTGGGAATTTCGTCAGGGCCAAAGTTGAATGAAAATTTAAGATTCTTTAATTCCATATAGATTTTAGAAATATCAATTAATGGAATACATATCGTCTGATTTGCTGTTATTTTATAACGGTAAATTTCAGAATCCATATAAGTTGAATCCGAATAAGTTGTTGAGAAAAAATCAGCAAATAAGTTGCTTATAATGGCATCATCGGTGGATTTAACTTGTTGAAACCTCATAGAAGAAGGGTATCCAGTAGTTTTTTTCTTAGAATTAACAAATTTAAAAAATGATTTCGGATTACGTTTACAGTTATATTTCATTTTTTATATATAATTATCATAACATAATTTATTGAGTGATGTGTATACGGCCCGACTCACGGAGTACCTGAGATAGTCAACATGGGATCCAGATTATTTAAATTTATTATAGCATTTATTCTTTCTATTCTTAGCACGGGCCAATTGTTTACTATTCCATGGTGGATCAGATAAATGTTTAGAAATTTGTTTTGGGACACATACATTTAAAAAAGAGTAAAACTTTTTGTAGAATGCATTACACATTTGATTTACATCATTATAAGACGATAATATGTTGTTCCAGTTTGTATCCATAATAAGTTTATTTAACATGTTATAGTTGGTATGTTTGAATGCAAAAACTTTTTCATTTTTATCTATCAAATGAATATCAGATTTATATGGAATGGATGACACTAATTCAATTGTAGGATGGCAACAATCTTCCGGCGTTGTAATGGCAAATGAGCGTCTAACGAAACAATCAGCGACATCGTTAACAAATACTAAATCCAAAATTTTAGAATAGTTGTTAGGAATGCCATTAATCTAGAAAAGGCACATGTCATATAAAATATTAAAGAATTCATCGTAGTTTGAATTTTGCATCGTTTGAATAAAATAATTATCATCCGGTAGATATTTCCAAGCTATTGAAGGTAAGTTAAAATCACCAAAACGGAGTCAGCACCACAAGCAGAACGAGTAATAGATCTTAAAGCCTCGGCATGATTAATATATATAATCGGAGGAGAAGATGGCGGGATATACAAACAATTTACAAATATTCGTTTACAATTAAGTTTTATCAAGACAGATATAAATTCAATATCATATGATGAGTCTATTTCAACAAGTTCAGATGACAAATTACGAGAAACTGCAATAAGGACACCACCACCAGTAGTTTTGCTACCACGATCACGACGATAAATATTGAACTTATTACATAGAATCTCGGAATATAAAAAATTTGCATTAAGCCAAGTTTCTGTAAATACTAAGACATGATGATCGATATTAAAACTATTTATATATAAAGATGAAAGTTTAGTTCTTAAGCCACGAACATTTTGGTAAATGATAGAAATGTAATCATTAGATAATGTAGTTTTTTGAACCTGAATGATCTGGTACTGGAATAACACCAACATTTTGAGATCTAGTCTTATATACATATTCCCGCACCAATGTATTCTCTGGCCAGAAATTTGGATCAAGTATAGTTGCAAAAATATCAGCGGAAACTTTTGTATTAAAGTATTAACATCAGTACCAATTTTATTTTTTATATAGTAATCAATAGCAATACTTTATTTGTGTAAATTCGATTTGCTATTAATTTATTTTCTAAAATTTTGTCCTACAATAAACCCTACATTAGAAATGTTACCACTGAATCTTTTTAACTGAAATATTGTATTTTTACGGAAACTGAAAAGTATAATTTAGTACACAGAGGTATTTAAGTGTAATATTAGCATTGTCTGGACATTTACCTTTACTTTGAATTCAACTTAGATAATCTAATACTTAATAATGTCTTTTGTTTGCGACTTATTTTAAAATTTAATTTTAAGTTTTAAGACTGTGAGATGGATTTATCAAATTTTATTACAATATTATCTACGAACATTTTTTAAACCAATTAAAATATAATTTTCGGTTTTTTTATCAACGAACAAATTTAAACATTCGTAACGCTAACTTTCCTAATTTATTTGGTTTTTCCTTTGTTTACTTTATGTTGTGCCGCCAAGCGTAGTTCTATTTTGCCAAAAACAGTAAATATTCGATGATTAAGATAGCACTCTTCACATACATGCAGGTGGATTAATATCCAATAAAGTAAAACTAGCTCCTAAGTTGGATACAAAAGGTTGAATTTCGTGTTCTGAAACACATTTCTCATATAGCATGATTTTAGATAATAAAATTCAATTCACTAGTAATTTTTAAGGCTATTAATGGTGAAATGGTATTCATACCGATAGTTTTTATCACGAATTGCTTTACACACTGAAACTCCAAGTAGAAAAAATCACCCTTTACATTTATATACTTCTTATATTGAGTGTTGCGCTATTTTCGATATTTTCATGCAATTGAACAACTATGAACAATTTTTAAGACCCTGCCTAAAGTTTTGCTAAACAATGGTAGATATTATGTTCTTATATACACACAAACACAAGGAAACATATCAGTAGTGTCAAGAAGTAAAACAAAATAAAAGATAAAAGAAAACTGTTCATTTTTACTCTTTGCTTATGATTCGGGTGACTAAAGACGTTTTACTACAATTTATATGCAAATTACTTAGATTTATCAGCACTCAACTTCTTTATACCCATTTCAAAGTATTCATTATAATTGCAGGCACCAGCCCTCTGTTGCAGTTTTTATTTTTTATAAGTAAGTCCATACATATGTATTAACTTTGTGTAACACCTACTTATATAAGTACATATATGTATGTATGTATAGGCAGTGCACGTTATTCTAATACTCAAAATTGTACTGTTATTCTCATTTCAGCATTTCAACCAAATTTTTTTTAAATCATTAAAATTTAATTAAGAATTTTTATATTTTATTAAGTTTTTTTTTAATTAAAGTCGTTTGTCTTTGTGATTTAGTATATGTTCTCGGTCTTAAAATTTTCAGTTTCCAACCGGCATAGTTGGATTCAATCTTATATAAAGATTTTTATAAAACATTTGCATTTAAAATTCCGGTAAAATAATAATACCATTTTAGGGTATTAATAATACAAATACGAAGGTTGGTTATTGGTTACTGCAAAAAGCTGTAAGCGTTTATAAAAGGCCGAATTGAATTGGTCTAATTGGTAAATATATTAAATAAATATTTATTGTTGTGTGAATTGGTGGCACATCCAAACGTCATATTTTCCTGGACATAGGCACAAAGAAGTTTTAACGATAAAAAATCTTGATCAAAGTGAGGGAAGGAATTTAAATAATTACTTACCGATTTAATTTCGAAACCAACAGAATGTATTGGGCTGCAAGGAATAATGTATAAACTTACTTGAAGTCTAATCTGCTGATTGTCTACTACTATTTTACATGATTAATAAAAATTTTATTAAACTTATCCTTTAAAATCAAACCTTGACAAAAAATAAATCAAATTTATTTTTATTTTTCAATACATTTCAAAGTTTTTAAATAAATTTAATATTAATAAAAAAAGTTATTTATAATAATTATATCTATAATTCAAATTTAGATATAGTAAATCAATTAGACATTTAATTAAAAAATTTTAAGCAATAATCTTGTCAGTGTACTTATGATATCAGCCAAATTTTAAAAATTTAAGATAGAAATATGTTTATATAAAAACATTAATTGCAAATAAAAATCATTGTTTTTCGTTTTAAATTAAAGATAAATTTTAAAGTTGTCACTTCTGTCGTTTGTGTCACCTCTGTCTTTTGTTTTATTTGTTTTTCTTCTTTAAATTTTTTTTAAATTCTCATTTTGTTTCATTCTGCGGTGGTGTTAGTATTATAATTTTTTATTATGATTTTGTAACGTTGGTAATATTTCACCAACACATACCTTCTATTTTTAGTATTGAACCAATCAAGATATTCTTGAACCGTTTGGTGAATAGATGTATGACCAATAAAAGTTCAAATTTTAGCAATAAAAAATTTTTTTCACCTAACCAATCACATCGGAGCAGTGATGATACAATGTTTTAAATATTTTCGGCCATATGCAAAAAAAACCCTTAATTTAGATTTAAAATAAATGTTAGTTGCTGAACATTATTATGGCTAACATGCTCTTGTTAAGAAAACGTATCCAAAACTAGTATTAAAATTTAATTAATTTCTTTTAACAAATGTACAATTTTTATACCATCAACTTCTTTTACAATTTTTTTGTTAATGATTCCAAAAAACGAATATGAATTTATTCGGGTATTAGTCTGTAAACATATTTCATTTATTAAAAGTATCGTCTACATTTATTGATCTTTTATTAATAATATCTAATAATAATTAAAATAGAAAATGTAATAAAGATTATGAAAATTTTCAATAATTATTTCAGTTAAATTACTTGTAATTGTTTTAATTTAATTTATTTAAAATATTTGTATTGGTTGATCAATAGAATTATCGAAATATAGTATTTATGTTTATCGCATTATTATTTTATTCATATTGTATTGTTAAAGAACGGATGCCATTCTATAAAACGTTTGATGAATTAGTGTTAATATTTTTTAGATGCTTAAGATTTGACTAAAAAATAAAAAAATAAGTAAGAGCACTATATTCGGTTGTTCCGAATCTTTTATTCCCACAACCAATTTTATGTTTTTTTATTGCACAAGCTTTATTATTTTGTTATTAACAGTAACCGCTATGGAATAATCTCTTTATACTAAAATATGTATCACTTTCTTCGTATAATTTCGATATGCAAGTAAAATGGTTTCGTAAATTAAGACTTTCAATGAAAGTGGGCTTACAGTAGGCGTGTCAATAAAGTTTCTGCTTATAAATATAACTTACATATTTCAATAGAGTCCTTTATTCTTCCAAAATCTATATGAATATGAGATAAAGCGTTATATAGGAGGTGGACGTGTCACATTTTTCTTACCGTAAGTGAAAAGCCTTTAACCAAAAAGCAATGTTTTAAAAATTTTAGGATCAGACATCTAACTTTGTGAGTTTTATTAAGTTTTTAATTTAAAATATACCGAAAAATACACTGTACGGTATAAATTTTCGTACATTTTGATCTATAACTCCTTTCCTAATGCATAGAATTAAGCAATTTTAAGGAAAAAATTTTTTTTTAGGAAATATAGATTCGAAGTTTCATGGCTCTACGCTAATGCGTTTAGACACAATTGCATTTTATTCGACTTTTTAGGGACATGTTTTTTTTACCGACTCTTGCATTACGAGCTATAGCTCTCTGCCTAATATTCCGATTTAGCCCACTTTCAATACCAAACAAACCTTGTATATAAGAAATATTCTTATACGCCTAGCTTGTTTCGGTCCGACCTCTATAGTGCTTTCAACAGACATAGCTAGATCGTCATAAAATGAAACCCCGATTAAGAATCTAAATGGATATTTCGATGTGTTACAAACGAAAAGAAAAATCGAATATACCCCCAACATTATATTGGTGACGGGTATAAAAAATTGGTGTTATTATTTATGTTCCTTATTTTCGTATTTATTAGTACATAATAACATTATTTTACAAAATCCTCTAAGCCCAATACTAACACACAAATGTTACATCTATACGTTTATCAGTTTAATGTATTGAGGTATTTTTTACAAGTAACAAAGGTTAGAAATTCAATTCAATACGAAATATCTAAAATATTGAAAATATTTGTCTTTTGTCTAATGTCACATTTCTCTGATAAGGTGTTATGAAATAATCGCAACGCATATTAGACATTTGTCTTAGCCATTTAAAAAAAGACATTTGGTCAGGTAGCAAAGCAGTCAAAAACAAAGAACCATCAACTCATACAATGAATGTATATAAGAGATTTAAACTGACTGATTGAATGGCTGTTTGTTCTTATCGTTAAATTCGTATTTTCCCAGGGCTGACAGCAAGCAGCCAAACAAATAAATGCCACTTGCTTCTCTGCCAACAACAAACGTTTGATAAAGACACAGTCCTTAATGAAGGCATATGCTACAGAAGATGATGAATTTTTATTTACAAAATTTGTTTATACATGTTGCTGGTACACACAAACACATGGGTATACTCTAGCAAGCATACCACAAATAAAGCTTTTCTAAGCAATAGCACCTGAAGTAGTAAACCATGAAATATTTTGACAAATCGAAGGCACTTAATCAAATATATCGCAAAACAAAAAGGATCAATAAATCAAGTTTTGCCTTTTGGCACCTTCTACGAGTACAAATCTTACATTAAAATACATCCATTCATTTATCCATAGGATCTTAATCGTATGTATGTATGGATGTGTGTATGTATGCTTGTTACGTGTAACTATAGTGGAGGGTTTTTTAAATTAGATGAAATCACACATATGTATGTACATATATACATTTATGTATGTATGTACGTACATATATTATGTTATCCTCCTTTTTGCCTTTTGACGATACCGCTATTGTTTTTTCCAAATCTTGTGAGAAAAATAGGTATTAGGGCAAATCAACAACGATGATAATGCAAATTATCGTAGATGATTTTTTCGATTAAATTGATGGCGATGATGATATTTATCATGACTACACATTAATATGTAAGTACGAGTGTGCGTTAGTATACAAATAAGGTTAATGATGAAATGTTCAAAAGGTTATGAATATATTTATTTGAATTACACAGTTGTATCAAAACGATTATGTAGATTTTAAATAAAACACAAATTATTTAGGAAATTATATGGCTAAATTATGTATGGAACAAAATATTGTAAATCGTTTTTAGAATTAATGACGCCTATGTGCTTGAAAATTTTGTACAAAAAAACAAAACTAAAAAGTGAACAATTAACCCTAACTTGCTTGGTTTCCTTATGGAACGGCATGCACGCGCTGCATGCACCTAAACACGTATAATAAAAAAAATCACGTGCATTATAAATGCCCTTAAACAAGGAAAATCTATCCAAAGTAATTGCACATATCTATTATAAGCAATGATGTTGTTGCTTATGAGGTCTCTAAACCCTCCCGTCCTATGGTTTCTCAAATGGCCAGAAATATTTTTTTGTGACAAACCCCTATAACACCTAACCATACCTTAGAAATTTGAAGTTCTACATATTAATAAAATCTAGCCCATGTTACTTTTTTAACTCCATGTTTATTTGAGTATAACAATTCTTATTTTAAACGATATGACATTTTAACAAGATAAAAAAAAACTCTTCTTATGTACTACTCATTAGTTATTAATATATTTTTTTCACTCATTAAATATGTAAAGGCAAAAGAAATGTATTAATCAAAATAAAAAGAAAATATATAAGAAAATCAGGCATACAGAAATTAGGAATAACCAATGAATTTCATATACATACTTGATGGGGTGCAATAACGCCTTACGAAATAAGGCCTTTAAGGCTTTATTTCTCAATGGAAAGTGAAATAAGGCCTTTATTTCCAAAAAGGTTTTATTGCACTTTGAAAGTAAAATAAAGCCGTAAAGGTCTTATTTCACTTAAATTTCTTTTCAAATGAAGCAATAAAATTTCTTATTCTTCTTATATTTTATTGAACAATTATAAAAAAATTTCATATTGACAAAAATTAATAGAACATTATTAATTAATCCCACTTATGGAAACGAAATCACATCAAAATGAAAAAAAAATCACTTAATTCATTACACATTTTTGCATAAAAGCATACACTGCAACAATATTGAAAATCTTTGCTTTATAAAGTTTTTCTGCGTGGCGGCCTGCGGCCGCTCTTAGGGGTTTTCTCCTCCATGGGACGCGGCAGGTGGCTTCGCTGAATAAAGTTTCCCTGCGCGCGTCACACTACGGAAGATAATGAGACGCGCGCAGGAAAACTGTATTCAGCGAAGCCACCTGCCGCGTCCTATGGAGGAGAAAACCCCTAAGATCGGCCGCAGGCCGCCACGCAGAAAAACTGTATTAAGTGAGATTTAGGTGGCTTTTTCCTACGTAGTGCATAAAGTCCATGGACATTATGTCACTATTTGTGTGTCGAAAATATATACTTACATGTTCATCATGAGCAATATGTATTATTAGCAGTTGTTTAAAGATATTGGATTGTTATCAACAACAACAAAAAACAATAAATTGAACAGCGTAACAAAAGAATCAAAAATATAAAATAAAGGCTTTATTGCACCATTGGCTAAATTTCAATAAAGGCCTTATGTCACTTTCAAAGTGCAATAAAGCCTTTTCCGCAATAAAGACCTTATTTCTCAATTGGAAGTGAAATAAAGCCTTAAAGGCCTTATTTCGTAAGGCGTTATTGCACCCCACCACATACTTATGTATACATGTAGGTAAATTCTATGTAAATATATATGTCATTTATATCAATATGTATGTAAATATGTGTATTACAAACAGAGGCTTTATTGACGTGTGTTTCATTTAGTAACTCCGAAAAGAGTAATGCTCGGCGCACAATTGGGACGAACGACGAATTTCGCCCAACACGACGAACTCTTCTGTAAAAATTCATCGTGCAAATTCGTCGTTGAAGCACAACAATGACGAAAAAGTTACATCTTTTATAGTTGATAAAATTGTTTAGTGTTTGTACAAAGAAAAAACAAAAATAATCGAAGAATTTATTTTTTGTGAAACTCAACAAAACAATAAATGTAATTTCTGTAATAATAACAAGTAAGAGCACTATATTTGGCTGTGCCGAATCTTTTATACCCACCACCAATTTTGTGTACATTTAAAGCACAATATTTATTATTTTGTTAATCGCTATGGAATAATCTCTTTATAATAAAATGTTAATCACTTTCTTTGTAGAGGGTTATTAAATTTTAAGGGCCCAAGATGAAGGTGAACCACACCTAGACTTTAAATTTGTTTTCTGCATTTTATTTGACATTTCTCAATCTCAAACTTACTCAATTTGATCCGTGGAAAGATACGCAAATGAGCAACGCTTTAAACTTATTCAGGTTTTTATAAAAATGAGCGTTCAAATCAAAATGCATTTTGTGCTCAAATTCGTCCACAATCGGGAGAATTGTAAAAAATATTTAAATTTCTGCAAAACAGGTCTGTATAAAATGTTAGAAAATCTGTGAATGCCTTCTTAGTTCGTTGAATGGGAACCATTGCTGTTTTTTGCGATAGTGTGGCAAAAGAGCAGTCAACCTATACTCGTCATCATGCACAACAATTGAGCATCAACATTGTCATTGAAAATTTGGACCATCAGATAGGTGAGTGGCGCCAAGGATGGGGGGCCATTTGGCCGATATTTTGTTAAATACATAATTGAACCATACAAATATTTTCATTATAAAAAGAAATGATAATAATTTCTTAAATAATTTGTGTTTTATTTAAAATCAACATTGGCCCTTAAAATTTAACCACCGTTAATAACTTCGATATGATAAATAGTAAAATGTTTTCGTAAACTTAGTTTTTTAGTTAAAGTAGGCGTTAAAGTAGGAGTGTCAATAAAGTTTCTGCTAATAAATACAACTTTGATATTTCAATATAGTCCTTTATTTTCCTAAAAACTTTGTCAATAGAGAAATTACATAAATTTAAGATAAACCGTTATATGGGAGGTAGGCGTTAAAGTGGGCGTGTCACCTAAATTTTCTGGCATAACAATGACATTCATTAAAAGGATATATGTAGCAAATTTCATCATCATTCATCCAATTTTTTTGGTTTTATGAGCTTTTAAATTTCATTAACGGTAGATAGCGTGAGAAGTGGACGTTATAGTAGGCGTGTCAAAGTTGTTTTTGCTAATGAGTACAACTTAGATATTTCAATATAATCCTTTATTATGCCAAAATTTTTATAAATAGAGAAATTATATGAGTTTCAGCTAAAACGTTATATAAAAGGTGGGCGTAAAAGTGGGGGTGGCACCCTAATTTTCTGGCACAGCATTCACATTGCCTAGAAGGATAGATGTATCAAATTTGAACAGTATACCTTTAATTTTGGCGGTTTTATGAGCATTATCATTATTATAAATAAACGAAATTGTAATTTAGTTTCAGTTTTAAATTTTAACTCAATAAAGAAAGGTCGTAAAGACCATAAAACCCAAACAAAAGCAATCTTTTTTTAGATTTTGCATAACGCAAAATCATAACTGGCGCCCGAGAAAATTCTTAAACTTTTGGGAATAAGGCTCCAGAGTAACTGGAATAATTCAGTAAAACGGGGACATTACGTATCAGCCTGCCCAAAGGATCCATTAGAACTAAGTAATGAAGCGAGAAAAATTTTTGCATTAAATAAACAGTGAAATACTTAAAGATTGTTAATACATTAACGGAAGGAGTTTCAACAAATTTGGTGCAAAAACGTTATAAAACTAAAAACCTAAGAAAAAAACAATTATAAAAAAAAGAGGAAAAGAAAAACAACTTAACAAGTAAAGTGATATTAGTAAAGACAAAAAATGCATTAAACATAAAAAAAAAAAAGTGCAACAGAAAATAAATAAAAAGTGCAACAAAAGACAAATAAAAGAAAAGTGCAACGGAAGGTCATTTTGTTGACAGAAGAACTGAATCCCAATCAACAGAAGACAGAATAAAATTTTCATCGATTCAACGCAAGCAGAATAACTGAATCCCAATCAACAGAAGACAGAATAAAATCTTCATCGCCTCAACGAAAGCAGAAGAACTGAATCCCATCAACAGAAGACAGAGTAAAATTTTCATCAACGCAACGGAAGGTTAATAAAATAAGGCAGATTTTAAAGTAATAAAATAAGTTCTTAGGAAATTCAATAACTAAATTTATAAAAGAAAAGGCATATTTAATAAGAAAAACTTATCAAATAAATTTTTAATAAATTGATCCTCTTAATTTGCTTAAACCCTAACAACAAAACTTAATACATTTTAACAAAAGAATACGTAAAAAAGGTAGAAAATAATTAAAAAAATTAATTAATAATTTAATAAGAAAATCTATATAGAATAATTTGACATAAAATATATTAATAATAAAAATAGAAAAGACAAAGGTTTGAAAAAATGGCAAATGAAAACAATTTAATTAGGCGCCCCGTGCTTTCCTCAAATCCCAATCCTAATCAGCCAAACGCACAGTTAACTATAGAAGACTTGACATTACTTATTTGAAAAATCTCCACGGACATCCTTAGGAGTCAAGGACCACAAGTAGTTCGGGAGGTGCTCAACCCAAACGTGGACTTGAGCAATGCTAGGGACCAGCAAATTTAGGACGGACATAGGGATAGGTTAGCCGATCTTGACAAAATACCCGATGTTGTAAAGTGTCTAAAAGAATTTTCGGGGCAACCAGGAGAATTTAGTTCCTGGAGGAAAAGTGTGGACAGCATACTTTCGATTTATGAACCTCTTAAGGGAACCCCTAAGTATTTCGGTATATTAAGCATTATAAGGAATAAAAAAACAGGTAACGCTGATATTGCGTTAGAGTCGTATAATACGCCTCTAAATTGGCCAGCCAGCCATTTCGCAGTGCGTAACATCGCACTATGGCGATAAAAGAGACGTTTCAACGTAAGAGCACCAGATGTCAACTCTGGTACAAGGAAACAAAACTGTTTCCGAATTTTACCAGGATGTATACACACACCTTTCTCTTATTTTGAACAAAATAGGATGCCTAGAGACAAGTAAGGAATCATTGACATTACTCACAAAGTCATATAGAGAAAGGGCCCTCGGTACCTTTATTAGAGGTCTTAACGGAGACTTACCCCATCTCCTAGGGATGAGAGAACCTGTGGACTTACCACAAGCTCTGCATCTTTGTCTGAAATTAGAGAACCAAAATTTTAGGGCAAATCATGCACACAGTGCAAGAAAATATCAACCCCCACCATTACCTCAAAACCATCATTCAACGCAGAAACGCCCGTTCTACCCCAATTGGCCTATATGCCACAGATAAACCAACCGCCATGGCAACCTAGGCTGCACTTACAATCCCCGAAGACCCTCTAAACCACAACCACGGCCAGAGCCGATGGAAGTAGACCAAAGTTTACTTTCCAGGCATATAAACTACATAAACAGACCACACCAGAATAATTTTGTCGGCAAGAGACCACCGTCGGTATCGAATCAACAGAGGAAAACGCAAAGAACGTTCCATATAAACACCGAAACCCTCCCACGACAGCATCAAGAAAGAAATTATACGTATAAAGAGGAAAACGATGCCAGTGCAGACCCTAATGGAAGTTACTTAGAACCAACCGACATCTATTTTTTAGCCTAATAAGCTCTTCGTTAACCTACTTTGAGGTGAGAGCGGAGAGCGGAAAAATTCTAAAATTCCTTGTAGATACGGAATCTAGCAAAAACTATCTACAGCCGCATTTGGCAAAAAAAAGGATAAAAATGAAACACCATTCTTTGCAAGAGCGGTGGTAGGGGATATTAAAATAACAGAACTTACCTTTGTTAGACTTTTTAACTTAGAAAATAAAATAAAATATTTTTTGAAGAGAACGTAGAATTTTTAGGTTACGTAATATATCGAAATGGCGTAAAAACCAATCGCGGAAAAGTGGATGCTATCGCGAATTTTCCTCAACCCGGAACTTTAAAAGAACTTCGTAGTTTCCTGGGTATGTCAGGGTATTATCGACGCTTTATAAGGGATTATACGAAAATCGCAAAACCCCTGACATCCCTTTTAAGAGGGAAGGAGGTCGAATCCCCAAGATTAAATCAGCAAATATAAAAATTTATTTTGGTAAAGAGGCTGTAGAAGCTTTTGAAAAAATTAAGAAATCCCTTGTATCTGAGGACGTGGTTCTCGCCTATCCAGACTTTGGGAAGGACTTCGAACTAGTAACTGACGTTTCTAGTTTTGCAATTGGCGCGGTTCTGTCTCAAGATGATAAGCCCATAGCGTTTATATCAAGAACACTAAGCAAAGCGGAGAAACATTACGCCGCAAACGAGAATGAAATTAATTTTTACACCTTCTCGAACTTTCTCAAAATGCTACAGAAGGTCTACCACGAACATGGCTATTACTAGGGTTCTACAAAGCAAAAGCGAAAAATAATAAAAACCATTTAAAGTACTCACAATACAGTAACTAATTTAAAAAAATACAAACATCACTCAAATTAACTCCGTTTATTGACAAATCGGTATTTAGCCAGTCACAGAACTTACACTCGAACCGGTCCCTTTTTCGGTTGCAATCGGACCACATCCGCTTTAATTTTGAATTTAAATTATATATTTTTTTAACGTCTTTCGCTTCCAAAGATTTCCCTACCGATCTCCCACAATTCCTGATAATTTTTAACTACATCTTTGTTTTCCTTTAACTCAATCCAAGAATTAAAAAAGTCTCGCATTTTCATTTGAGTCGACACTAAAAAATAACAATTATTTAAATTGGCGCACTTAAGCGCAGTTAAACTTTTTTTATAAAATGAAAGAAAAAATATCCCGGTAATACTTGAAAATTTTTTTTTCTTCTCTATTATATGTTTACTCATCACAACAAGTTTTATTTTATTTTATTTATATCATTCTTATAATGATGCATACACTGTTGTCTACATATGTAATTAAAAATACCGTTTATATACTTAAAACATAATGCAACAACTAATCAAGTACAAGTTTTGTTTATTTGACAACTAAATTCAATTATTTAACCCTATGAAGTATATGCCACTACTTTGGTAATTTATTTGAATCATAATTAATTTCCTATATAGGTTAGGTTAGATCCGGCAGCCGCCCGAAGGCATAGCTCACTTGGGACCTCCGAGGGTCCGCTATGATACCGTAGGCACCATCGCACGTTTGTCTACGTCCTCTGGCCGTCGTTCCTCAGCCATCCTATCCTGTTCACGAAGGTATGGATCTTTCCCAGATCAACTGCGGAAAGACAAGTTTTACTTACAAGTATTCGTTGACCCAGAATCTGGCGTCTTAGGTCCCCGAATGCAGGACAATTGCAGAGAAAATGTTCAGTCGTCTCCTCCTCTTCCTCGTTATCGCAACTTCTGCAGAAGTCGTTGTAAGGGATATTCAGCCTTTTCGCATGTGTGCCTATAGGCTAGTGTCCGGTAATGACCGCTATGAGGTTCCTAAGGTGGATTCGGGGCATATTCACTGCATATTGCGTTCTATGCACATCCATGTCATTCCAGATCTTTCTGGTTTCCAAGCAAGTGGGTTCTCTCACCCATCTTTCCTTGGCATCTAAATATAATCGATGCGAGATTAGATATCAAAATTGAAGGCATTTCTACATATTTCCTTACAGCGTTTGTTTTCTTTTTTATGTAAAATATTTTCATTGACGTTAAAAGTTATTTAATATATATTCATGTTTCAAGTTTATATGATAAACTATTTAACATGTAACTTTTATAAAAAAATAAGACGCTTAAATGGAAATATGAATTTTAATTAAAATGTTTATTGGCGAATTATTTTAACTTTGTGTTTTACCACTAAAAATATTGTTCTACAGGAACTTAAACATAACAAAACAAACAAATGCACAAAATTAACAAGTAAGAGCACTATATTCGGCTGTGCCGAATCTTTTATACCCACCACCAATTTTGTGTACATCTAAAGCACAACATTTATTATTTTGTTAATCGCTATGAAATAATCTCTTTATAACAAAATATGTATCACTCTCTTTGTAGAGGGTGGTTAAATTTTAAGGACCCATGTTGAAGGTGAACCACACCTAAACTTCAACTTTTTTCTTGCATTTCATTTGACATTTCTCAATCTCAGACTAACTCAATTTAAACCGTGGAAAGATAAGCAATCGAGCAACGCTTTTAAATATTAAAGATTTTTATGAAAATGGGCGTTCAAATCAAAATGCATTTTGTGCACTTCGTGATTCTTTTTGTCAACATAATCGTTCGAATTCGTCCACAATCGTGAGAATTGTAAAAAATATATAAATGTCTGCAAAGCAGGTCTGTATGAAATGTGAAAACATCTGTGAATGCCATCTTAGTTCGCTGAATGGGAAACATTGCTGTTTTTCACGATAACGTGGCAAAAGAGCAAGCAACCTCGACTCATCATCGTGCCCAACAATTGAGCATCAACAGTGTCATTGAAAATTCGGACTATCGGATCGAGGTGTGCCGCCTAGGTTGGGGGGCCATTTGGCCGATATTTTGTTCCATACATAATTGAAGCATACAAATATTATCATTATAAAAATAAAAGATAATAATCTCATAATAATTTTATTCAAAATCAACATAGTCCCTTAAAATTAAACCACCCATTAGAACTTCGGTATGCTAGTAAAATGTTTTCGTAAATTTAGTCTTTCAATGAAAGTGGCCGTTAAAGTACGCGTGTCAATAAAGTTTCTGCTAATAAACATAACTTAGATATTTCAATATAGTCCTTTAGTATTCCAAAATCTTTAGTCATAGAGAAATTACATGAATTTAAGAGGAAAGTTTTATCTACGAAATAGTAATAATTTATTTTTGTTATCTTATGTTCTCCTGAAGTTATGCTCTATTAAAAATGGGAATTTATGAAAATTTTGACCTAAGTAAAAAAAAATTATCTCTAAACATTTTAAACAATTTATTTTCATGTAGTAATGGCTAACAAATTCTAAAATTAAACAAAACTTATTTCGTTTGAAAATCTTTTAAAAGCAAAATGTTATAGAAGTTTAAAAATTAAAATCTAATAAATTTCCCGTTTTAGCAAAATGCTGAGAATGTATATTTTGAATGTGGCCCTTAAAATTTAACCACGCTTTACAAAAGAATAGATAGATAAAAATATAATTTGACTAAAAAATTTATTTTAAATATTCAAATACATATTTTAAATCTACTGATGCACATTTTTTATATATTTTTAAATCTATAACCTCATAAAACTCTGGGAACAAAAATGTATGTTTAGAGTTGGGCACAAATTGTTTCTCTACAACAACCTTGGTCATTTTCGTTTTTACGATCCCTCATTAAAAATCGCTTGTGGAATGAAGAAGGTTGTTAGCATGCCATCTAGTAGTTGCTAGTAGAGTCATCTATCTAATCATCTGTATCTTATAGTTAGCTACAGTACAATAAATGGCGCAGTTTAAGATGAATAAATGCTAATATATATGACTAATATATTTTTATAAAAATTTAAAGAAAAAAGTGGGCGTGGCACATCGATTTTCCGTTATAACAAAGACTTTGACCAAAAAGCTATATTTGCAAAATTTCAGAATCGTACATATAGTTTTGTCAGTTTTATTACGTTTTAAATTTGAAATATACACTGTGCGGTATAAATTTTCGTACATTTTTATCTATAACTCTTTTCCTAATTCATAGATTTAAGCGATTTTCAGATTTTCTTTTGACTCGATAAATATATATTCGAAGTTTCATGACTCTACGTTTATGCGTCTGCACACAATTCAATTTTATTCGATGTGCGAAGGACACGGTTTTTTCGACCTACTCTTGCTTTACGAGCTATAACTCTCTTCCTAATATTCCGATTTAGCCCATTTTCAAACAAACCTTGTCTATAAGAAAGATTCTGACAAAATTTGAGCCCCCTAGCTTTTTCGGTGCGACCTCTATCGTGCTTTCAACAGACGGACGGACATAGCTAGATCGTCATAAAATCAAACCCCGATTCAATATATATATACTTTATGGGGTCTAAAATGGATATTTCGATGTGTTACAAACGGAATGACAAAATGAATATACCCACACCCTTTTTTTGGTGGTGGGTATAAAAAAATTTATACCATAAAAATATCTAGTTGAATTAAACTGGCATCCCTGGTTGCCAGATGAATTATGGAGAGAGACATTTTTTTATGATTTTTAATTTAGGGGTTGATGAAACAACGACGTGCGTTATTGTTGTTTTTTTTTTCAGCAATACCCAGCGCGCATGTGGGATTTATTTTAAATTTATAAAAAAGAAAAAAATCTTATTTTAAGATATATTTATTAGTTTTAGCAGAAATATTTGTTGTTCATTTTTTTTCTTATTACTTTTTTTTAGATATTTTAAGTCCCTCAAGAAAAAATTATATGGTTTTTGTTTGTTTTTCTTTACTAGTTTTCCAAAAACAAAAACAGAATATCGTTTTTTTCTGCGGGAGAATAAAAATCAGATAATAGCATTATGCTTATTAACTTATAAATAACTATTTAGTGGTTGATTAAAACCTTTTAAAATTGATTTGTCTCGTTATACAGCTTATAATATTAGCTAAGAATGTATAACACGGCATAACACTTTAATATTTGTGTCCTTGTTTGCTGGGTATTTTACAGAAATAATGACACTCTCTTTGTTGTGTTCCTATCCAGCGTTGTCAACTTTAGCTTTATGCAATATTGTTTGTGCTTTTTAAAATTTTTGTCGCGCAAAAAATTTGAGTCAGTGCTCGATGTGATTTCTCAAATTCTTTAGTGCATTCTTTTTCTTATCGAAGTAAAAATACTAAATTCAAATAAAGAACAATTTTTGCAAGGTAAATTTCTTACGAAACATCGCAACAAAAATGATAAAAATTAATGTCTATTATTATGCTTTTGTTATAAAGATCATTAGCTTACATATAAAAAACTGTATAAATAGATTATATATTTTATATTATTATTAGTTATAATTTAAATATATATGTTTCTGATATCTTCTATGGTTAAACAAACATAACTTTTTATAAAAGTAAAGAAAAGAATATTGATATGCATAAAACCAAAAGCTGTAATTTTTTTTAAAGTAGCGATTTTATAACCAACTGTGAAGTTAAAGTTACTAATTTAACTTAAAATTTATTATTATTAATGATATTATATGGAAACTTATTTTAGGCCTAAATGTTCTAATAACGAAATTTATAATTTTATAAAATAAATAAAATCGAACATTAAAAATTTTAAACTTTACGCATTTTCTTAAAAAAAAAAACGTTTTTTCGTGTTTTGATGATTTTTGAATCTTGTGATGTAATAAAACCTCCCACTTCACGATGAGAAGTAGATTTTTATACATAAAAAGCAGGGATGGATAGGTTAATATATAACTTTGAATACAATTTATGGTAATAATTATTCATACTCTCAAATCTCACTGTGTGAACACAAATTCGATTTCAAAATAAAGTTTGAAAAATTTTTTCAATGAATGTTCCATTATGTGGTCCAGAGGTTCAATTCTTGTTCTGTGAAAGGTTAAAATGAAAAGTTTTTACACATTATCATGAAGCTTCTGATTCGCGTTTAGTTAAAATGAAAAGCAAATGTCAAAATGTTTACATATGAGAATAAAAGAGCGAAACGAAACAAATTTTTTCATAGTTACACAGGCTGTCGATTCTCGTTTTGTGTAACAGTGCAAACAACTGTCAAAAATATTTCATTTGATAAAATATTTTACACACACAATTTATTAGTGAAATGCAAGAATAATTTAAAGAAGAATAAAAGCATTATAAGTAGTTTATTTAATAGTTTGTTATTTGTTATGTAATATACATATTAGGGTTTATATGGTAATTTACAGTTTTAAGTTAATTACTTTTCTTTAATTTATATTTTTTTTTTACTTTTATTAGTTATTTTAACACCTTTCATTCTATTTAAAAATTTTACTTTTAATATTAATCACTTGTTTGCCAGTGTGACTTCACACATGAGAGATCTGTTTTTAGAAACAAATTATGGGAATGAAAAATAAAGTTGTGCTGGTCATTTGGCCCGTCTAGGGGTATCTCAGGCGCTGCAGGTGCAAAATTTAAGGCTAGAGTTCTACGCATATAAAAAACAAAGTTCCAAACAAAATAAGCTATTAGTGATTAAAGTCTGTCTACAACTTTTGATTTTTTCAGAAAAGATGTAATTTTTTATAATAACCAAACTAAAAAATTTGTGTTGTTAAGTAGCTAAAGTTGAAGTTTTTATTTAGAAATTTATTCTTCTTCCTCCTGCAGATTCCAACAAATGTCCCCTAATAGCGAGTAAAGTTGTTTGCCGCTATACCAGCGTTCGAGCCTGGCTGTTACTTGGTGAAATCTCTCGCCATGTTCATCAGACTCGGCTGGTGATTGTTCATTAAATTTTTCGGCATGGTAATGCAAAAAATGTATTTTCAATGGCATTCTAACGTTTAAGTTTTTAAATGCGGTTATCATATTTTTGATTAAAATTCGCCAGTTTTCGGACCGCTGCACAGAGGAGTATTTGGCCTGAAAAGCTGGCCAAAATTATTAAACGTGGTTTTTGAATTAAAAGTTTCAGTTTTTTGATAGTTTTAGGTGTAGTATGATATAAAAAGTCTAGTGGCAGATTTTGAAAAAATTACACTGCGCAACAAAAGTACACTGAACAACAAAAAAAATTTTTATCTACCCTAGAAATAAAAGTATGTGGACTATATTGATTTTGATGCCCTTAATTCAAATCTGTTTTCCGTTTTTCTCTAGTACGTAAGGATTTTCTGTTAAAGGCGTGGCATATTTCACCCCATAAATCGTTGATTTGCCTAATATTTATTCTGTCATAACTTCAAAACGGATTCTCCGATAGCAGGAGGATCAGAAGATGCACCGAAAAATTTTGTTTAAACTAACCAAACACATTTCTTTTCTATCTATTACTATTTCGGAGTTATTAAAAATGTAATGGCGAAAACAAAATTTTTTCCTGCAAAATTCTTCAAATTTTTTGTTTTCAAAATGCCATAAAAAAAATTTAAGAACCAAAAATTTAAATTTTTAAGATTTTTCCAAAAGCCACATTCCTAAGGAATAAAAGTCGGTTTAAATAGTAAAACTCGATTACCAAATGTTGATTTTAAAGGTTTAAACTCATTCTTAACAGACTGTATGTACATGCATACATATTGTGATTTACGGTCTAATTAAAGAAAATTGTTTTTTGAAAATTGTAAGGCCTTTATGAAACAGTATTTTTATACCCTTCACACAGTGAAAAAGGGTATATATAGGTTTGTCATTCCGTGTGAAATTTCTACAATTTTGATTTCCGACCCCTTAAAGTATATATTTTCTGAAAGCTTATGAATAGGGGAATCGATTAAGCCCTGTCTGTCTGTCCGTGTGTATGTTGAAATCAACTTTTTGAAGCCCCCGACATAGGTTGGACCCGGGTAAGGTATTAAAATATCAGAAATATTCGGGAGTAGATCGGTATTGAAAATCAGAAACATCGGTACTTAAACAACTGAGATATGAGCAAAAACCCACGACCACCTCGATTTTTTTTTCACAAAAACAACATTACAAGAACAACATACATACATACAAACGTGTATACTGGTTAGAGAAAACGTGACATCGAATCCCAGCTGAGCCAAAAAAAAAATTTTTTTTAATTTTTTTAAAAAATTTTTTAAAATTTTTTTTTTATTTTTTATTTAATATATTATTTATATTTTTATTATTATTATTTTTTTTTAATTTTTTTTTTATTTTTTTTGTTTTATATATAATAATTATAATTATATATAATAATTTTTTTTTTTAATTTTTTTTAAAATTTTTTTTAAAATTTTAATGTGAACCATTTTTTATTTTGGCTTAAGTTCATTTGTTTCTTTATTTAATTTTATAATTTAAATTAAATTAAATTGTAACCATTTTACGAATATTCTTTCTAAAAATTATTTCCGATATTAGCCGAGTGGAATGCATTTTCGAAATCAGCTACGATTTCATCATCAGCACTCTTTATCGGTATACTACTATGTAACTTAAAATTCCTATTTATGTTACAATTGAATAAAATTTGAATTAGTGAATCTTATTATTATTTTTCATATTTTGTTTAATATTTAATTTCACCTATCAAATGACAATTCATAATTCAACATGTTCATATTCTTCTATATTCGTAATACATTTTAAGCCAAAATAAAAAATGGTTCACATTAAAATTTAATATATAGAAAAAAGTTCGAATAAAATATAAATATATAATTTTTTTTTTAATTTTTTTTTAAATTTTTTTTTGTAATTTTTTGTTTCGTTTTTTTAACATACATACGTGAATTTATAATTTTACAATGGGATGTTTTCATATATGTATGTTTTTTATATGTATGTATGTACGTATTTCATATGGGATGAATGGTGACACAAACTACTGTTATTTCATGACTACACGTTGTGAAGGGTATATAAGATTCGGCACGGCCGAATAAAGCGCTCTTACTTGTTTTTTTTTTATTTTTTTATTTAATATATTATTTATATTTTTATTATTATTTTTTTTTTTTAATTTTTTTTTATTTTTTTTTTGTTTTATATATATTATATACATAATAATTTTTTTTAAATTTTTTTTTTTTTGTTTTTTAACATACATACGTAAATTTATAATTTTACAATGGGGCGTTTTTAAATATGTATGTTTTTATATGTACACGTTGTGAAGGGTATTTAAGATTCGGCACGGCCGAATATAGCGCTCTTACTTGTTTTTATTAAAAAAAGGCTTTATTATATTTATTTTATATTATTTTATACTTAATATACGGAAAAGTTAAACAAATAAAAATTACTTAATAATTGTTATGTCGTATGTAAGTATATCCTTATTAGCTGCATCATCGGTGTCAGGAAGAAGAAGTGTGATGGTTTCTAATGAAAAAGCTTTTTTAATTATCCGTTCTCTTTGCGTACTGCTGCTTATAAAAGGGTCACTGCTCAGAAAAAACCTATTCATGACATCTCGATTTGTATCGCTTCTGCTGAATTTCCTCGAATAATTTGTACGATATAATCGTAAGGTCTTATTTCTGGCCTCGGCAGCTTCTTCTGACAATTGGATGGTTGCCTGATACCTGGGTGCCCATGTATTTTTAATGAACCTTCATTTATTTTTTGTAAACTTATTTTTGTGATAAATGCTTTTAATAATTATTCTTATTAGGTACGGTATATATATTTTTTAACATATAATGTGTTGTAGAGCAGGAGAGCAGGTACATATATAAAAATAACCTTTTTGGGGATGCGTGGGACATTCCCTTATAACTATTATCGATAATAAAGAAGTTTTAAAATTTATAAATATAGACAGGTATTAGCATTGAAAACTGTTAAAAGTGGTGTGAATAACAGTTAAAATCAATAATTCAAAATACATAAAAGTTTATGACGATATAAATGTATAAGAAAAAGTGCCTGATGAGCAAAAATGGAAGAAATGTGAATATTTAAAAAAATCGTCAAAAATAATGGCGCAAACTTGCGCAAACTTTTTTTTTGTTTCTAAAATAAGAGATTCCAAATTTTATCGTGGTATTAAACATAATTCGTAGAGATGCTAACCTCACTTTCAAAAACCTCTTATTTTTCTTTTTTTTTTGCAAAAAAAGTGTATAATTTTTTTTTTTTAGCTTTTGAACGAATTGTTTCAACATGAATATTCAACATATTTAAAATTTTTTTTATTTTAAATAACATTTGATCAAACTATTCAGCGAAAAAAAAGTCATTGTTAAACCTTTATTCGTTTAGCCGTAAAAAAATATCATAAAAACATCCAGAAACCGAGAAAAAACATTTGAATCTCATATAATTTTCTTCACTTTCCTGACTTTAGCAGGATCTCACAGCTACAAATCGCAACTAAAAGTCTTCAAAATTTACAATATAATGTAAAATATTGTTGTCTGTCGAGCTGCGTACTTAGTTCTTAAGATTTCTTAAAATTCAGTTTTGCCTTTTTGGTCAGCTTTTCAGGTCAAATACTCCTCTGTGCGCTGATTTCCTAATACATTTTCTATTACTGATTTCACACAATTCCAGGCCAATAGCTCGATATCATTCATTGCAACCTCAAATTGATGGTCTTCACAAGACGACGAATGTCCGGTCCATTAAGAGTTCCTGTAAAATAAAAACATTATGATATGAAATATAAATCTAATTTAATAAAGTAGTTCATACCTTCTTTTACTTTCATGCCGCTTAATCGTGGAAAAATTCGGTGCAATTCGGTAAAAGCAACACCATCTTGGCTTAATGCTTTTATAAAATTTTTTACAATACCCAGTTTGATGTGGAGTGGAGGAAGCAAAATCACTTCCATCTGCACAATTGGTAATTCAATAACATTGTTTCTATGCAATCTGCTTTCCTCACGTAAAGCCCAATCCCGCGTATTGTACTGGTCGCCATCGAAAAGCGTATTCCATAAACACATGAAGCACATATTTTTAGAATAGCCCAATTGCATGCCTCTTAAATCTGCGCATATTTTTCACTTGTGGTCTTTATATTTAATTAACTGCATTATTTTTTTCATTGATGCGTATGTCTCTTTAGTATTTGTGCTTAGTGCTATCGGAATAGGACTTTTTAAATTAGTGACATGTAGAAAAACTGCTTTTAAGCTACTTTTGGAAGAATTAATAAATAAGCGCCAATCTCTAGGATTATATTCATTTTGCATTGTTAAAACCAAGCAATAAAAAAAACAATACGCGATAGAATTATTCTCAATAGATTTTAAAAAGTCGTAAATCGTCTATGGCGATTGATAGCCCCGTATATTTGTACACCTGGTGCTAAAATATTAGCTCGTTTTAAATCTTTTGTCAAGAGGATGCTCCGTCTTTGAGATAATTTTAGACGCCGTACCATTATATCCAGACGATATTGCATGATTTCATTGTGACTGCATGGAACCGTGATACATGACGGTTGATACATTGAAGTAGCTGGTCCACCCGCTTTAACAGAATTAATTATTGAGGGAATATGTCCTGTTGGTATTTGGCTACCCGGAACACGAATTTCATCAGAATGTGGCAGCGGAAATCGAGCATATGCTGTTTCAGTATAATATATATAAGTCATTTTTCTTCTGTTCATACCCGCTGTATAATTTATGCACGCATAACACTCATCTTCAACATGAAGTATGGGATCTCTCCAAATCAGTGGAACACCAAATGGCATGGTGTCTTCATTTTTGCCCCACTTATTTAAATGGTAAATGCAGTGTGTACACACTATTGATGGTGTCCAACTCTTACCATATATAACACTTAAAGAAAAATATGATTCATACAAGGTGCTTGTTTCAGTAGTGATTTAACGGCGACTTGGCATATTTTTATATTTCCCACACACATAACAAAAGTAATTAAACTTTTTACATACCTCCATCTTAGATATTTCAATATAACTGATTGGATTCAAGGCTTTTAACTTCACTAATCACTTTCGCAAGCACTTTCCATATAACAGTGAAGGGGTTGAGGAACTCTTATTATACCCTTCACCTGTGGTGCACAAGGGTATATATAGCTTTGTCATTCCGATTGTAATTTCTACAACTTTCATTTCCGACCCCATAAAGTATATATTTTCTGAAAGCTTACGAATAGAGGAGTCGTTTAAGCCCTGACCGTCTGCCCGTCTGTCCGTGTGTTGGTTGAAATCAACTTTTAGAAGCAACTATATGTTCCTCAGATCTGTATATGGTATCAATCTCTTGGAAATATCCAGGAATGAATCGCTATTGAAATTCAGCACAATCGCCCCATAACTTTCTGAGATATGAGCAAAAAACCACGACCACCTCGTTTTTTTTCACAATTACAACAACAACATACATATATACATACATGTAAAAAACATACCAAACAAAAAAAAATTACAAAAAAAAATATTAAAAATAAGAAAAAAATAATAAAAAAAAACTCAAAAAAAAAATTTTTAAAAAATTAAAAAAAAAATTTAAAAAAATTTTTTTTAAATTTTTCTAAAAAAATTTTTTTAAAAAATTTAAAAAAAATATAAAAAAAAATAATAAAATATAAATAATATATTAAATAAAATAAAATAAAATTTTTTTGGCTCAGCTGGGATTCGATACCACATTTATTCTAACGTGTACGTATGCACGTATTTTATATGGGATGAATGGTGATACAAACGTTATTGCATGACTACACGTTGTGAAGGGTATATAAGATTCGGCACGGCCGAATATAGCACTGTTACTTGTTAATTTTTTTTTTTATTTTTTTTTTTATTTAATATATTATATATATTTTTATTATTATTTTTTTTTTTAATTTTTTTTTGTTTTATATATATTATATATATAAAATTTTTTTTTTTAATTTTTTAAAAATTTTTTTTTTTATTTTTTTTTTTTTTGTTTTTTTTTTTAACATACATACGTGAATTTATAATTTTACAATGGGATGTTTTTATATAGGTATGTTTTTATATGTATGTACGTATTTCATATGGGGTAAATGGTGACACAAACTACTGTTATTGCATGACTACACGTTGTGAAGGGTATATAAGATTCGGCACGGCCGAATATAGCGCTCTTACTTGTTTATACTGTAATTGTTTTAATCAAAGTACCTGTCGAGACCTTCATGACCATGTTTTGTAAAAAAAAGGACGAATAATATTTCTACCTGTTCCAGGTATAACAATAGACCGATTTGTGTGGTTTTGTAAGCACAATAAAATACAAAGATGTAAGCATTTATGACTTTTTTTCTTAATTCTAAGAATTTTTTAATCGGTAACTTCACTTCTTAGGGGGGCTCCCATACAAATATTGCGTTTTATGAAATTCTTAAATTAACTAAAATTTGTCGACTTTTGAGAATAAAATCAAAAGTTGCTATTTATTTGAATTTTTAAAAAACAAAAATTTCGAAATTTTGATAAAAAAAATTATGTTTTTAAAACGACTGCGGATATTAGAAGAATTTCGGTTTTTTAAGTTTTTTCAATAAGCTAAAGCGTTTTTGAGTTATGCGAATATATGTTGTGCAACCTCCTGCATTTTCGAAATAACGGTATATCTCAAAAACCAGGGGGCTGATTCTCGCATTCGTATACGAGCGAAATCATATTCGAACGTGCGAGTTTTCTTACTTTTGGGATTCTCTCATTCGATATCTAGTATCGACTATCGAAATTTCTAATGATGGCATTCGATAACGAGCTACATTTCGTATGCAACCTTGCGAGTATAAACTCGTTAGCAAATAAGCATTCGAGTTTACGTTTTAAAGTATAAAAGTGAACAGAAAAGAAAATGTAAGTTAAAAATTTATGCATTTTTTTTAAGTAAATTGTTATATTTCTAGTCAAAGTTAACAAAAATAAATTATTCTCAAAAAGAGAACTTTGGGGATTTTTTGACAAAGCACACAGATTTGGCAAAAAGCCTTTTTGCGAACAGTTCACAAGGGAAAGCGAGGGCTAACCAACTTTTGGAGCAACTAGCCGCGAAACTTAATGCTTCTGGTCCAGCAATAAAAGATGTGAAAATGTGGCGGAAAAAATTGTTTTACTTTTAGTAATGATTTTTTTGTTTAGGTGTACGTTAATCAAAAACAACATGTAAAAAAGAAGTTTTCTTTTAATAAATTTTCTGTTTACGGTCTGAAGACTGTTCAAAGCTTTGGATCAGTTTTAAAAACACAAACAGAGCCAAAGTCAAACCTAAAACCGTTAGGTGATTAATTAAGTGTAATAGCCCCTGAAGATCACAATAATGACTTGCCATGCACTTCTTCGTCTTTAGTCTCGAACAGTAACCAGTAACTCCTCATGTATAGAAGATGATGATTTAGAAGAATCAGTGCCAGAAATAAGAATAATATACGGAGATATAAAAAAATAGCGTAAAGAAAAGGGAAGCAAAAACTACTTTGCTAAAAAAAATATGATGACTACAGAGAACTACCAGAAGGAGATGCTAAAAAGATTAAATTCCCTTATAGAAATAAAAAAACAAGACCTCGAATTAAAGCAAAGAAATGTAGAACTGAATATTCAGTTAATTGAAATGAAAAAGAAAAGCCTACAAATTAAGGAAGAGGAGCAATACTTAGACAAACAAATTAAAGAAATAGAGTTGCAAATACGAAGAAAGGAGTTAGAAACACTTAATATGGATATCGAAATGCAATTAAAATAGGCTTTAATTTTTTTTTAGTTTCAAAAAACATGAAAAAAAAATAAGTTCTTTACAACACTGAACTAAAAACTCGATTCGTTTCGTATCGAGTAACATCATTAGAAAATTGTACGCTATCGAAATTAATTTCGATACGAGTTGTATTTCGATCACGAATGCGAGAATTAGCCCCCAGAGCCAATCTTAAAAAACCGCGGGCACCAATGAATTCAGCGTACCCGAATTATGTTGAAACGCCAGGTGCCCAGCTTGTCACGAAAAAAAGTGTAAATTTCTTGCACAGTGTTATTGTTTTTGTTTTAGAAAGTTGCTTAATTATAATTAGGAATAACAAAATTTCGATATATATATGTTAACTTTTAAATTGATTTTCATGAGGTTAATACTTTGTAATTGTAAGAAAAATAGTTTACTGTTTATACTTTTACAGTGGAAACAAAATTATTTGCTAGGTTATTTAATTAGCAAAACATAGTAATATAAATTGTATAATTTTATTTGTTATTATAATTTACTAAACTTTAAACAAATATTATAGAATAAGTATGCTGTTACTTTATTTATGTTATAAGTTCAAAAGTGGGTAGTTTTAGAATGGTTAAATAAATTGTTAGAAGGTTATATATAAGGTATGTATATAAAATTGTTTACTTAGTAAGAAATAGAAAAAAATATTTCTAATATGGTAATCCCAAATGCATGTGTTATCGTTAGAAATGTGGTTAGAGTTTATGTCGGGATTAACATTCTTAAAGTTTCTGATTCTTTTCAAATAGGTTAAAATTATAAAATTCTCGGTATGGGTATTTAGTTTTCAAACAAGTATCAGGAGCTATAATATTTTTACGATTTAGTATTTGCAAAATAATAGGTTAGGCGTAATTTGAAATTAGCTAGAACGTCTTACGATTGTTGGTTGATTTATAAGGCCGATTTTAGCTGTAACCTTAAATTTGTATGTCCCTCGGATGAGACCACATGTCTGTTAATCTTTGGACCGAAGACCGTTACTTCACCCGAGAAACTCGTAAATGCGGAAATTGAGTTTTTCGCTTTTCTTTCTCGAAGTTTTCGTTCCTAAATTATTTTAAAATTAATAAAAATATTTATGTTAACATATTTTTTCTTATTTTACTTTAAGTTACCCTTTTTTTCTCTATGTTGAGGCAGTGAGGCAGTTAAAATTAATACTTGTATTTATTTTATTCTAACAAATTTTACTATTAATTAAGATTTCTTTTCACTTAATAAAAAAATAATTTTTAAAGCACTTTGCACTTATAAACAGATCTTTCTTACTGTGAAGTTTTAACTAAAAAGACTGAAATTAAATATCTATCTAGTCTATCGATAAGGTGACAATATGAAAGTAAAGAATAGACAACGTAAAACGATAAAAACCAGTATTTTTGGCAGTGACGGGTACGGCGTTAGTGACTATTATAAGGGGGAAAATTATGGCTATTAAGGTACTGCAAAAATGTAAAAAGAAAATAAATTAAGTTAGCATGTAAAACAAAAACTAACGGACCGTACTTTTGATAATGTTAGGTAATTAAAAAGATATATAAAATAAATAATTGACATTGTATTGTTTTCCCAGATCTATCAATATCGGCCAAATTGCCGCCGCACAGTGGACCATTTCGCGAGAAGGCGGTCTAAAATCTATAACTTTTGACTGTATTGGAATTTTTAAACGCAGTTTTTGTTTGTTTACTAGGTGAGACTATTAAATAGCTTTAGGCTTAAAACATAAAACTTAAAAATCCACCGGTTCGAAAAATAGTTATGATTGATTTAAAATCCATTTTATGTTTTAGCTGATTCATGGTTAAAAAGTGAAGTATTAAAGCTTGTTAAAAACGTTTGTTTTTGTGAATATTTGTGAACTTTTATTATAAAGTTGTTAATTTAAAATTGATTAATGCAAATAAAATGATAAAATAACGAAAATCTAAACTTCTGGAAAAATATTATTAATTAAACAATTTTAGTAAATATTAGTAATTTTTAAAAAGGCACGCAAAAAGGGCATTTAAAAAAAAAGTGGCAAAATAAGGGGATTTCTGAGAAAAAAGGGTCAAAATGCCACTTTAGTCGCAAAAACGGTAACGCTGTTGACATGTAGGGTGGGAAAACCATAACACAATCAATAGACATACACACATTGATTTTCCAGAAATTTCAATATCAATTTTTAATGGGTAACAAGACATTTCACGCACAAGATAATTAATACCCTTTTTGATGACATGATTATAGAAAACAACAAATATTTGCAGTTCGCTTATGATTTTGTTTATTGTTTTAAAAACTTATAAATTACATGCTAACAAAAGTATTTTGCTTACTAAGAAGTCTATAATTTTTGGCTAATTGCGGTATCCTTTCTGATTTTGTAATTGTACCTGTAAGAACGCTTCTTACATATCAAGATTGTTTACCATAATAAGTTGAAATCTGTTTGTTATTGTGTGCAGTTGTAAATATAAAACTACTCGCCAAGCCCGACGTGCGTTGATACGCCCCTTAATGAATAAAAATGCATTCGGAATTTTAATTGAAGTGCAAGAAGCTAAAAATTATATTTTTTTATGTGGTGGGTGTGGCAGTTTCCACTTTTCTAATCACGAAACTGTATAGTTATAACAGCTCAATATGTGTGCAAAGTTTCAGAAAAATCGGTCCAGTGCAAGTACCTCAAAATTATAACTTTTGTTATGGGCGTGGCCCTGCCCACTTTTCTAATCACGAAATTATATAGTCATGACAGCTCAATATGTGTGCAAGGTTTCAGAAAAATCGGTCAAGTGCAAGTAGCTAAAAATGATAAATTATTTTTTATGCGCATAGCCCCGCCCACTTTTTACCACCCAGAAAGCAATTTGATAAAAAGAAACTGAAATACTTTACAAAAAAATTTTTTTTAGCTCTTTTACTCAAATTTTGTAAAAAATATTTGACTTTGTGTCACAAAAATTGGTCTGGTGCTCACGGTCGGATCGTCCCTGGTATACAATGGGGTATAGAAGAGAGTTTTATCTACTAAATGGTGCTAATTTCTTTTTGTTCTCTAGAAGTTATGCACTATTAGCACTATTAAAATTAGAATTTAGGAAAATTTGGACCTAAAAAAAAAAAATGATTTTTAAACATCATAAACAATTTATTTTTCTTGTACTAATAGCTAACATATGAGTAGGTGAGATGCAAAACTCGTTCGTTACAAAATTAAAAAAAACTCTTTTCGGTTCAAACTTTAATTCATTATTCTTTTATATTTCCTCAATTTTCGATTTTTCAAATGTCAAATATTTAACTAAGAATGTCATGTTATTTTAGGGTCAAAAACGATCCCCTAAATTGCTGCATTTCGCCAGCAGCACCTTGATTATGTGCGCTTCTAAAATTTTTTTTAAAATGTAACCAACGAGTTTTGCATCTCACCTACTCATTTTATAAAAGTATTCAAAATTTATTTCGTTTAAAAATCTTTTAAAAACAAAAAGTTATAAAAGTTTAAAAATCAAAATCTTACTAATAAAATTCCAACTTTAGTCAAATGCTGAGAATGTCAATTTTGAATCACCCTGTTCTTTGTTATATATGTAAAATAAAGTTTTAATTTTTTGGCTCACGAGGTATACTAGTGTCTACATTCGAATGAACTTTAACATTTGTCAATCGGTGACCATAAAAAACGAGTTTTGGCCGCATTCTGGTAGAATTGGCCACTGTGCGCCGCTACTTCGGCGGCACACCTAAATCCTTTGGTCCGAATTTCAATGACAATGTTCAGTAGTTGAGCACAATGATGAGTCGAGGTTGACTGCTATTTCATACAGAACAGTTTTTCTGAAATTTAAATATTTTTCACAATTCTCTTGATTGTGGACGAATTTGAACAATTATGTTGACCAAAAGAATCACGAAGTCCACGAAATGCATTTCAATTTGAACGCTCATTTTCATAATAAGCCTGAATAACTTTAACGCGTTACTCGATTGTAAATTTTTCCATGGTTCAAATTTAGTTAGTCTGAAATTGAAAAATGTCAAATGAAATGCAGAAAAAATCTTAATGTTTAGGTGTGGTTCACATTCAACATCGCCCTTTAAAATTTAACAACCCTTTTTATACATAATTAATATACATATAAATAATACAATTTCTAAAAAAATTAAAATAAATTCTTGAACAACTTATTAACTGTGCTGTTACGTGTATTTTTTCAATATGAGTTATTCTAAACCAAAATGCAGAAATAAGGAGGATGATCTTGCAAAATGTGTTGACTTTGCAGCACGAACTGCAGACAATATCGTAAAGATAAAGGCATACGTTGGTGCTATAAAAAATGTATTATTTATAATGTTGAATGCGCGAGATGAATTGGTCGGCATAAATAACGATCTTAAATGTTTATCCCAAAGATTTTTAAAATTGAAAGCATTCTTTTGATAATGCTATAATAAAAATAGCAATATTGGGCCACCATTGAATAATAATAATCACCAAACTATTAAAAACATAAAAAACAAATTATATAAAAAATATAAAAAGACTGGATCATCTGTAGAATATACCAAATACTTTATTGCTCGTTCTCACTGTTGAATATACATATATAAAAGATCCTAGTTTATGCAACACACAACGCAATAATATATACAATATATAATAAATATGAAAACCATTTAGATAATAAGATAATAATTAGCAAATAAGTTTTTTCTGTAAATAAAGCTTAGTCGTAATAAACAAATCAAAGAAAGAAGTCGCATTTTTATTTTACAACAGGTTATGGTCCCAGCAGCGCGTGAGCAGTGAAAATATTGTTTTTTGTGTGTTGAAAAAAAAAGAAAAGAAACAGTAATCAATAATGAGTTCTATGTTTAATATTGATAAACTATCTGATACGAATTACGACACATGGAGTATGCAAGTAAAAGCAGTTTTAATCCATCAAGATTTATGGGATGTTGTTTCCAAAGAAGAGAAAAAAGCGGATGCAACTTGGAAAATATGCGATGAGAAGGCTCTGTCAACTATAATTCTGACAATTACCCCAATGCAGCTCTCTTATATTAAAAATAGTAAAAATCGAATGAAGCATGGATTGCATTAAAAAATATCCATCGACCAAACTCGCCAACTCGCCTCAATAATGTCTTCAAGACACAGAGGCACAACATATTGTTAAACAATTATTATGAATAAAGAATTAAAAAAAAAAAAAAAAGGACCTGTCAGAAAAGTAACTCTCTTTAAGCAACTTCTTGGAATGCGCATGAGTGAAGATGATTGCATCCAAGAATATATTTGCAAGTTCACGTTAGTCGTGGAAAAATTATCAGAAATTGGAATTGAGTTACAGGAGGATTTATTAGTAATAATGGTAATGGCAAGTTTACCAAAATCTTTTGAGAATTCCGTTGTGTTGTGTTGTGTTTTACAAACAGCAACAACAAAAATGTAAAATGCTACAAGTGTCAACGCAGAGGACACTACGCTTCGCAGTGCAAAAACGCAGAAATAGAAAAAAAGGTTGAGCAGAAAAAAGTCAACGACTTTGCTTATTCAGTGTTAGCAGCTGCGGACAACTATTCATTAAACAGTAATGTATGGTGTTTGGATAGTGGTGCTTCTTCACATTTATGCTGCAATCGAAGTTTGTTTGAAGTTTTTGAAGACAGAGAAGAGTTTATATCCCTTGCTGGACAAAGTAAAATCAAATCTGTTGGCAGAGGCACAGTAAGAATTAGCGAGTACAATATTAAGTTAAACAATGTATTGTATGTACCACAGCTACAATGCAATTTTATTTCTGTCGGAAAAGTAGCGGAAATTGACGTTGTGAAACACCCCTTTCTGACTAGGCAAGTCACTTGCTCAAGTTAGTTTTTTATTTTCTTTTATTTTTCTTTGAACTTGCTTTCATGTTCAGACTCTGCAACTGACTTGTCCAAGTTTCGTTCTCTTTTACTTATTATACTCTTCACACAGTGAAAAAGGGTATATATAGGTTTGTCATTCCGTTTGAAATTTCTACAATTATCAATTATCTACACATACATACAAACGTGGTATACTGGTTAGAGTGAGCCAAAAAATTTTTTTTATTTTATATTTTATTCAAATTTTTATTGTTTTATTTTTAATTTTTCTTTTAATTTATTTTTTTTTAAGCACATAAGTAAACTAAATGTATAATATAACAATGGGATGTTTTTATATATGTATGTTTTGTATGTACGTATTTCATATGAGATAAATGGTGACATAAACAATTGTTGTTGCATGACAACACGTTGTGAAGGGTATATAAGATTCGGCATGGCCGAATATAGCACTCTTGTTTGTTTTTATTACTCTTTTGTTTTTGGTTTCTCAACAAAAACTTGCTCGTACTTGCCGAGTACAGGCAAGTGTGTACTCAAAAATGAGCAAGTTTCTTCCTCTTAACCCGACCTTACCCCTTTTGCCTATAAACACAACACTTGCGCAAGTAACTTGCCTAGTCTGAAAGCCGTGAAATTGAATGCTAGCAGCGCATCAATTTTAAGAAACGGTAAAGCAATACTGAATGCGAAAAAGGTTGGCGATTTATTTTTGTTTGCAGAGAAAAAAGAAAGTTTGTTTTTTTCTAGTATACCAAACAAAGCAGTGAAATGGCATATGCGTTACGGTCACTTAAATATTGCCAGCCTTCGTCAACTTGCTGGAAAACAGATGGTGACAAGGTATGAATATTAAATTTCCAAAGGAATTGCGTTGTTCTGTATGTATGAAAAGTAAAAGTACAGTAAAGCCATTTTCAAGTTCTGAGAGCAGAGCTAAGAAGCTGTTAGAATTAATACATACTGACATATGCGGCCCTATTAATACGACGTCACTTGGTGGTGCCCGTTATATTTTAACATTTATTGATGACAAATCGCGTTTTGTTTTTGTGTATTTTTTGAAAAACAAAAATGAAACATTCAATACATTTAAAAACTTCAAGGCAATGGTTGAGCGTCAAACAGGCGAAAAAAATAAAATGTTGCGGTCTGATAACGGTTCAGAATTTAAAAATAATATTTTTGATGCGTATTTAACTGAACATGGTATTGTAAGGCAATTAACTGTACCATACCACAGCAGAACGGCGTAGCTGAGAGGTTCAATAGAACTTTGGTTGAAATGGCAAGAGCTATGTTAATATCAGCAGGTTTAGAAGAATTTTTGTGGGCAGAAGCTATAAATACAGCAGTTTATTTATGCAACAGAGCACCAACAAAAGCCTTAAATAATGCAACGCCATATGAAGTGTGGCATAATCGTAAACCAAATGTTAGTCATTTAAAAATATTTGGTTCGATTGCAATTGCTTTAAATAAAAAACGGAACAACAAATTTAAAGCAAAAGGAACGGAGTACATTTTTGTTGGATACTCAAGAACGTCAAAGGCGTATCGTTTATACGATAAGGAGACAAGGAGCATTGTAATAAATCGTGATGTTTCTTTTATCGAAAAAATTGATAGCAACGAGACCGTGTACATTCCATTATCAGAAAAAGATTTGCCATGTGTGGATGAAGTAAGCATAGAAGAAATAAATGAAGAGACCGATACTGATTTCGAATCTGCAGAAGAGCAAGAAATAGATAAACCGAAAATTGGCGCAGGAAGGTTCAGAATTGTGAGAACCGGACTACCTGGAAGACCCAAGAAGAGCTACAATACAATTAATTTAATTCAACAGGTAAATAAAAATATAGAGGTACCAAATAGCGTAAGTGAGGCTTTGAGTAGTGACAATGGTCATTTTGGTGGGATGCAATGCAGGAGGAGTACAAATCTTTACTTAGAAACAAGACTTGGGAGTTGACAGATTTACCACAGGGACAAAGAGTGATAGGTTGTAAGTGGGTACTCGCGATTAAAAGGGATGAGCATGGGAATATAGAAAGGTTTAAGGCAAGATTAGTGGCAAAAGGGTATGCTCAGACATATGGTGTAAACTACACAGAAACTTTTTCCCCAGTAGTGCGATACGAGACCATTAGGATGGTAATAGCATTGTCGGCAGAATATAAACTACACTTACATCAAATGGATGTATCGACAGCCTCTTTGAATAGTACACTTAATGACGAAGTTTATATGTCTCAACCAGAATGTTGTGTGGATGAAAGCAATCCAAATAAGATTTTGAGGTTAAGAAAAGCTTTGTACGGCTTGAAACAACCAGGCAGGGAATGGAATCAGACACTTAATAACATTTTGTTGGGAATTGGTTTCAAATCATGTAGAAATGAGCCATGTTTATATGTGAGGATTGATGGCGAGCGGATAAATTTAATTGCTGTCTATGTAGATGACTTACTCTTGGCATCATCTGATATCTATGATTTAAACTTTATAAAGACTCAGATCTCAGATAAGTTGAAAGTTGTCGATAAGGGTCCTGCTAGACATTTTTTAAGTTTGGAAATAGACAGAAATGGTTCCACGGGTAATATATTTCTTCACCAGAAGAAATATATAGAAGATTTATTAAGTGAATATGGAATGGAGGAATGTAGACCAGTTTATACTCCATTGGAACCGAAATATCAGGTCATGTGTAATGAAACTTCGTGTGAAAGGGTTTGTCTTAAGGAATACCAATCATTAATCGGTTCGTTGATGTATTTGGCAATATGTTCACGTCCGGATATTCTGTATTCCGTTTCAAAATTATCTCAGAGAAATACAGACCCACATAAGGAGCATATGGTGGCTGCTAGAAAAGTTTTGAGATATATAGGTACAACTAGGGATATGAAGCTAAAATATTTTAGGACTGGGGAACCACTGAAATGTTATGTAGATGCGGATTGGGGTGGTGACACGGTTTGCCGAAAATCCTATACAGGATATAGTTTTATTTTAGCTGTTGGAGTTTTTTCTTGGGAGGCCAAGAAGCAGTCCACTGTTGCCCTGAATAGCACTGAGGCAGTTTATTTGAAGAAGTTACTAGATGAGATTAAATTACACTGTCTTGACAAGGTGGAAATAATTGGTGACAATTTAGGTTCTTTACATTTAGTAAAAAAACCTATATATCACAATAGAACTAAGCACAAAGATATAAGATATCATCATATAAGAAATGTGTATGAAAGTAGATTAATTGATTTAAAATATTGTTGTAGCAATCAAAACATAGCGGATATATTTACGAAAAATCTACCTAAAGTATTACATGAAAAATTAGTAACTTTAATGGGTTTTTGTAAATAAATAGTTATGTTTAATTTTTATTTTTTTTTTAATTATGTTTTGTTTGTAATGAATTTAAGTTTGTCATTATTTTTAAGAAAATCAAAACTACGTGTGTGTTGAGGAGGAGTGTTGAATATACATATATAAAAGTTCCTAGTTTATGCAACACACAACGTAATAATATATACAATATATAATAAATATGAAAACCATTTAGATAATAAGATAATAATTAGCAAATAAGTTTTTTCTGTAAATAAAGTTTAGTCGTAATAAACAAATCAAAGAAAGAAGTCGCATTTTTATTTTACAACACTCACTACAATTTTGCAAACAGATCTACATACGACAACTATAAAATCCGTATGAAGTCGAAAATGAGATCAAATCCTAAATCGTTTTATAAATTTGTGAACTCTAAATGGCGATCGTGCGTTAATCCTAAATACTTGAAACATGGATCAACTGACGCTGATGATGACGTTTCAATTTCCAATTTGTTTGTTGCATTTTTTTCAACTACCTACTCTAAAAAGTATATAATATCATAACATTTTACCCATTTAATAAACTTCAATCATCTGGTGTACAATTCTCTTTTATAACTTATAAAACGACTCTTTCAAATTTAATATTACTAAAAAAATCGTTTAATGCTGGTCCAGATGAAATACCAAATTGCGTTCTAAAAAATTGTGCAGAAAATTTATGTTACTCGCTTACCGCTATCTCTACCAAATCAATTAAAGTAGGGAAATTATCCTATATAATTCAGTTTTTTAAAAATGGAAGCAAAATTGAGATACCAAATTATCGTGGCATTGCTAAGCTGAGTTATATTCCCAAACTTTTTGAAAAAACTTTAGCTGATAATTTATACTATCAAATTTCTTCGATTTTGTCACCTTACCAACATGGTTTTAGTAAATATCGTTCTACAACGACTAATATTTTGGAGCTACATAACTACTATTATAAATTACGGTTTTATAAATAATATGCAAACTGATGCTATCTACACAGATTTTAGTAAAGCTTTTGATAAGGATCTCTTGCTTAAAAAATTGTCATTAATTGGATTGACGGATATGACAATAAAATTGTAAAGATCATACTTGTCTTATAGAATTCAACAAATAAAGTTTGGAAGCGCTACGTCTAATGCTATCAAATTTTCTTCTGGCGTTCCGCAAGGTAGCCACCTTGGTCCTATTTTATTTACCTTATTTTTAAAGATCTACCTTCAGTTATTCAGCACTCTAAAGTTTTGATGTATTCCGATGATGTCAAAATTTTTCGTTCTTCTAATAATCCCGAAAATCAACTTTTCTTTCAAGCTGATATTGACAAATTGGTTAATTGATGTGAAATCAACTTAATGGAACTGAGTATAAAAAAATTTATATATATGTCCTTTTTCAGAGTTAAGAAATTGGATTCATTTTATTGCATTAATGAGTGCAAAGTTGATAAGGTTCTGAACTTTCTTGATCTTGGTATCTTGCTTGATCACGAGTTAAATTTTCGTGACCATATTTCATTAATTGTTAAAAAAGCAAATGGTGTACTTAGATTTATGAAGAGGTGGTGCAAAGGATTTATTGATCCTTATATTACGAAACAATTATATTCATCGCTAGTTCGAGCTATTCTAGAATACGGATAAATTATTTGGAATCTTTACTAAAATATTCATATTGATAGTATCGAGTCTGTACAAAAGAAGATTTTAATATTTTGTCTACGTGGCCTTGGATGAAATTCGTCTTTACTACATTCATACGAAAGCAGACTTTGTCTTACAAAATTACTAATTTTAAAAAGTCGTCGTTGAATGCTGAGTTTTTCATATGTGCTGGGTCTAATTCAAGGCGATGTCGACTCTGAATTCCTGCTAGGGTGATCGATTATTCGACATTTTTAAAAAACTGGTTTTCAAATAGTTTAAAATTTAGAAATAAAAAAAAACTGGTTGCTCTTTTAAAAATTTAGAAAAAACCTGTTAACCGGTCGAATACAAAAAATATAATTTTTTCTTATACCCATGACAGAGATACACTACTTGGTATAAACTAGTTTGTTCTATGGTTTAATTGCATTTTAGGTTGACACATACAATGGCATTAATATAAAATGCCGTTATTTTAAATAAAGATGTTAAAGGACATACACTTTTTACCTAAAAATGACCGAAAAGTTGAGTTTATGCTTTAATTACCTTTAACTTTTAAGGTTAGGTTTATAAATTTAAAAATGCCATTGTTCCTCGACATGAAACAAAATATGGCAACTTAATTGTGATATATATATTTTTTTCTACTTCGACCTTTTTAATTTTTTTTATTTTAAGTTTTAATTTTTTAATATTAGTGATAAAAACAGTAAATAAATCATAAAAAATTTTATTTCGTTTTTACAAGGAGGTTGTAATAATGAAAAATATCACTTCACTTTACTGCTCACGGTAGTCAAAGTTACCTTTTATTAACATTAAAGGTAGAGTTACATACCATCCGTTCATGCGTTGTTGCGTTTAATACTTTTTCACCTTTTTATACGTTTTTAAACTCAAGTTACACACAATGCGTTTTATGCATCAACTCTTATGTTTTAATCAGCTGTTGTGTTTATATTTTTATTAACTAAAAACAATTTTGCCAAAATGGAAAGTAAAATTGACAATTTAAGGGAATTTATGGAATTCATATAGTTTATGTACATGATATTTTGTGCTACAAAAAGTTAAAAAATAACACAAACATCAATAAGCATCTCCTCCTTTGCACTTGTTTTCTTTTAATAATAAACAAACAGAGATGACACTCAGCACATAATAGTTATCGATAAGTAGAATAAAAATTTTGGTAATGAAAAAATTGTGTTTAAAATTAGTTTTTATGTATGTTTTTCTTAAAAGTAATTGTAAACTTTATTTCGAACGCTTTTTCTTTTATTAAAAACATTTTTTAATACAAAAAAATTGAAAAAATATTTCCACCACACAATCAGATTTATCGATAACATCGACAAAAAAATATTATTTGTCATCCATGGCTATCAACAACAGCTGACATTTTTTCACCTTTTCTGCGAGGGATACAAAAGTAGAAAGTAAACCTACTTTGCTGCGTTGATACGTTTATGCATTCTTTGCGTTTTGCCGTGTAACGTGTCACATACAATTACACTGATTTTACTTTTTGACAGATGCATAAAACGGAACAACGGATAGAACGCATGGTATGTAACTCCAGCTTAACTCTATAGGAAACTTGTAATAATGACCCTTTGTGTTCCAAACTATTTTAGTATACAAGTCATATGTTGTCAGAGATATTACTTAAGCTATGGATAGTGTTTAGTACAAGTTGCTAGAAGCAAAATATTATGAAATTCGAAAATAAGATTAAAAAGTATTGCAAAGTGCAATAATTTGGTAAAAAAAAATTAACTAAACAGTTGATTGTCGCAGCAAATTATAAGCTCAACAACGTATAAAGTAGCTGCTCTCCATTTAAAACAAATAATATTTAAGCCTAATTATTTTTCTTATTTTACATTTGTTTTTGAAATAACAAATAAATTTCTTACAATATTATGGAAGAGTATTTAATAAATTTTTTGATTGGTGGAAATTTTTTGAGTAATAAATATACTATGGTACATTTGGTTACAAAGATAAATGAACATAAAACTAAGAATGAAAAAACCGGTTTCTGTAAGTAAAAAAACTGGTGTATTCGACATTTGAAAAATTAAGATTTAGAAAAAACGCCAGCTGAAAGAGTAAAGAACCGGATTTTCCACCGGTTGTAAAACCAAATCGATCACCCTAATTCCTGCTAAGTAAAATAAATTTTAATGTTCCAACCAGACCAACTCGAAACTTCCGTCTTATTAACTTAAAATACTATAGATCCAACTATGCTAATAATGATCCTCTTCGTCGTATATGTTAAAACTTTAATAACTTTTATCACCTTATTGGCCTAAATGAAAGTAAAGAAATTGTGAAAAGAAATATTATTTTATATCTAAATCGTTGAATTGTATAGAATATTATTTTATATATAACCTTAATTTTGTTTTGTTATTTTACATACATTAGTCTGTAAGGATATATAATCTATAGACATTAAATTAAATAAATAAAAAATTTTTATATATATTTATTTTAAACTTTAAAACTATGTATGTACTTTAAGGTCGTTCGGGTCCACCTACACAAAAAAAAAATGAGGTACACACTTTACATATTTGCAAAGCGAATCCACATCAGGTAATTCCAATTCTACAATAAAACACCATGCACTTTGTTTGTGTTGAAATATTCGCTAGTTGTTAAAAAGCAAAAAAACAGCTGTCTTTAGAATACATACATCTGTAGTTATTAAAATCAAAGCAAAAATAAAAATCATGAAATTATTTTCTTAACAAACAAAAAATAAATTACTTTTTGTGGTATAACTAAAAAGAAACTACTTATAGGTAATTAATTATATAGTAAAAAAGTGAATTGAAAGGAGTAGGATAATTAAAATAAAAGATTGTAACTTAAACGTATGACACTTGTTGGCAAAAAGTGGTCTTCAAGTATAAGAGCAAATGCTGAGAATTTTTTCACACAAATTTCACTCCACATTTTTTCGTTGACACCTTTTTGTATACGGAACAAAGTTTTACTACACATTTTTTTAATTTTTAACACCTACATCATGTTTATCTTAAAATATTTGAAATTTTTATTTTTAAAAAGAATGAAAATATTGTTCGCTCTTAGATAACCAGGCAGTTAATTTTTTCAATAAAATTTTTTTATATTTTTCACAAAATAACTCTTTGTAAAAAATTTTTTTCATCTTTTATATGAAAAGTAATTTTGTTTTTTCTTTTTTTAATACACTTGTATTAAACACAATATTTCACTTTTTTAATTACATTGTTAAAAAATGTAAAACTCGTTTATTATATAAAAAAAAACTTTGACAGAATAAAGTTAGATAGAAAAATTAGTAAAAAATATTCAGCTGATTCTTTTACTTAATATTAATTCGCCTTGACATCTTTGCTTGTATTTTAAACGATTTTAAAAGTTATTATTCCTATATTTTTAATGGTCTTTCGCAGTGAAAATATCCTATGTATTTTTAGTAATTTCAAGAATTCGTGGCATCTTATATATAAAGGAAATATTTTTAATTTATTTATTTTATTTATTTAATTTATTTATAAATAAATAAATAATTTTATTTTTATTTATTATATTTTACAAACCAAACAAACCCATTCCATGCTGTTTTCTCAATCTCTGTCATGGTGTTTGTAAAATTGATGTCTTTATTAATGATCTAATTTGTTCTGCACTCATTTTTAAAAGCTTGTTTGATAGGAAAAGGAAACAACTTCCATTATTGTCAAGACGTTTTGGAAATTGTTTTATACTTAGGTTCTAGTTTAACATGTAACGGGGGTAAAATTATACGATGCGTTGATACTTAGGGCGGGTTTATCAGGTTTTGTTGTATGCAACTAGCGCTTCAGAGAAGGCCAATCTTATTTAATTCAGTGTTGATATTTATCTCTACTGTTCCACATTAAAATAAACAGCAATATTTTGTTTAAACACCTTGTTGACCTAAAAGAAAGTTGACCATTTTTAAATGAAAGCATAAATATGAGCCAATTGTGTTTTGCATATTTAGTTTTGCCTCAAACCAGAGCAATAGTTGTAAAGGATGGTTAAATTGTATGGGCCGATGTTGAATGTGAACCACACCTAAACGTCAAGTTTTTTTTTTCTAAAATTCATTTGACATTTTTCAACTTCAGATTAACCCAATTTGACTCATGGAAACATACACAATCGAGCAACGCGTTAAAGTTATTCAGGATTATTATGAAAATGGGCGTTTAAATCAAAATGTATATCGTGCATTTCGTGATTTTTTCGGTCCACATTTTCACTTTGTCAATAAGCAGCATTGCAGAATTTGGGCGAATGATAATCCAAGAGTGATTGTCGCAAAACCAATGCCCCCACAAAGAGTGACTGCTTGGTGCGGTTGATGGGCAGGCGGCATCATCGGACGTTTTTTTTTAGAATAAGTCTGGTCAGGCAGTTACTGTGAATGGTGTTCGCTATCGTGAGATGATATCCAACTTTTTATGGTCCGAATTGGAAGATATTTTTTATTTATTTATTCATGTTTTCAAAAATCAAGTACAAAGAATAAAGTACAAAAAACACTAATTATAAAAAAACAAGTAAGAGTGCTATATTCGGCCATGCCGAATCTTATAAACCCTTCACGACGTGTAGTCATGCAATAACAATAGTTTGTATTACCATTCATCTCATATGAAATAAAAAAAAACGTACATTTATAGAAACATCCCATTGCAAAATTATAAATTGAGTTTACGTATGTACATATGTGTTTCAAAAAAAAATTTACAAAAAAATATTAAAAACAAAAACAACAATCAAAAAAATTAAAAAAATAATAAAAAAATTTTTAAAAAAATTAAAAAAAATATATAAAAAAAAATTTTAAAAAAATATTAAAAATATAAATAATATATAAAATAGGAAAATAAAATAAAAAAAATTTTTTGGCTCAGCTTGGATTTGATGCCAGGTTTACTTTAACCAGTATACATGTATGTTGTTGTTGTAATTGTGAAAAAAAACGAGGTGGTCTTGGTTTTTTGCCCACATCTCAGAAAGTTATGGGCGATTGTGCTGAATTTCAATAGCGATTCATTCCCGGATATTTAAAAGATTGATCCCAAACCCAAATCTTAGGAACATATGATTGCTTCTAAAAGTTGATTTCAACATACACACGAACAGACGGGCAGACGGACAGACGGATAAACGGCCAGACGGACAGACGGTCAGGGCTTAATCGACTCCTCTATTCATAAGCTTTCAGAAAATATATATTTTATGGGGTCAGAAATGATAATTGTAGAAATTGCAAACGGAATGACAAAGTTATATATACCCTTGTGCACCACAGGTGTAGGGTATAATAAACAAGTAAAAGCGCTATATTCGGCCGTGCCGAATCTTATATACCCTTCACAACGTGTAGTCATGCAATAACAGTAAATTCACGTATGTATGTTAAAAAAACAAAAAAAAAAATAAAAAATAAAAAAAAAATTTAAAAAAAAAAAATTTAAAAAAAAAAAAATTATTATATACATATATAATATATATAAAACAAAAAAAAAATAAAAAAAAATTAAAAAAAAAAAAATAAAAAAAAATAATAATAAAAATATATATAATATATTAAATAAAAAATAAAAAAAAATTAAAAAAAAAAATTTTAAAAAAATTTAAAAAAAAATTTTTTTGCCTCAGCTGGGATTCGATGCCACGTTTTCTCTAACCAGTATACACGTTTGTATGTATGTATGTTGTTGTTGTAATGTTGTTTTTACGAAAAGAAAATCGAGGTGGTCGTGGGTTTTTGCTCATATCTCAGTTGTTTATGTACCGATGTTTCTGATTTTCAATACCGATCTACTCCCGAATATTTCTGATATTTTAATACCTTACACGGGTCCAACCTATGTCGGGGGGCTTCAAAAAGTTGATTTCAACATACACACGGACAGACGGTCAGACGGACAGACGGACAGACGGTCAGGGCTTAATCGACTCCTCTAATCATAAGCTTTCAGAAAATATATACTTTATGAGGTCGGAAATGAAAATTGTAGAAATTTCACACGGAATGACAAACCTATATATACCCTTTTTCACTGTGTGAAGGGTATAATAAATAATTTAACAAATATATACAATATATTTAGAAATTGTGGCTTGACAGACTTGTAGCATAAGGTATTTGTATTAGGCGGTTTCCTCTTAAAGGTCTAAATGGTACAATTTTGTCATATAATTATTGTGGTTGACGTGTTTTTATATATTTATATCATTTTATGAAATTAAATTAGTGATTTACATTTTAATAGATTTTCAAATGTTACTCCAAAGATACGCTTCGAATAATGTGATATTCTGCTAAGTCTGTTTATGCTAAATACATAGCGTGCAATGTTATTAAATACAACCTTAAGTCTACCTTTGTTACGCTCATCACATCCAAAAAACAATTCACATCCGTACAATAAAGTGGGTATAAGATATGTCTTAGCCAAAAGCATAATCGCCCCAAAAGGTATAAACCTTTGCGTGCAGCATACATTTTTGAACATTCCTTAAATTTTAGCTATTGCGATGCTGACATGTTCGCTCCAAAGAAGGTGTTTGTTGAAAGTTACTCCGAGATTTTTGACTTTATCCGCTAAATCAATACTTGTTTGACCGAGAACAATTTCTGAGATATTAGGCATAGTATTTAGTTTTTTTTGTAATTAGCGGAGCTTTGGATTTGTTAGGATTAAGACATAAGCCATTTATCGAAGCCCAAGAACTAATGTTTTCAAGGTCAACATTAATTTTCGTAATACAATCACTAATGCCTGAGACATTATAACACAGTTGTCAGGACAACTCAGTAGGACCAGGGAAAATTTTATCAGTAATAAAATCAAAACTAATATTTAAATTTTTAATCAGGCTTGAGTTCATATTTTAATATTCTTTATTTTTACAAAGAATTTTTTTTTTAATTGTGATAAATGAAAGAATAAATCTGAAAAATTATATTTTTACCAACACTAGCCGAGTGGAATGCATTTTCGAAACCAGCTACCACAACGAGTTATATATATGAAAAGAGGAAAAACTCAAGTAGTTACCGAATTCAATTAACTTAAGTCCCGGGAGTTAAATAGATGATATTTACAACCAACATGTAACCACCGATCAGAGAGTGCTGATGATGAAATCGTAGCTGGTTTCGAAAATGCATTCCACTCGGCTAGTGTAGGTAAAAATATAATTTTTCAGATTTATTCTTTCATTTATCACAATAAAAAAAAAAATCTTTGTAAAAATAAAGAATATTAAAATATGAACTCAAGCCTGATTAAAAATTTAAATATTAGTTTAAACAAAAAAGTTCGATAAAATAAAAATTCAATTTGCATAAAATCAAAACTTTACAACAGATTTTTTTTAAAGAATATATGCTTTAAATTTATTATCTGAATTCAGTTTAAAGAGATTTTATAATGCAAAAAAACAACCGATCCCATACAAGCAGAGGGATGACCGTGAACGACCAGTGATAAAACCAGAATGTCTCCGTTGGCCTTAACACCATTAATATATCCTTATTCTCTCTTGTGGTTGTTAATGTTTTAGTAACTAATACCTGTGACATATGGCTGTGAAAACCAGTATCTTCACTGTGTACTACTACTACGTACTGTGCCTGGGATCTATGGCTGTAAGTACCAGTAGATACCCTATACACCTATACCATGCCAGGGACCTATGGCTATAAATACCAGTAGATACCCTCTGCACTACTACTGAGTTGAACTGAGGTTATCAATATATGGCTGTTAACGAAGCTGTGACATACCTGCGACAACTGTCCATTCACAACGACAGCCCAAGCTCAACTAGATAAGTAGTGATACTTGCTCATGTATTGTAGCGATCACAACCACAGTATATGTCAAGAATCTATATATATAAAAGTGAAACTCTGTGTGTGTGTGTGTGTGTGTGTGTGTGTGTGTTAGCTATAGACTCTGAAACTGTAAAACCGATCGGGCTCAAACTTTGGTAAGTTGTTGTACACATACCGGGAAGTGTTTATGAATGAAAAAAAGTGGGCGGGGCCACGCCCATAAAAAATTAGTTATCAGTTTTAGCTACTTGCACTTGACCGATTTTTCTGAAACTTTGCACACATATCGAGCTGTCATGACTTAATAATTTCGTGATAAGAAAAGTGGGCAGGGCCACGCCCATAAAAAAAGGCTATAATTTTGAGGTACTTGCATCAGACCGATTTTTCTGAAACTTTGCACACATATTGAGCTGTCATGACTAAATAATTTCAAGATTAGAAAAGTGGGCAGTGCCACGCCCATAAAAAAAAGGTATAATTTTGAGGTACTTGCACTGGACCGATTATTCTGAAACTTTGCACACATATTGAGCTATTATGACTTTACAATTTCGTGATTAGAAAAGTGGGCAAGGCCACGCCCATAAAAAAAATTTTAATTTTGGGATACTTGCACTGGTCCGATTCTTCTGAAACTTTGCACACATATTGAGCTGTTATGACTTTACAATTTCGTGACTAGAAAAGTGGGAAGTGCCACGCCCATAAAAAAATTATAATTTTTAGGTTTTTGCACTTGATATTCAATTAAAATTCAGAATGCATTTCGATTCATTAAGGGGCGTAGCAACGCGCGCCGGGTTTGGCTAGTGATTAAATAAAGATTACGCCTTGCGCATGATTTACCGTTAGATGACGTAGTTATCCCCTCGCTAAGGTTACCAAGTCTGTATCATATGTGAAGTTTATAATTTCTTACAAAAAATGTATGTATTTTGTAATAGTTGGCAGCCCTGTAATTAGTTTACTCAGAGAGTTCTAAAAAATAAGTATTACATCGGTGCTTAATAAATAACGAATTTTGTGTCATATTTTATAATCTATATATATAAAAGTGAAACTCTGTGTGTGTGTGTGTGTGTGTGTGTGTGTGTGTGTGTTAGCTATAGACTCTGAAACTGCAAAACCGATCGGGCTCAAACTTTGGAAAGTTGTTGTACACATACCGGGGAGTGTTTATGGATGAAAAAAAGTGGGCGGGGTCACGCCCATAAAAAATTAGTTATCAGTTTTAGCTACTTGCACTTGACCGATTTTTCTGAAACTTTGCACACATATCGAGCTGTCATGACTAAATAATTTCCTGATAAGAAAAGTGGGCGGGGCCACGCCCCTAAAAAAGTTTTAATTTTGAGATACTTTCACTGGACCGATTTTTCTGAAACTTTGCACACATATTAAGCTGTCGTGACTTTATAATTTTGTTATTAAAAAAGTGGGCGGGGCCACGCCCATAAAAAAAGGCTACAATTTTGAGGTACTTGCACCAGACCGATTTTTCTGAAACTTTGCACACATATTGAGCTGTCATGACTAAATAATTTCGTGATTAGAAAAGTGGGCAGTGCCACGCCTATAAAAAAAAGGTATCATTTTGAGGTACTTGCACTTGACCGATTATTCTAAAACTTTACACACATATTGAGCTGTTATGACTTTACAATTTTGTGATTAGAAAAGTGGGCAGGGCCACGCCCATAAAAAATTAGATATCAGATTTAGCTACTTGCACTGGACCGAATTTTCTGAAACTTTGCAAACATACTGAGCTGTCATGACTTTACACTTTCGTCATTGGAAAAGTGGGCAGTGTCACGCCCATTAAAAACCAGGTATTCTTTTGAGGTACTTTCACTGGACCGATTTTTTTGAAACTTTGCACACATATTGAGTTGTCATGACTATACAGTTTCGTATTTAGAAAAGTGGGCAGTGCCACGCCCATTAAAAAAAGGTATCATTTTGAGGTACTTACACTGGACCGATTTTTCTGAAACTTTGCACACTTATTGAGCTGTCATGACTATACAGTTTCTTAATTAGAAAAGTGGGCAGTGCCACCCTCATAAAGAAAAAGTTATAGTTTTTAGCCTTGCACTTGATATTCGATTAAAATTTAGAATGCGATTAAAATTCATGAAGGGGCGTAGCAACGCGCGCCGGGATTGGCTAGTCTATATATATAAAAGTGAAACTCTGTGTGTGTGTTAGCTATAGACTCCGAAACTGTAAAACCGATCGGGCTCAAACTTTGGTAAGTTGTTGTACACATACCAGGGAGTGTTTATGGGTGAAAAAAAGTGGGCGGAGCCACGCCCATAAAAAATTAGTTATCAGTTTTAACTACTTGCACTTGACCGATTTTTCTGAAACTTTGCACACATATCGAGCTGTCATGACTAAATAATTTCGTGATCAGAAAAGTGGGCGGGGCCACGCCCCTAAAAAAGTTTTAATTCTGAGGTACTTGCAATGGACCGATTTTTCTGAAACTTTGCACACATATTGAGCTGTCTTGGCTTTATAATTTCGTGATTGAAAAAGTGGGCGGGCCACGCCCATAAAAAATTAGTTATCAGTTTTAGCTACTTGCACTGGACCGAATTTTCTGAAACTTTGCAAACATACTGAGCTGTCATGACTTTACACTTTCGTCATTATAAAAGTGGGCAGTGCCACGCCCATTAAAAAAAAGGTATCATTTTGGGGTACTTGCACTGGCCCGATTTTTCTGAAACTTTGCACACATATTGAGTTGTCATGACTAAACAGTTTCGTATTTAGAAAAGTGGGCAGTGCCACGCCCATAAAAAAAGGTATCATTTTGAGGTACTTACACTGGACCGATTTTTCTGAAACTTTGCACACTTATTGAGCTGTCATGACTATACAGTTTCGTAATTAGAAAAGTGGGCAGTGCCACGCTCATAAAGAAAAAGTTATAGTTTTTAGCCTTGCACTTGATATTCGATTAAAATTTAGAATGCGATTAAAATTCATGAAAGGGCGTAGCAACGCGCGCCGGGATTGGCTAGTAAATACATAAAAATAATATTAAAATTATATAAAAAGTGTTTAAATTTGGTTATTTAAAAGCTGCAAAACTAATAAAAACATAAAACAAAATAAAGTGAAAAGAAAAGAAAGAGAGCAAATATGAAATGTGCAGTGGACAAATGCAAGCAAAGTAACAGCAAAAAAACAAGTGATAAATTATTAAAAACTAATAATTTGCGTATATTTATTAAAACGTTTGTGTTTTCAAACAGCTGTATCATTTTACAATTTTCCAAAAGATGAAGCTCGAAGGAAGTTATGGGTAATTTTTTGCAAACAAGTGAAGCCTGTAAATGTGGATAAAGAAAAAATTTGTGCTTTACATTTCAAGCAAGAAGATTTTGAAAGAAACTTGAAATGGGTAAGTTAAAACAAAATTAATTCTTGCAGTACATTACTAAGGCATTATGAATAGAATTTAGCAAACGGAGTGCAAAAATTTTAAAATCCCATGCAGTTCCGTCTTTAGACACTAGTGCTATTGAAAGTGAAACGAAAACTTCTAATGAAGCTGAAGTTGCAAATGTATATGAAGGACTACGTGAAACTGAAAATCAAAATGATATTCCAAATAGTTTTGAAGAAAAATTGGTCGCGGAAAATGCTCCAAGGCCGACTGATTTTGAAGAAGATCGCCTCCAGACTTACACCATATTTTTCAAACTAAATGGTAACAAATTATTACTTTCAAGCGGATATTTACAAAAGCAATTGTTGGAAGCAAAAGAAATTGAAGCCAGTGAAGACGTGAAACAACTTTTTTTTAAGTGCCGAATGTATTTTAGAATTAGGAAACTAAATGCCGAAATCGCTGAAAATACTTATAAGCGAAAAAGGAAATTTGATAATAAACAAAATGAATTCTACACCTAATATAATAGTGAAATATTATTATAAAAATAATGAACATATATATATATATATATATATATATATATAAAGAATTTGTTTGCTTTTCAAACATCTAGTTAGAAAAATAACAGTTTGTCCCACTGTCATGTTTTTACACAAGCATAATTAGTTATACAGCTGAATTTTATTAGCCAATGAAAACACAGCTTGAGTGACGTCAGAATTCCTACATGCGCAGAGATGTTTTTTTATGGCTGCGTGATGGCGTAATCTTTAGTTAATCATTCTTGGTATATGTGTATGTTATATGTGTAAGTATGTAATTGAGAATAGGTTGCTGAGTGCAATTATAACAATCTCTTATACAATTTTTTTCCTAATTAAATGATTAAATTCTCTTAAGCAACAACATAACCATTAATATTTCACTTAGATAAATAATGCAATAATAATAAAGAATATAGTAGTATAATCATATAAAACCAAATAATTAATACGACTAAATTATAATCCATATAAAAAATATAATTAAATAAAAATAATATAGAATACAAAAATGCAATTTTAAAGAACTAAATATTTTTTTCAATGTATGTAATATATATATACATATGTATATTTTTTTTTATATATAACCTGTAACGAATTACATCTCCCCCTTGGTTTTTTTTTTATTAATTTGTTATGGACACGTCATTTCTGGGCTTTAAAAAAATTAACTTCTCTTTCCCGTGGATAATCCAAACATCAAGGGATCGGCGTATGTAAACGGTAAATCGGTTGGTTTTCCATAAAAATCGTGTACGTTTTCCGGGTGCTATCGATAAAATAGAGTCCAGCACATCCGTGATCTTCAGCTCACTACTTTCTGCATCATCTTCCTTGATACCTAGTTCTTCAACTAACTGTGCCAAAATATCGCGTTTTGGTTTTTTAGAGTTCGATGGGACTTGATGAATACTGAGATTTGGTAAATATGCTATAGATTGGATCTCAATAACTTTCCTTATTTTATGGTTTTCGCGTTCAACTGCTTCTCGAAATCGCTTGCAACAGCTTTGAAACTTGATGTCATCAGTCGTTTTATAATTCCGCGATAAACAAGAAAATTATTAATACGTTTATCTTACCCGTAGTACTGTTTTAGGTCCTTAATATGGGCGACCCCTCTATCTTTTTTCGTATTAACGTCCGTAAGACGAACTATAACCGGTGAAATATATTCAGCAACCACAAAGGGACCGTCAAACTTGGGTGCTAACTTAGCAGCAAAATACTCAACTGCTTTGGATAAGACTCTTTTTCTTACTAATACCAGATCACCCTTCCGGGGGGACCAATCGTGTAGTCTCAAATTATAATATTTCGCCTGGGTGTCTGCTGCGCGGCGGAGATTGTCTTGAACGAATTCGAAGATTTCTTGCATATGCCTATGTTTATCTTCAGGATTGATATCCTCGTCGATGACCTCTGATCCGGGTTTCTCATCAAACAGGGTATTTGGGAGACGTAATTCTCTTCCTTGTGTTAAGTAAGCAGGGCTGAACTTGGTTGAGCTCTGTTTACTAGAGTTAAGGGTCAATGACAGTTCAGGCAGGCGTTCATCCCACTTTCGCTCGTTCTTTTCAGTGAACTGTGCAATCATTGTCTTGACGATTCGATTAGCCCTTTCAGTGGGATTTTCATGTGGTGAGTAAGGTGCGGTGAATTGTTGCTTAATGCCCAGAGATTAAAAATATTTTTTACACTCGCGACTCGTAAATTGTGCACCATTGTCAGTTATAAGGACATATGGGGTGCCAAAACGAGCCAAAATTCTTTCTCGAAATGCTTTGATGACAGATTTTATATTTTCCTGTCTAACAGCTACAAATTCGGTCCATTTACTGAATTTGTCAAAAAACACAATCAAAGAAGTATTTCCGTGACTAGACCGTGGCAGTGGGCCAACAAAATCTGCACAGACGGTATGCCATGGTTAAGAAACGTGAGAAGTATACATCTTACCGGCTGGTTGCTGCTGTAGAGGTTTATACCGTTGGCACACTTCACAGTTTCGTACATTATTTGCGATGTCTCGAAACATGCCGGGCTAGTAATATAATTTTGTTACTCTCGCTGTGGTCTTATTTATACCAAAATACCCAGCAGTTACCTCGTTGTGACATTTAGTAAGCACGCGACACCTCTCTGATTTTGTTATAACTAGTTTCCAAGGTACAGGGTCCTGTTCCTTATAAGCATTTGAATCATAGATGTGTCGTCGAAGGTTTCCCTTATTATCGATTTGATAATCTGGGAAACGCTCTGGTGTCTTTTTTACGGTGTTTAATTTTTTTAAAAACCATGGGTCATCGATTTGTTTGCCTTCGATCAGAGTTTGGAGTACTGCAGTTAAATCGTCCATCTGATCTACAGGATACCTTGACAGTGAATCTGCAATAACTTTTAATTTTCTTTACGGTACCGTATCTCATAGTCAAACTGCATCATTTCCAGGGACCACCGTGCGATTCTTCCCGAAGGCGATTTTATCGAGTTAAGCCACTTTAAGGATTGGTGGTCGGTTACTATTATAAAGTGATAGCCTTCAATGTAGTGCCGCATTTTGCGGATTCCCCAGATTATTGCGAGACATTCCTTCTCTGTAACGGTATAGTTTTTCTCGGCAGCAGAAAGGGTACGACTGGCATAAGCAATTACTTTTTCTCCATCGTGAAACTCTTGAGTTAATACGACGGCCAGCCCCATGTCACTCGCATCTGTTTGTATAATAAATGTACGCTGAAAGTCGGGACATGTAAGAGCAGGTGCTTCAATAAGCTTTTCATTAATTTCTTCGAAGGCTCTTTTTTGCTCTATACTCCATTCCCATTTTTTTGTTTTCTTTAAGAGATTATTTAACGAACTGGTAATGGTTGAAAAATTTGGTATAAAACGGCGATACCACGCTGCGGTGTTTAAAAATGACCTCAATTCTTTCAAAGTTTTTGTTTCCGGCAAAGCTACGACTGCATTTACCTTTTCAGGATCGGTGTGTATACCCTGTTCGCTGACAATATGACCCAAATATCGGATCTTTACATTTGTCTATGTTTATCCGAAGTTTGGACACCATAGTCGGTCATGGACAACTTTAAGATTTTTTAAATGTTCATCTAAAGTGCTACCAAGTACCACGAGATCGTCGAGGTACGCGAAAGCAAATCCATCCAGTTCCGGTCCAATTATGGTATCGAGAGCTCTCTGAAATGTAGCCGGCACCGAATGAAGACCAACGGCATAACTGTCCACTGAAAAAGTCCGCGACCAGGCACTGTAAAGGCTGTATATGGTTTGCTCTCTGGAGCCATTGGTATTTGCCAGTAACCATGCCGGAGATCGATGGTACTAAAAAAGTTGCTATTTCTGAGTTTTTCCAAAATCGAATTTATTTGGGGAATGGGGTATGCATCCCGTATTGAGTTCTCATTTATTTGGCGGTAGTCAACACAAAGGCGCCACTGGTTATTTTTCTTTTTTACCAAAACGATTGGTGCATATAGTTCAGGCTCTTCAAAGGTTCAATTCGGCCATCTTTTAGCAGCTCGTCGATCTGGTCATCTATTATTTTTTTCATCGCTGGGTTTCGTGGATAGTAACGTTGTCGTAATGGTCTGGTATGCTTCATGGTGATCACGTGTTCGATGACATTTGAGTGACCTTGTATAGAAGCAAAACGAGGTAGTTGTGTTTCTAAAAAGGCATCCACCTTTTCCTATATACGATTATCATGGTGGTCTTCTTCACTATGGTTAACCTGTAATGTATTTATATGCGGCAAATTATTTATGGACATATCAGTTTTGTACTTGCTTTGATCTTGTGGGACTATAAGAAGTTTGGTATTATTTTGTTGAACAAAGTTCATGCCAATGATGACTGGATCAATGCTGGAGTTTAGAACTAAAACTTTATGTCGGTATACAATTCCATCTAATGTAAAACAAATACTTGCTGACCCCTCAACAACGATTTTGGATTGGTCCGCCAGCTGAAGTGTTTTAAAAACGGGGGAAGTAATGGGGATATTAAGCTGTTGGACGATCGTTAAATTTATACATAAGTGTGTAGCATCCGTGTCCATAACAGCCAGGAATTTCTTGGCCCTTATCGTTACCCAGGTACGTAAGTGGAAATCGTCATCAATATGGAGTATAATGGGGAAAGAGTTTTCGATTAGAGGTCCGCCCTTTCTTCTCCTAATGACGGACCTCCTTGGTAGTTTTCCGATCCACGTCTGCAACAGTCCACTGTCTTTACTCTCCTTTTCCCGCAGTCCCAGCAAAATAAAACTGGGATATTTGAGCATGTTCGACGGGTATGGCCTGTTTCACCGCAACGATAGCATACATTCGGATCATTATTCGCAGCAACAGTCATTTGTAGACGTCGGTTACCTTTCTGCTTCTTCTGCACGAAAGCTTTCAAATTCTTGTGGGTGATCAACCCTCTCAATTTGGAAAAATCTCGTCTCTTAATATACTTTTTATACTCGCCACGACAATTTAGAAATATTCTCTCCAGGTGTTCATGATTAGACAAACTTGATAATCTCATCAACGTTTGTATAGCTGTTACGTAATCTACAAAGCTCTCACCTGCGCGTTGTTTTCGGTTTCTTATATCATCTTCTAAATTTTCAAAAGAACGAGTTGGCAAAAAAAAATAATCTGAAGTCTTCTGTGAAGTCACTAAACGCTTTCCATTCCTCCCTGTTGTTGCGGTACCATGATAAAGCATCACCCTTTAAAAGTTCAGGCATACAATTTAACAGAATGTTGCGGGGAATTAAATAGCACGTGGCCAGTTCGTCAATACGTTCTAGAAAACCTAACGGGTCTTTGCCGCCATCGTATTTTATGCCCCACTTATGAACCTTATCACAAATTTCGGAATAACTCTCGGGACATATTTCTATCTTCTCACGTACATTAGCTGGGAAAGCGGTACGTGCATTTCTAGTACCAGGGACCTTCAACTGTTTATTCGATAACTCTATTGTTGATCTTAACTTTTCAATTATAATTTCATGTTCTTTCGGAATACTGCTTTTGTCTAGGTAGCTACGTAGCCTAGCCCTCATATCGTCTACGGTACCATCTTCATTTAATCCCATATCTCTAACAGTTGTCGAAATAACATCCTTCTTTAATTGGTTAATAAAAGCTCGGCTCATGTTGATGGTTATAAAACTTCAAACACGTGACTATTAAATGTAAAAAGTTTATCTACTGATTATTGTGCTCTGTTCTTTTTTCCTTAATTTTAATTTAATTTTTTTTTTCACTTTATCTTTCTAATTAAGTCCCTGCTCGGGCGCCATTTATAACACAGTTTGCCAGGATAACTCAGTAGGACCAGCGAAATTTTTATCAATAATAAAATCAAAACTTTACAACAGATTTTTTTAAAGAATATATGCTTTAAATTTATTATCTGAATTCAGTTTAAAGAGATTTTATAATGCAAAAAAACAACCGATCCCATACAAGCAGAGGGATGACCGTGACCGACCAGTGATAAAACCAGAATGTCTCCGTTGGCCTTAACACCATTAATATATCCTTATTCTCTCTTGTGGTTGTTAATGTTTTAGTAACTAATACCTGTGACATATGGCTGTGAAAACCAGTATCTTCACTGTGTACTACTACTACATACTGTGCCTGGGATCTATGGCTGTAAGTACCAGTAGATACCCTATACACCTATACCATGCCAGGGACCATGGCTATAAATACCAGTAGGTACCCTCTGCACTACTACTGAGTTGAACTGAGGTTATCAATATATGGCTGTTGACGAAGCTGTTACATACTTGCGACAACTTTCCATTCACTACGACAGCCCAAGCTCAACTAGATAAGTAGTGATACTTGCCCATGTGTTGTAGCGATCATAACCACAGTATATGTGTATGTTATATGTGTAAGTATGTAATTGAGAATAGGTTGCTAAGTGCAATTATAACAATCTCTTAAGCTATAAACACAATCAAAGGCTACCGACCATCGACTACCGACTACAAAAGTAGCTGGCTACAAAAATAGCCAAGTCGCCAGCTATTTAATTCTTTTTACGACTACCGACCACTAACTACAAAAAATAAACATCTGTTTTGACATATGTATTATTATTTTTCAATGGTGCCACTATAATAGTTTTTCGCGTTTTTAATAGCGATATTTAATGTATTGCGTTTTTAAAACCACCGTTTCATGCATTTATTGTATTGGCAGCACTGATCTGTTTTTTGTAGCCAAGAAAAATAGAAATTAGCCTAAGTTGGCTACGGGCTACAAAAGTAGCCGTGTAGTCGGTAGTCGTGTAGCGGCTAAAAGAATTATTCTCATAAGCACGCATGTATTCTATTTTTGACATCTTGTAGTCGATGGTCGGTGGACTTGATTGTGTTTATAGCATTATACAATATTACTCCTAATTAAACGATTAAATCCTCTTAAGCACACTGTTGCCAACTTTTTCCCAAAAAATATCGCTAAAATATGTAGAAAAATAGCTAGCAAATAGCTAAAAATTAAAAATTGTCAAAATATTAGCGTTAAATCGCTAATATTTATTTTTTTTCCAATTCTGGCATAAATTTAACAAGAAATAGCCAAGTTTTCGTCGATTTTTTTTTTAATGCGCGGAAAACTTATCGTTTTATCGTTAAGTTTTTCTTAAACAATGAAAGAAAAAAAGAAAAGTACAGTATTTTTATTACGAAGGCAGCTTTTATTAGTTACATTTTAATACATAATTTACATATGTATGACGGTATGTGAAAAAACTCAAGAAATATACGTACACATATGTACGTTTATTAAGTGGTGCTAACTTCGTTATATTTATAATATGCATACTAAGTCCTATCTAAAAACATTTTGGGATTTATTCACTAAAAGACTAAAGCCAATTCTCTAGATTCTCGCTTTTATGTGTAAAATTTTAATCTAGTCTCTTTAATACTTATTTAATAAATCGTAATTAAAGCTGTCGCATCGGCCACTTCAGCCAAGCTTAGAAATGTTAACACAATTTGTTGTTTTTCCGTAAAAAAATATTTATTTTCTATTTATGTATCACGTAGGTTTTCAGTTTTTAAAAAACATGCCTAATAACTTGATGATACAAACGTCTATTGATTTATCTCCTACTATACTATACCTAGAACCTGATACATCGTTTCTAAGTTCCATTAAGAGATAGGTCACTAAAACATTTTTATTTATCGCTAATTATTTGGTTCTATAAATACGGCTTTCATTCGTTCTATCGAAATCTTGTTTCCATAAATCACTAAGGTGATCAATTGAAATGATTGACGTATGTTGAGTTATTAATGAAGCCTTTAAAATTAAATTATCTCCAATATAACCCTCTCATCGATGCAGATGACTTGTATTTTTATTTGTACAATTTTGCAGACAGGGAGCACCAGCATCAATATCCTTTTGTATCGTCTTTTTAATCTTCATTAAACTTTAAGGACTTAAACTTTTAATGGCTTAACAATGCACAAAGTTTTGGATTATATTAGTTATTTTTTGCAATATTTCGAATTTCATGCAAACGATTTTTAAATAGTTTTTTTTTGTATAATTCACGAACTCATCTAAAGAAAGGAAGCAACGTTTATCTAACATCCTTTTACAAAAAAATTTTCGAGCTATAAGCTTTGCAAGATAATATTGGTTTTTGAATTTTAATGTATGTTTTTTAGCTTTCTTATGCCAAAATTTGTTTAAACAAGTAACAGTGCTATATTCGGCCGTGCCGAATCTTATATACCCTTCACAACGTGTAGTCATGCAATAACAATTGTTTGCATCACCATTCATCCCATATAAAATACGTGCATACGTACACGTTAGAATAAATGTGGCATCGAATCCCAGCTGAGCCAAAATAATTTTATTTTATTTTATTTAATATATTATTTATATTTTATTATTTTTTTTAAATTTTTTTAAAATTTTTTTTTTTGTAGTTTTTTTTATTATTTTTTTCTTATTTTTAATATTTTTTTTTTGGTAATTTTACCCCTTTCGCATTGGGCAAGTCACTTGCTCAAGTTAGTTTTTTATTTTCTTTTATTTTTCTTTGAACTTGCTTTCATGTTCAGACTCAGCAACTGACTTGCCCAAGTTTCGTTCTCTTTTACTTATTATACTCTTCACACAGTGAAAAAGGGTATATATAGGTTTGTCATACCGTTTGAAATTTCTACAATTATCAATTATCTACACATACATACAAACGTGGTATACTGGTTAGAGTGAGCCAAAAAATTTTTTTTATTTTATATTTTATTAAAATTTTTATTGTTTTATTTTTAATTTTTCTTTTAATTTATTTTTTTTTAAGCACATAAGTAAACTTAATGTATGGGATGTTTTTATATATGTATGTTTTGTATGTACGTATTTCATATGAGATAAATGGTGACATAAACAATTGTTGTTGCATGACAACACGTTGTGAAGGGTATATAAGATTCGACATGGCCGAATATAGCACTCTTGTTTGTTTTTATTACTCTTTTGTTTTTGGTTTCTCAACAAAAACTTGCTCGTACTTGCCGAGTACAGGCAAGTGTGTACTCAAAAATGAGCAAGTTTCTCCCTCTTAACCCGACCTTACCCCTTTTGCCAATAAACACAACACTTGCGCAAGTCACTTGCGCAAGTGACTTGCCTAGTCTGAAAGCCGTGTTTTTTTTTGTTTGGTATGTTTTTTACATGTATCTATGTATGTATGTTGTTGTTGTAATTGTGAAAAAAAACGAGGTGGTCATGGTTTTTTGCTCATATCTCAGAAAGTTATGGGGCGATTGTGCTGAATTTCAATAGCGATTCATTCCTGGATATTTCCAAGAGATTGATGCCATATACAGATCTGAGGAACATATAGTTGCTTCTAAAAGTTGATTTCAACCAACACACGGACAGACGGGCAGACGGACAGACGGTCAGGGCTTAATCGACTCCTCTATTCATAAGCTTTCAGAAAATATATACTTTATGGGGTCGGAAATGAAAATTGTAGAAATTACAAACGGAATGACAAAGCTATATATACCCTTGTGCACCACAGGTGAAGGGTATAAAAAGTGTATTACAACTGTGATGCCGTCGAAATCCAGATTGACGCGACACACAGTGGGGTGAATGGTATATAAAATGGCAATTAATTCATAAAAGTCGTACTATTAAAATGTTGCTATTTTTTATTGTTGGATATTAATAAATACATAAAAACCCAATATTTAAAAGAAATCTGTTGATAAGGATTTTCTTTTGCCTTTTATGGGCTTTTTAGTATTTTGGAAAAAATTGTCGTATTTGACTATTTTTGCTGTAACTTTTGAATGAAAAACGATAAATGAGTAAATTAAATTGTAAATTCATGTGCTTTTAGTAAGTTTTTTTTTTTGTTAAAATTAAAAGAATAACTATTTAATATGTATTAGTATTTTTTTTAACATAAAAATCTTTTTTTTCTTCTCAAAAATACATAACTTCACAGGTTTAACTAAAAAAGACACTTAAATATATGGTTTTTTATATACTTAATTTCATTAACTTCAAAAGTATTATTTACTTTATAATCATCATTGAAATAGTCATCATCGTTAAAACAAATCTATTGAACACGTCTTCTATGGTATTTTTCCTACTACATTTACGCGTAAAGTGCTCCCTATAACTTTTAAAGTCCTTACACACAGAAAAATACATCATTGTAAAATCAACAAGAAAAAATTTTGATATCGAATCATGTTAAATTTCTGACAAAAATTGGATTTTATTTTAATTCAACATTGTTTTTAATTGAATCTACATGTTAAAACATAAATTTAATATTTAAAATAGTTGACTAAACATTACACTGCTTTACAAATTTTTAATTTGGAAAAATACCAAGAACGCCACATGCCTAGATAAGTTAATTGGGACCTCCTGAACACGAAAAACGTTGTAATTTTTCAATATGCTGCAAATTTCTATCTGATAAGAAATAGCTGAGTTATGGCACCTCAAAGTTCAAAATTTGCCTATTTTTTACGTTTTTTTCAAAATTTTTCATTTTTACTTCGTTTTTTTTTTCTACGTTATAGTAAAGATCTGGAATGTTTTATTTTTTTACCAAATAGCTTATTTAATTACAAACATTTTAAGCGTAAATCGGATAAAAAATAAAGTTTTTATTAAGGATTTTGTGGAACGACAATATTTTCTTAAACAAGATGAAGATCGATCAGACTTTTCGGTTGGGCTCCACAAGGGTTTGAGTGAGACCATACACCGAAAAACACAAAAGTACCGTTATCTAAAAAACGGTACTTAGAAAAAAAAAATTACAACGTTTTTCGTGTTCAGGAGGTCCCAATTAACTTATCTAGGCATGTGGCGTTCTTGGTATTTTTTGGCTGTAAACCAGTGTTATTAATGTAGAAATTATATTGCACGTTCTTAACTTAACTTTTTGTAAAGTTAAAGTAACATCGCATAATGTTGATTTCTTATCATTGTGTTTTTATAGTAAAAACAAAAGTTTTCAATTTATTCGATTTAGTTAAAACAAGTTAAACCTTAGTAAAATCAACATTGAACTCAGTATAAAATTAAAATTGTTTCATGTTGAATCAACATTTCTCAATTTAAATTCACCAATGAAATTGTAATAACTTTTGTTCAAGTGATATTTATATTGCTAAAAGTGAAATTAACATTTAGTCATGTTAAATCAGCACTGTTTTATATTAAATGAACATTAGATCATGTTCATTCGAAATGTAACAATGTTAATAACAATTGGAAACATATTAAAACAAATTTGCGTACTTTTAAAATAACACGAAACAATGTTGAAACATAATTAAATGATGTTGATTTCCAAAAAAAAAATACCAAAAAGTACCGCTATTTTAGAACTTGACAAAAAAAACAGTTTTTGTAAGCGTGGTGTGTTGATCAAACAAAGTTTTTCAGTGAGTAATTTTGTATTTTTTAAATCAATAAATAAAAATATGTCTGTGCCAAACAGCAATAATATTAATTTTTCAAGCATTGTGCAAGAAGTAGTATCAATTGAAGAAAATGTTAATTTTCTTAGTGATGAAGAAGGCAATATAATACTAAATATTCCAATTGTCGAAAATACAAACGAAAATTCGCAATTGATGAGCTGCTAAGAAGTTTTAACTTAGCTGAAGTAAAACCATACTTGACAAGTGAGTTCAATAATATACATACATATATTTTTTAAATTGATATAATAAATATCTTAATATTTTGTATTTTTTAGAAGCGGGAATAACATTTGAAAGTTTGAGGTATTTGTCAAAGGATGACATTAAAGAAGCCATACTTCCAATTGGTATTCGTGCTTGTTTTCGAGAAAAGTTGTTTGTTTGGAGAAAAATTCAAGTAAAACACACAATTATTAAAAATACAATATATTACTTCTATTATTTGTTCGACAGTACGGAATTGATGACGAAACTTTATCTGAAAGAACCGCCAACAAAGTAGTTTCTTGGTTGGTATATTGGTACAACATCTGCACCTACATCGTCTCCTTCTGCATCAGTTAGAAGTAGTAAACTATCTAAAGTAAGTAATAGTATAAATGTGTTTTTAATTTTTGTAGGTAATAATTATAAGTGTTTTTTAGAGCCTTCGGTTTATTTTAGAAGAAAGCATTAAAGGAAAATCTGTAACTGCTTTTTATAAACATAATTCAAAATTGACTAATTCATATCGTGCAGACCTGATTAATATAATTTTAGAAGATATTTTTTATCATGATGAAAAACTATCACCAAAAGATTTGCAAATAATAGTAGACGAAATTGTAGAGAACTTTCCTAATGAAGTAAAAGTAAGTTTTTTTATTAACTTCAATATCTAAAAATAGAACTGTTTCATTATACATTTCTTTATTTACAGGAATACTATTTTATTCCACGAGGTAGAAAAACGAATCCTAGTGGTAAGCTGTGGGATAAATATATTAATCAAAGGGCTAAACGTGCGCGTTCATCTGTTAATTTGAAAGATAATTTAAAATCGTTAAAATCGATTTCATAAGCACTTCATACAGAACTTGACGAATCTATTTTACTTGGCTTAAAAACTTCACTATCAAGGGATTTTTCAAATTGGGATGATGTCCAAGATAAATGGCAACGAACATATTTATTAAGACAAAAGGAAATAAAAACTTCAAAATCTAATATCGATTTTTTAAGCGACTGGCCACTTTATTCTAATGTTAGATGTCATGAACTAAAGGGTGTTTTTTTTTTGCTAGATAGAACTTTAAATTGTAAAAAGTAACACAAAAAATTAAATTTTGATGAAATATTTTTTTTATCGTTTCAGTATACTCTGACAAATCATCATGAATAGACTCACGCTTGAACAACGCTACGAAATTATCCAAATTTACTTTGAAAATCAGTCGTCGATTCGCGCAACTTATAAACGACTTCGTCATTTTTATGGCGTACATAATCGTCCATCTGAACAAGCCATTCGTCGAACTGTGGATAGATTTCGTACCACATACTCTCTAGAGGATGCAATAACACCAACACGTCGAAGGAATGTGCGTACTGAAGAGAATATCGCCGCTGTAAACGAAAGTGTGGAAGAAGATCCAAATTTATCGATTCGTCGTCGGTCGCAGGAATTGGGGCTCTGTCCGTCCACTACGTGGAAAATTTTGCGCAAAGATCTCGGCCTACACCCGTATAAGATCCAGCTGGTGCAGGAATTGAAGCCACTAGACCATTATATACGTCGTTCTTTCGCCGATTGGGCTCTAGAGCAGTTGGCAACTGACCCGTTGTTTTATCGCAAAATTGTGTTCAGCGATGAGGCGCATTTTTGGCTTAACGGGTTTGTTAATAAGCAAAATTGCCGCATATGGAGCGAGACCAATCCACAAGAGACCCTACAGACTCCATTACATCCAGAAAAATGCACCGTTTGGTGCGGTTTTCACGCTGGTGGCATCATCGGACCTTATTTCTTCAAAAATGAGGCCGGAGCTCGCGTTACGGTCAGTGGAGATCGTTACCGCACCATGATCAATGATTTTTTGTTTGAAAATATGGATGACATTGATCCGGAGGAGATGTGGTTTCAACAGGATGGCGCTACGTGCCATGCGGCGAACGCAACCATCGACTTATTGAAATCAAAGTTTGGCGATAAGTTGATTTCGAGAAATTGACCTGTCAATTGGCCTCCAATGTCGTGCGATTTGATACCTCTCGATTATTTCCTGTGGGGCTACGTGAAGTCACTGGTTTTTGCTGATAAACCAGCAACAATTGACGCCTTGGAGGCCAGCATTGTTCGTGTTATTCGTGACATACGGCCAGCAGTGCTCGAAAAAGTGGCCCAAAATTGGACGTCCAGAATGCGCTTCGTCAAGAACAGCCGCGGTGCCCATATGCCCGAAATCATTTTCAAATGTTAATGTCACATATTGATCTTTCGAATAAAAAAAAAATTTTGATTACAATTTAATTTTTTGTGTTATTTTTTACAACTTCAAGTTCTATCGGGCTTAAAAAAACACCCTTTAAAATGTTTACATATTGTTCTCTATTTTTTTAAAAATTTATTTATAATTATTTTTGTGTGTTCTTACAGATAAATATCGATTTCGAATTGCAACATCCAAATAAAAGCCATCTACTCTTCAGTAAATGGACTGGGTTTACGGAAAAACTTTTTAATTACTACTATTTAAATATAAAAGATAAAAAATTTAGGGAAATTCTGACAAATACAAAGAACATTACTCAACAAAGTAAATATTTTATTTTTATTAATTAAACCATTAAAAAATATTATAATTCTTTCTTTTCACATTCATTAGATTTTATAAATACTATTCTACTTAATGCAGTTATTTTACCAAGAGCACGTTTTTCGGATAAAATTGGAGAAAAACTATAAGAAAATTTCTATACCGGATGCAATAGAGAGTTTTATAATACATCTTAATACGATTAATGATTACGAAAAGGTAATAGAACAATTAAGAGAAAAATATTACAATAGAGGCTTGACAATTCAACCTTTTGTAATAGTTGTAGGCCATAGTGTATATAATATTGAAAAGTTTTTCGTTTATTTTGATAGAACATTATTAAATTTTGACTCTCTAGACATTTGCTTTAAAATAATTCAGACGTTATCTTTCGAATATCCCAAGGGTTGTCAAGGGCCATGGCTTTTTATACAAGAATTTTTTTACGAAATTAAATGTGTTAGGGATAACAAATTACCAAGCATTTGCTTATTAATTAATTTTTTAAGATCTTAATAACAAAATTAAATATGTTGATCTGTTTTATATGTAATATAAAAATAGTAGGCCTAGCAAAGCTGATAGAACAATATCAAATTATTCATTTTCTTAATTCCACTAGTACAATTCAGTGCAAACAAGATGAATGTTTTCAAAAATTTTCATGTTTTAAATCATTTAAAGCTCACATTAATCGTAAACATCTTAAAAATTCCAACTTTCATAAAAATATTATTAAGCCCTCTACAAACTTAAGTCTCACTAATATTCATAATATGTCCATTGGAGATGATTTTACATTAAATACTACATTTATCAATGAATCTGAATTAGTTGCAAAAATTACTCATTTAAAAAAACAAGCATTTAATTTTTCGTTGTTTTTGTATTCTGAACCAATGATGCCGAGAAAAGAAATTCAGACTGTACAAGGAGAAATGTTAAATATATTTCACAACATCGAGGAATGTATAAGAGGAGCTTTCGGCACCCAAAATTTAAATACAAACATGAACAATATACTAGAATTTTTAAAAAACCCATTTATAGAAATTTCAACAGAGCACAAATTTTTTAAAGTATTAAGAGACAAAGAACTCTATAAGGATCCTATAAGTTTTGCAATTTCAAATCAGATTTCGGAATGTGTAAGAAGAGGAATTCCAGACTTTAAAGCAAAAACATTTAGTTGTTGCTTTACACCAATTAAGTTCCAATTAAAAAAACTTTTTGAAATTCCTGGAATTTTAGAAATGTCTCTAAAATATATTGAGTCACTTCAAAAAAAATGTAAGAACCGATTTTTTCAACGGAGATATTTTTAAAGCTCAAAAAATTGCAATCAATAATAAACAAATAATTCCAATTTTTATATATTTTGATGAATTCGGAATTAATAACCCTTTGGTTCTCACTCGCATTCAATTTCTGCAGGATATTATAGTTTACCTTCTTTACCTCAGCAAGTGATATCATAACTAGATTTTATTTTTCATTTAGGGTATATAAACAGTTGGGACATTAAAAGATTTGGTAATTATAAAATATTTTATCACTTAATACAACAGTTAAAGTCTTTGGAAACAGACGGAATCAAAATAAATATATTAGGGAAAACAATACGAATATATTTTACTATAGGCTTGGTTCTTGGAGACAATTTAGGATTAAATTCAATATTAGGATTCATTAAGTCGTTTAATTCGAAAAGGTTTTGTAGAGTTTGTCGTCGTGAACGTTCTGAAATGCAAAAAGATAACGTTGAAATATCTACTTCATTAAGAAATCAAGACAATTATAAAGTTGACCTTTTATTAGGTGATTTTAAAGAAACATGTATAAGAGAAAATTGTATTTTTAATGAACTTAATTCCTTTCATGTAAGTCATAATATATCGTTAGATCTAATGCACGACCTTTTCGAAGGAGTGTGTATATATGATATTTGCAATACATTAATTTCGCTAATAGACTGTGGAGTATTTTCTTTAGATGTATTTAATTGTCGTAGAAGGTTATTCCCATATGGTCAAAACGAGATAGGAAATTTAGGCCCAGATATATCAAAAAAAGCTCTTCAAATTTTTAGTTTAAAAATGACTGCTAGATAATTGTGGACATTAACGGATTTTATTCTTCTTATTATTGGCGACTATTAATTGCTCTTGTTAAAATATTGGATATTTTATTAAAAAATAAATATACTGACAATGATTTAGATATGCTTAATAAAGTAGTCTGCGAACATAAAAAAATATTTTTAGAGCTTTATGGATCACTTAAACCTAAAGCTCATTTTTTACTTCATTACGTATCTTTTATTAAAAAATGTGGCCCACCAAAATATTTGTGGAGCTTAAGGTTCGAAGCAAAACATAAAGACACAAACAAATATTGTAATAATATCAATTCTAGAGTAAATATTCCATTAACACTTTGCAAAAAAGCAGGCTTAAGCTTTGCAAAATTTCTTGTAGATTATGAAAATGGTATTCCTGATAATACCGAGTTTAATACTTTAAACATAATGCAACCCATTCACAAATTTAGTCATCTGTTTGCACAGTTAAAAATTAATGTTGATAATGTTGTTTTTTATGATAAAATTACATTTTTAGGAAGAGTTTATAAACAAAATTGTTATGTCACAATCCAAAATCAAAATTTAAATTTGTACAAAGTTTTGTATTTTGTAAAAAATAAAAATACCGTATAAGTTCTTTGTTATTAATCTGAAATTCTTTATTTTGAAGATCATTTTCAGTCTTATGTAGTGGGAAAATTAGGGACAGAAATAATTATAAAAGAACTGCATGAATTTACAAGCCCACCTTTGGTTATTTTTCCAATAAATAATGGTAATAATGGTTCCTATTCAAGTAGTTCAAAGTTTGCTAAATCAATTTAGAAGAAATCATAATAATAATAATGATAATAATAATAATAATAATAATAACAATAATAATAATAGTAATAATAATAGAAATAGTTATTCAGACATAACAGAACGGAAAATTTACAAGTCTATGACTTATGTGCCGCAAATTTCGGAACGTTTGAAGAAATCTAGAATCTTTGATTCTGAGAGATATGGAATAGCTTATAGGACATATAATACATTAGGTAGACTATTTAGTAAGACGAAAGATAGAATAAATAAGTGGGACATGTCAAATGTAGTATATAAAATACCTTGTAACGGTAATGATAATGAGAGTTGTAATAAGGTTTACATAGGTACGACAAAGAATAAACTTAAGACGAGAATAGCTGGACATAGATCGGACCAAAAGTATAGAGATAATATTAATTCACAAAAAACGGCTTTGGCAACACATTGTTCTAAATCGAATCACTATCCAAACTTTGAAAATGTATCAGTTCTAAACATTGAACATAATTACAAACGTAGATATATGTTAGAAATGCTACAGATAATAAATATTCCAGGAACACAAAGAATTAACTTTAAGGCAGACACAGATAATGTTGCTCAGAACTATAGGCATTTAATACACAAAAAATAACATTCCCACAAGCTTTAAATTTAGTAATACATATTTTGTGTTAATATTTTGTTATGTTACATTTTTAATATAATAATTTTTATGTTAATTTTTGTAATACTACGTTTTTTAAAAAAATTTTTTTGAAATGTTTATAAAATATTTTTATGTTAGAAAATTATATAAAATTTTGTAAAAACACGCAATTTCTTTCGTGAAGATGCTACACGCAAAGAAAAACCATGGTTACGACATGATCACGACGGTCATATTATTTTTTCTAAAACAATATTTGGTTGTCGAAAGCAAGTAATAGTTATTTTTGTTTCGTTTCATCATATATTATGTCCCGATAATCAAGCATTTGTTTGAATTGTATCATTTAATGATTACTTTTCGTAAAAATTTCAAAATGGTTATAATTTAAAAATAATATGATTTAAAAAAAGTATAACGACAAAAATAACATTATATTCAAAAGCATTATAAATTAAAAATAATCATTAAATAATAAGTAAGACAACAGTATGATTACAAATTAATCAAGCAATGATTTGTTTTTAATAATAATTTGATTTCAATTGTTCTTCTTCTTGCTGAATAAATTTTTATTATTTTAAAAGTTTTAGATGTCAAAAAAGGAACAAAAATTTTGAAAACTTAAAGAAAATTTAAAAACAAGTAACAGTGCTATATTCGGCCGTGCCGAATCTTATATACCCTTCACAACGTGTAGTCATGCAATAACAATTGTTTGTATCACCATTCATCCCATATAAAATACGTGCATACGTACACGTTAGAATAAATGTGGCATCGAATCCCAGCTGAGCCAAAAAAATTTTATTTTATTTTATTTAATATATTATTTATATTTTATTATTTTTTTTATATTTTTTTAAAATTTTTTTAAAAAATTTTTTTAGAAAAATTTTTAAAAAATTTTTTTTTAAATTTTTTTTTTGCAGTTTTTTTTATTATTTTTTTTCTTATTTTTAATATTTTTTTTTTGTAATTTTTTTTGTTTGGTATGTTTTTTACATGTATGTATGTATGTATGTATGTTGCTGTTGTAATTGTGAAAAAAAAACGAGGTGGTCGTGGTTTTTTGCTCATATCTGGGGCGATTGTGCTGAATTTCAATAGCGATTCATTCCTGGATATTTCCAAGAGATTGATACCATATACAGATCTGAGGAACATATAGTTGCTTCTAAAAGTTGATTTCAACCAACACACGGACAGACGGGCAGACGGATAGACGGACAGACGGTCTGGGCTTAATCGACTCCTCTATTCATAAGCTTTCAGAAAATATATACTTTATGGGGTCGGAAATGAAAATTGTAGAAATTACAAACGGAATGACAAAGCTATATATACCCTTGTGCACCACAGGTGAAGGGTATAATAAACGAGAAAATGTAAAAAAATGTTGGTATAAAAATTGCAATTAAATTGGTAAGTACAATCAATATGTGTATGTTACAGCAGAAGACAATAATTTGCGGTAAAAGGTAAAGATAGCCGATTTCAATTGTAGTCATATATATGATTATGGAAAGATACTTATATTAAACATAATAATGATAACTTGTAACCATTATTATTTTAAACATAATCATACAATTCAATCATAGTATGTTGCTCTTCGATTATGGTTACCACAACCATATTTTTTCTTTGCGTGTACACAAAGGAGTAGCGAAATATTGAATAATAAATAAATCAACAAATATTTATAAAGACCTCGAGCTTGAAGAATCAATTGAAAATTTTATAAAATAAAGGTCAAATAAGAGCAATAAGAATTCAATAAAGAGAGCACGTAACAAAAGCAATAGGCAACAATGGGTTACAACAATTTTAAGAAGAATTACCATGTCAGAAGATATATCAACAGGTTCAAGACAATCAGGGATAAGATTATTAAAGTAAAATCGTCAATAACTTTTCTCATAAGATGCAGAAATTCAGGTATCATTCCGAAATTTATCACCAGATCTACCAAAAATGTTTCAAATTTGTTTGGCACAAGGAGAATTTCAGGAATTGAACAAAATATCAGAAAATATACTCAAGATTTACACAACAAAATTTTAAAATTAACAATTAAGGAGAAACACGAATTGCTGAAACTTTTTCAAAGTGAGTTAATAGTGATAGAACAAAATTTAAGACAATATTTCACAGTACAGGAAATTGAAGATTTTTTGACATATGAAAACAGAATAGCAGCTTCTTTAAATGAGAAAGTAAAGAGGGTACATAGGAAGAAGTTTGATTGCCTTAGAGATTTACAGATGAAAGAGTTAGGAATTAAGTTGAACGAAAAATGGTTTGTAAATAAAACTGACAAAAACATACCAAGTGAGGTACAATGGACTCTTTCCTTGGGACATAAACATGCATTACCTATTAGGAGAGAAGAATTTCCAATTTTAAATATTGTAACAGAGGGGGAAGATTTAATACAGACAATACAAAATAGAGAAGAACAGGAAATAGCTAGGACAAAATTGACTACAATTATAGATAATCATTTAAATAAAATGAAGTTACCGAATAGAGATAAGTTTCTATTGGATACAGTAAATGAGACAAATAAATTCTTAAGGGAAATAAGGACATTCTTATTTTGAAAGCGGATAAGGGTAATACTACTGTAGCTTTAAGAGAACAAGATTATGATATGATAATGGAAAATATTCTAGGAGATATTACAAAGTACGAATTAATTAATAGGGATCCAACAAATAGATTACAAAAGGTGAATAATAACATAGTTGAGTAACTTTTTAAACTAGAGATAATAACGAATACTGAGCGTAACATACTAAAGACAAATATTGCTACGGCACCTAGGATATACGGACTATCAAAAATTCATAAGGAGGAATATCCCTTAAGACCAATTTGTTCATTTGTTAATTCTCCTTCTTACCAACTCTGTAAATATGTAGCTAACATTCTGAAGAAGATTACTGAGAGTTCAAAGTATAATGTTAAGGATTCATTAGAATTTAAAGATTGAATAACTGACCAATACATAGAAGATGATGAAAAATTGATTTCACTAGATGTAGTTTCATTATTTCCAAGTATACCTGTTGACTTAGCTTTAGATATCATAGAAGGGAAATGGAATATGATAGAGAAATATACAAGAATGGGTAAGAATTTATTTTTAAGAATTATTAAATTTTGTATTGAAGAAAACAGATTTTTTCAATATGATGGTAAAGTGTATTTGCAAAAAAAGGTGTAATGGTTTTTCTTATGTTGTGTAGTGTAAGTTCCCTATAGCCCTTGGTTATTTTTACTAGCTGTCAGGGTTTCAGCTGATTTGTAAGGCGTTCAAAGGAACTGCCGAATTATTGTTGAGACTTCAATTAAAAACACAAGGCAAGTTGTTGCCGAATTAGTATTATAACTTCAAGTCTATCTTTATTTAATTTTATTGGTTCTTATATACTAAGTTTAAAATTAATTATTAGCCTTTCTAACTTATTATACTTATTGATAAATTTCTATCTGTCTTTATCAGTACCATTAATATATCAAAATTCACTCTCCCTGTAATTGTATTAGCCAATCAGAATGTTGGTATTTGTAAATGTACTCATTTATATTAAAACACTCAATGTGGTTTGAATGCATTCTCATTGTATTCATTTCCATGCATTCCTATATTACTTGACCTATATTCTAGTGAATATGAGGTAATTAATAAATACAGTTATTTGATCTATTGCATACCCTACTCTAATTTGGATCGTATGTATGAATTTCAGAGTGGGCAATGTGTGTGCAGTAGACACTTGTGAGGTACACTACACCCTCACCGCTAAGAGAAAAATTAGGGGAGTAATTTTTCTTGATATATTCATAGTATTGGTTATTACAATTTTATTTATATACTATTATAGAGTGATTATTTATGTCTATATATTTTTATATGTAAAGTTTATATTATTTTGTTTGATTTATATATTAATGCCTAAGGTTTAATTACAAAATTTGTTCTTATGTATACTTATTCATTATTTGTTATTGCTATGTATGGTTTTAATTGATTGTTATGAAATTCTTTCTCTATTCCATTGTAATCTATTATTGTATTTACACCGTTATTCCTAACTATTTTGTATGGGCCTTTGTATGGGCTTTGGTTTTTCTTTCTATTCTCTACTTTTATTAAAACTAAATCTCCTATATTCAAATTTAGTTTATTGGTATATCTGTTTTCTATTACTCTTTTTTCTTTTATTCTCGTTGTAAGCTCTTTAGCCCTATTTAAAGAATACTGTAGCCTTTGTTTCAATTCTTTCGCGTAATCTTCATAATTGTATATTTTGGTTTTTTCATAATTACTAATTTCCGATGGTAAATATGGTAGTTTACCATATACTAGTTCAAATGGCGTGTAACCAGTGTCTATGTGGGGTGCCGTGTTGTAGGCAAAAGTAAAGTAATTTATCCACTTATCCCATTCATAATCATTTGCTGTAGTTAGCAAAAATTCATTGAGAACCCTGTGATTTCTTTCTACCGAACCTATTGTCTCATGGTGGTAAGGTGTTGAAAATGTTTGTCTAATATCAAGTAATGAACATATGTTACGCATCAGTTCGTTTTTAAATTCAGTTCCGTTGTCTGATTTGAGTACCTTAAATTTACCGTATTTTAAAATCAATTGTTCTACTAATGTCTTTGCAGTTGTAAGTGCATCTTTCGTTGACATTGGGTGAGCAATAACGAATTTCGTTAGTTCGCACTGCATAGTCAATATGTATCGATATTCGTTTGAAATACGAAGTGGTCCTACTGTGTCAATTGATATTACTTCAAAACTGTCGTTTGGGGTGTTCGTTAGCGTAAGTGGTTCTCTAATGTTCTTGGTTTGTTTATTCATGTTACACTTGTCACAATATTTTACAAATTGTTTAACCATTTTATTCATATTTTTCCATATGTACCGTTGTTTCAATTTAATTATCGTCTTTCTTATTCCTAAGTGGCCTGCGTGTTTGGCATTGTGGAATTCATCGATGAGTTTATATTTCAGAATATCATTTGTTATTCTTGTTGGGGCATTGTAAATTAATATTTTAAGTTGAGGACTTTTGTTGTTTATTCTTATTTTTGCATATGCTTCTTTTAAATCTTTCATTGTATACATTTTAAATATTTTATCATTCTTAAATAAAATATTTAAGAAATATAAATATTTAAGAATATTAAATATTTTATCATTCTTTGCTAGCGCTAATTCCTTTATATTTTCTTTTCGCATTTTAGATATCAGTTTCCTCAGAATCGAATCTAGTTTCGCTGAGTTATTGCTGAATCTTTCATACATGTTACTAACATCTTGTACGTTTCTGGCATGTAACTTCTTCATAGTCGAATCTTGTTTCGATGAATTATCATTACATCCTTCATTCATATAATTATCATTTTTGGTACGTGATTTCTTCATAATCGAATCTTGTTTCGATGAATTATCATCACGTCCTATGTGCACAATATTATCTTCAATTTTTATGTCGACTTCTTCTATATTTTCAAACTTATTAAATTGTAATTTCCTTATATTCTTTACGTCATTTATGGATGTGCATTCCCATATTAGAAGTTGATCAGACTCCTGAGAGATACATCTTCCCATATTACTTCTATTCGCGAGCTCTGTATTCATATTTATTTCTTTACCTTCATCAATCTTATTTGCCTCTTTATTCTTATTTTCATTTTTCTTTGTCATCGCCCTTGTAGTTATTAGTATTTTCTTTTCATTTTCATCATTTTCGAACGGTATCATTTGTTTTAGTATGTCTGAGTTTATTTCTATTCTTGATAATGCATCCGCATTAGTGTTAATTTTTCCTTTCTTATAAATTATCGTGAAGTCATAATCGCTTAAATCTAGTCTAATTCTTGTCATTTTTGATGATGGATTTTTGTGTGAGAATAGTGATATCAATGGTCTATGGTCTGTCACTACTATGAACTTTTGACCGTATAAATATGGTTTGAAGAAATTTATTCCCCAGTGAATTGCGAGCAATTCTTTTTCAATGATTGGTTTATTCACATCATGCTTTTGAAGAGATTTGCTTGCGTAGGAAATTGGTAAGTCTTTGCCAATTTCACCCTGTGACAGGACTGCTCCTAGTGCGTAGTTCGAGGCGTCAGTCGTTAAAATAAAAGGTTTGTCAAAATTTGGGTACTGCAAAATTGGTGGGTTCATTAACTTTTCCTTTAGGGTATCAAAGGCAGTTTGGCATTCATTTGTCCATGAGAATTTTACTGATTTTCTCAATAGCATATTCAAGTGCTTTGCAATGTCCGCAAAATTTGGTATGAATTTCCTATAATAGTTGCAGAATGCAACAAAACGTCTAACTTCATCTGCGTTTTTAGGTATTGGGTAATTTCTTATAACCTCATACTTAGCTGGATCTGTCTTTACACCGTCCTTTGTTATTAAGTGTCCTAAGTATACTACTTCTGGTCTTAAAAAACAACATTTCCTTGGATTCAGTTTTAAATTGTATCGCTGAAGTCTGTCTAAAACTTTGACAAGATTCCGATTGTGATGGTTCAAACTACATCCGTATACAATTATGTCATCTACATAGAGAAAAGCTTCTGAATCAAGTCCTGAAAGTGCTATTGTAAGCATTCTCTGAAAACTGTTTGATGAAATTTTAAGTCCAAATGGTAGTCTTTTAAATTGGTAGTGTCCCTGTTGTGTAGAGAAAGCTGTAAGTGGTCTGGAACCTTTTTCCAATTGAATTTGGTGAAATGAACTAGTCATATCAAGAGTCGAAAACCATTTAGCTCTTCCTAGTTTGTCTAAAATATCTTCTAATCTAGTTAGTGGGAATTTGTCATTAACTATTTTGTCATTTAACTTTCTAAAGTCTACTACAAGTCTCCATTTCCGTTTGTCTTCCACATTCTTCTTGGGTACCAAAAGAAGTGGAGCATTGTAGGGGCTAACTGATGGTTCTATTATATCGTCGTTTAGCATATTCTGTACCTGTTCATTTATTATGTCCGTTTGTGAGTGTGGTAGTCTGTAGTTTTTTATATAAACCGGAGTGTCATCTGAAGTTGTAATGTTTTGTTTATAAAAATTATTTACAGTCAATTTTTCATTCTCTAAATGAAATACATCTTGATATTTTCCGAATATTTTCATTAATTCTGATTTTGCATACTCATCAGTTTCATTTAATTGCAATTCATTTATAATTTGTTCACAACGTTCGTCACTGTTTATGTTTGTGTAATTTAATACGTTATAATTTCTTAGTGGGTCAGTGTGTATTTTAATGCCCTGTAAAATTTGTGTCTTACCTATTGTGTTTAAAATTTTAATATGTGTCATTTCGTTTTTTGTGTCATTGAGTTACTTAAAAAAATACCGCTTTTTAATTCATTATTAAGTATTACGCAATCTTCAGTGAGGTTTAGTTTCAATGGTTGTATAATTTCTGTCCGAGGGGGTATCGTAATTTTCAATGTGTTAAATGCTTTTGTTTGCATTGGCAGAATTATGGTCTCATTGTTGGTGAACAAAGAAATTTTAAACGTCTCGTAGTCTATTTTGCACAAGTATTCTCTTAAAAAGTCTCTTCCTATTATTCCGTCCGTTTCTATTGGAAAATTGTCATCTACTAGATGAAATTTGAATTTGCATATTTGGTCTGCTAGGGATAATTCAAGTTCACTTGTTCCTAACGAATGTATTTCTTCTTTAGTGATGCCTGTTAGTTTGCATCTATTTTCCACATTTAGTGGTTCATCATCAAAAATTGTTTTAGTGCGACATAATGATATATCGGCACCAGTGTCGACAAGAAATGTTAAATTTTCATTTTTATATTTAGCGATTATGTAATTTGTGTTATTATTGGAAACTTTAAATACTCTTAATTTTGGCTGTCCGGAATATTCCTGTATTCCGAGCCTTCCTCGTTTCCCTCGTCTTGTACTATATGTACATTACGTCTGTTATTGTTGTTGTTGTTTCTATTGTAATTGTTACTTCTATTGTTGTTATACTTATAGGTTCCATTACCGTTGCTAGGTGAATTACGGTTGTAATTGTTGTTTGCAGACGAATTTGTGTTGTTTCTGTTATTGTTTGAATTGTATTTGTTATTTCCACTGTTATGGAAGTTATTGTCATTCCTAGTGTAGTTGTTAAAATTTCGGTTGTTTCCATTATTAATGTTATTCTTAGTGTTATTAAAATTGCCATTATTGTACCTGGTATCATTATAATTACGATTTTGTCTTCGTATATACTGCACTGAGTTAGTAGTTATTTTACTTTCATTCTCTAGTTCTAGCGCGAGTTCTACCGCATCTTGTAAAGTTTTTGGACGAGCTGCAAAAATGGCTGTCTTTAAATTATCATTAATTCCTCTCTTAAATGAATCTAGAGCAAGTTTTGAGTTCAGTCTGATAATGACATTTTTCTCCGCTTCCGTGGCGTCACTACTAAGTTCTTCTATTCCTAACCTGTTCAGGTTGTCTATTACTGTCAATATTCTTTCCCTGAATGCACTTACTAATGATTTCCCCTGGTAAATATTGCTTAGTCTGGATTGCAATTCTGGAATTGTCTTTGTACTTTTGTACCTTTGTTGTAATAGTGTCTTTAACGTATTAAAGTTTTCTGGTTTCGCATAACTACCTATCGCTGTTCTTACCCCTGAGGTTAACTTGGCATGGTAGACATATTGTAGGAAATCTTGTTTTGCTGTTTCAGCAAGAGTTTTCTCAATGAGTTCTGCTGTTATTAAGAAACTTTCTAGTTCGTCAAAGTTTCCAGCAAAAAGTGGGAGTGCTTTAGAAACTGTATCTAAACTAAATGCCGCCATTGTATTTCCTATTTCCAATGGTTTTGTAATGTCACTAATTAAGTATTCTTTTTTTCTCTTAACTATATTGCTAAATTCTAATCTGAGCACTGATATTTTATTCTCGTCCTTTTCTTCTAGTTGTGCTAACTCAAATTCCCTTGTTATAACTTTTATATCTTCTAACTTAAGATTTATTGTTTTTTCTGAATATGTTCTTCCTGGACTTTTCTTTAAGTTCCTTAATATTTCCTTAAGTTTTATTAAACTTTCTTCCATCTTCAAATTTCATACCTCTGTTATTTTATTTATACTATTGTTTTTGTTTCTAAAATTATTCATAAATTTATACATGATATGTAATATTAATGTTACTAAAGTAATAATTACAAAGATTTTTGTTATTTTGGACAACATTGATAATTATTATATATATATATATAATTATAATTATTAATTATAATTAATTGTGCAGCGAAGATATTTGTTTTTATTATAATGTAATAGTTTTTCTTTACTGTATTTTACGTTTATTGGGAACAATTATTCTTTTAAATTAAATTAAATTTATTTGACATATTTTCTTTTCTTCTTTTGTATAATTTTATTTTAAAAATTTTCCTTTTATCTTTACATTAGGAAAGTAATGTATTTCATTAATCTTATTTGCTAAACATTTGTTATAGCATTATTAATCCTATGTTTAATTTTTATATTTATATATTTGTACACATATATATATATATATAGGCCGCTATTGTAGTTCGTAAGGAGTTGCTGCATTACCTGTTGGTTCAGGCTCGTACTCTTCTTTCTGTATGTTTTCAAGATACGCCGACCAACGTGCAAAGATTTCGTCTATTTCTTCGGACATTTGATATTACGGATCCTAATTTAATGTTTGCCAATTGTCAGATTTGACAGATTTGGAAGATTTGGCAGATTTATAAAATTTGGCAGATTTAAAAGATTTGGCAGGATTTGGAAAATTTAGCAGATTTGGAAGATTTGGCAGGATCGCCATGTAATGGTTTTTCTTATGTTGTGTAGTGTAAGTTCCCTATAGCCCTTGGTTATTTTTACTAGCTGTCAGGGTTTCAGCTGATTTGTAAGGCGTTCAAAGGAACTGCCGAATTATTGTTGAGACTTCAATTAAAAACACAAGGCAAGTTGTTGCCGAATTAGTATTATAACTTCAAGTCTATCTTTATTTAATTTTATTGGTTCTTATATACTAAGTTTAAAATTAATTATTAGCCTTTCTAACTTATTATACTTATTGATAAATTTCTATCTGTCTTTATCAGTACCATTAATATATCAAAATTCACTCTCCCTGTAATTGTATTAGCCAATCAGAATGTTGGTATTTGTAAATGTACTCATTTATATTAAAACACTCAATGTGGTTTGAATGCATTCTCATTGTATTCATTTCCATGCATTCCTATATTACTTGACCTATATTCTAGTGAATATGAGGTAATTAATAAATACAGTTATTTGATCTATTGCATACCCTACTCTAATTTGGATCGTATGTATGAATTTCAGAGTGGGCAATGTGTGTGCAGTAGACACTTGTGAGGTACACTACAAAGGGATTACCAATGGGATCTCCAGCATCCCCAATTGTAGCGGATATAGTTATGGATAAATTATTGGACACTTGTATGGGAAAATTAAGTATTGGACCGAAGATAATAATAAAATATGTGGATGATCTTTTTTGCATTGTTTCGGAATGTGCAATTAATGAAATGTTGGATACACTTAATCAATTCAATCCTAATATTAAGTTTACAATGGAAGTGGAAGTTGGTTCGAAACTCCCTTATTTGGATACATTATTGATTAGGAGAGGTAACAGTATAGTAGTGGATTGGTATCAGAAACCAACTGCATCGGGGAGAATCATAAAGATCATAAAGATTTCCATATGGAAAATAGGGAAAGAATTAAGGAGATATTAATTGACAACAATTTTCCTATTCAAGTAGTTCAAAGTTTGCTAAATCAATTTAGAAGAAATCATAATAATAATAATGATAATAATAATAATAATAATAATAATAATAATAATAATAATTTTTTTTTTTTTTTTTCGGGAAGGGAGGAAAATGCCTGACGCATCTCAGATACTGTCGTCACAGTTCTGGTATGTGGAGCTTGCATCCACTAAAAACCCCCCTTTTTCGAGCCGTTCTCCACCCTGGGACCGCTTTCGCATTACTGCAGGGCGGGGCTCCTCTTCTGTTCCTATCGAACAGCCGTCGTTATGCCTACGTCTAGGTCCCGCATTTTCGCGCGTAGTAGCCTTTCAACATATGCTGCCACGTGTTCCCATTTAGTCTCATTTTCTATCATGAGATCCACGATATTTTCCGGGGATATTTCTCCTACGGTTTCCTCTAAGTTGTGTCGTTCCACACTCCATCTCTCACACTTGAAGAAAGTGTGCTCTGCATCATCTATGCAGTTGTCTCCATACATACAGGTTCCTGTGTTTACCTTTCCCATTCTGTGTAGGTAATATAGGAAGTATCCATGTCCAGAAAGCATCTGTGTCACGAAATAGTTTATTTCGCCATGCTTTCTGTTTACCCATTTATCAAGGTCTGTTATCAGCGCTGCTGTCCATCTGCGTCGAGATTCGCTGTCCCATCTGTCTTGCCACCTTCGCGTGGTATGCGTTCGTCTTGTTGTCTCCGATTCTCCGATCGTTCCCTCAATAAGCCTTCGATCTTTCCAAAGATCTCTTCTTTCCTCGGCCAGTAAGTCAATAGGGATACAGCCACTTATAACGAGTATTGCTGGTTCCGATACTGTACGATATGCTGAGGCTACTCTCAGAGCAGAGGTGCGTTGTACATCAGCCAGCATCTTTCTCCTATACTTTGCCCTTAAAGCATCAGCCCAGATTTCGCACCCATACAAAAGGATTGACTGGGTCGTTGCCATCATCAGTTTCCTCTTGGAATAGCTTGGGCCCCCAGTATTTGCCATAAGTCTGCTGAGAGGAACTGTCACCTGAGCCGCTTTAGTTGCAGCATATTCGAGTTGGTCTCGAAACGTTAATCTATTATCCAGCCTTAAACCTAGATATTTAATCCACTTGCTTGTCTTAATTGTCTCAGACAAGACCCTCATGTCCACCTCTAAAGGGGTATGCTTCCTTGTAATGATTAGAAGTTCCGTTTTCTCCGTGGCTAGCTTAAGGTTATGGGAATCCAGCCATAACTTCGCCTTAAGCATAATTTGGTTAAGCTTTCTCTGAGCTTCTTCCATGTTACGTGCCGCAATAACGGCCACAATGTCGTCGGCATAACCGACCAGGTAGGTGTCATCCGGCATCTCGATATGCAGGATATCATCATAACTAATATTCCACAGTTCAGGACCTAGAATCGAGCCCTGTGCTGCTCCTGCGGTAATCTGCTTCTCCCGTGTCCTACCTGCATTTTCGTATATAAGTATACGGTTGCTCAGGTAACTCTTTATCATCCTCATTATGTACGCTGGTGCTCTAAACCGTGTCTCCAGAGCCTCTATCATGTCGGCCCATGTTGCGCTGTTGAAGGCATTTCTAACGTCAAGAGTCGCCAATAAGACAATGCGTCTTGAAAAATGGTTCCCCGTCTGTGCTCGTTGGACACCCTCTATAACTTCTTCGATCGCGCCTATTGTGGACCTTCCAGTCCTAAATCCATATTGTCTCGTGGAAAGGCCTCCAGCACTTTCCACAGCCGCATGTATCCGAGGTTTAAGCAGTAGTTCAAGAAGTTTACCCGCGGTGTCAAGCATGCACAGGGGTCTATACGCTGAAGGTGACTCTATGTTCCCTTTCCCCTTGCTTATCAGCACAAGTCTTTGTCTTTTCCAAACTTCCGGAAAGACACCTTCCTGTAGGCAACCATTGTACATTCTCAAAAGCATATCCGGTTTCTCCTCGGCGAGTATCTTGAGAATTTCTGCCGGAATTCCGTCCGGACCTGGCGCCTTTCTACTTTTCAATGCCGTTACAGCAATCCTTAATTCGGCAAGAGTGAATAGTGGAGGGGCTCCCTCGTTCGACTGCGGGCCGCTATTTCGTACCTCCTCGTTTGAGGGAAAAAGGGTATTCACAATATTCTCCATCGTATCCTCACCTAGATCTGGGGTTGAATAACGTGCCCCAAGCTTCCTCATGACTAGTTTATATCCTAGTCCCCAGGGATTATTGTTGAGGTCGGCCCTTAGTTCCTCCCATTTTCGCCTCTTGCTTATAAGTATGGCGACCTTTAATTCCTTTTTAGCTCTTTTGTATTCCTCAGCCTCTGTTGTTGCGGCATGTATTCGTCTGGCTCTTGTGTATCTCCTTCGAAGTTGTAGGCACGTCCGCCTTAGGTGGGCGATTTCATCATTCCACCAGTATACGGGTTCCTTCCGATGCCTTCTGCCGATGGTAGGCATTGCCTCGTTGCATGCCTCCTTAATAAGCGTCATCGTGGAACGTACTATATCCGTAGCGTCCGCAGTGTTCCTTATACCCTCATCAGCTCCTGAAATTCTGCCCAAAAATGCGTCTTTGTCCAGTCTCTCGATATTCCACCTTCGTGTGGACGTAGTGGCATTAGGTTGTCTAGATGCTCTACCATTTTCCACGCTGTACATAATATATTGGTGATCGCTTGCAGTGTAATCTTCCAGGACCATCCAATTCACTACCCTATTTGCGATTCTTTCAGAGGCCAACGTGATGTCTGGAATAGTTCCCTCGCATCCCGGTCTTCTGAAGGTAGCGGTGTTCCCCCTGTTCATGATAACAAGACCCATTCTGGCTATCATATCCAATACCATTCTGCCTCGAGAGTTTGTCGACCGTGATCCCCATTCGTATGCGTGTGAGTTGAAGTCCCCGCCAATTACGAGAGCACCTCCAATTTCCATGTTCTTATCCTCTATGCTGTGCAGCTTCACTTGAAAGGCCTCCAGTTCTTCGTTCGGTGTCAAGTAGCAGCTAAATAGTGTGAAATCTTTCGTTTTCAACCAAACAAATCCGTTTTCACATCCTTTGTCCTCTATAACTAGGCTACTACGCATCGGTATCCATATGGCTGCTGTATTGCTAGTATCGGTGATCCATGTACCACTTTTTGGCCTTCCGTATTGTTCGCTGATAACTACTATATCAGAGTTCCTTTCTATAATCAGTTGGTCTAGAAGAGCGTCAGCCGTCTTGCTTCTGTGCATATTGGCTTGAAGTATTCTCATTTTGGTCCTACTGTTGTCATTTTGCAGTTCCTTGTCCCTGCTATGTGGTCCACCCTGCCGTGTCCCGCTTCAGAACACAGGCAACATTTCGATTTATTCACACATGTTTTCATAACATGTCCGACTTCACCGCACCTGATACATATCCCTTGGCCTTTTCTATCAGGTCCAGTACAATTCCACTGTTCATGTCCGGTACTGAAGCATCTGAAGCATCTCTTGATGTTTTCGTACCTCCTCAGTCTTACACGACACCAGCCCACCTTAATATACCCATTCTTAAGGAGCTCTTCCGCCATCGCCTGGGATACGATAACAAAAGCCCTAACAAGTTCCCTGTTGTTGGGTTTCGTGACTCTTATCACCATAGGTTCATCGTTCGTCTGTATCGTATTCCGAATAGATTGTTCGACTTCTTCGGGGGTGGTAAAGGAGTCTAGATCTCGGATCTCTATAGTGACCTTTGGTGTTACGCTTTTTATCTCAGCGAATTCCCCAAGAGTCTCCTTGATCTTATGAAGTAGATCACTTTTAATTTGTTCCCCCTTTTCCAGCTCTAACAAAAGTGAGCCGGTTTGGTCTTCCGGATTGTCTTTACCTTACAGCCGCTATTGTTTCCGGTTTGGTTCCTCAGAGATTTTAGCACGTCTGCGTAGGTATATCCTTCACAAGGTTTGGCTATAATAGCCTCCCCTTTCTTTCTGGGTGGTTTACCCCTATCACCTGTCTTTGTTTCGACCTTTTTCCGTGATTTCTCTTGAGTGTGTTGGATCTTGTTCGATACCTTCTCCACTTGACTCTCCTTGTGAAGGATTTTCTTTTTCCTTTCAACAGTTTTCCATTCGGCATTTTCCCCTTCGCGTGGTCTTTTCCTTATAACCACTGTTTCAGCTGGGCTGCTTGCAGTCCGCTTTCCTTTGCCCATGTTAGGAGTTTCGGTACACCCCTGTAAGCCTACTTCAGTGTTTCTAGATTGCCCTGGTCTCTTAGTTCTCTCAGTTTTCAGCCAGTTTACTCTGCAAGTTTCAGCTATGCAAACAAGCTCCTCAATCACCTGAATTCCTTCTCTGACATCCATGCTGATGTTTTTCTGCCTTTTAAGAGCAGCCTTTATTTTCACCATCACACTCTTTATTTTTTCCATCGCCGAGGTCTCTTCATTTCTCATTTTAATAATGAACTCCTGGTTTGGTGAGCTTCTACTTGCCTGTACACCATTTGCTGGAGGGGTTTCGATCGTCACCATTACTGCTTTCGGCGTCTCGAAGAGGTCCTCCTTTGTCATGTCGATGACAGGAGCCGGCTCACTTCCGCGAGGCGTAATTGCGTCTTCGTGCAAAATTTTATCGCCCCTCACTGGGGGACTTCTCTTCAGTTTCCCGCTAGGTTGAAAGGGGTTCGTAGCTCTTTCAACTCTTTTCATTCTGGGGGTTATTATGGTTGTCATTGTCGTTGGTAGTAATAATAATAGAAATAGTTATTCAGACATAACAGAACGGAAAATTTACAAGTCTATGACTTATGTGCCGCAAATTTCGGAACGTTTGAAGAAATCTAGAATCTTTGATTCTGAGAGATATGGAATAGCTTATAGGACATATAATACATTAGGTAGACTATTTAGTAAGACGAAAGATAGAATAAATAAGTGGGACATGTCAAATGTAGTATATAAAATACCTTGTAACGGTAATGATAATGAGAGTTGTAATAAGGTTTACATAGGTACGACAAAGAATAAACTTAAGACGAGAATAGCTGGACATAGATCGGACCAAAAGTATAGAGATAATATTAATTCACAAAAAACGGCTTTGGCAACACATTGTTCTAAATCGAATCACTATCCAAACTTTGAAAATGTATCAGTTCTAAACATTGAACATAATTACAAACGTAGATATATGTTAGAAATGCTACAGATAATAAATATTCCAGGAACACAAAGAATTAACTTTAAGGCAGACACAGATAATGTTGCTCAGAACTATAGGCATTTATACACAAAAAATAACATTCCCACAAGCTTTAAATTTAGTAATACATATTTTGTGTTAATATTTTGTTATGTTACATTTTTAATATAATAATTTTTATGTTAATTTTTGTAATACTACGTTTTAAAAAAAAAAAAAAATTTTTTGAAATGTTTATAAAATATTTTTATGTTAGAAAATTATATAAAATTTTGTAAAAACAAACAATTTCTTTCCTGAAGATGCTACACAAAGGAGTAGCGAAATATTGAATAATAAATAAATCAACAAATATTTATAAAGACCTCGAGCTTGAAGAATCAATTGAAAATTTTGTAAAAACTAACTTTATTTTCTTAAAAAGTTGAGAAGTAAACCCAAATTTAATAAAAATGGTCACCTTGTATCAATTTGTTCGTCGTTCGCCGGCGTAAGAAATATAAATAAAATAGTGTTCGCCGCGTATAGCGAACTTCGACTGACGCCACAATTGTATGCATTCTCATATACACAAGTGTGTTTTATTTTTGATAACGAATATTCGCGACGAAAATTTCGTCGTTCGTCTCAATTGTGCGCCTAGCATATAACACTCAAAAATCTTATCCAGCCATGAAGGAAAGATAAACCAAACTGTATGTTATCTAAATTGACATCTTTTGAAATCATTTTATCAATATTGTTGAACTCTTTACTTGTGGCGCCATATATATAGCACTTTTGTGTGGACTTTGCGTCTGTAATAGCGTTACAAACTTTACCGCCAATCATCACTAGAATTAGTTAGTGATTAACTTTCACATATCTCTCTTCAACTAGTACTACGGAATCGACAAGAGTCTTTTTTTCAGTCCCCACTCTTGCTTTCTCGAGTTTAATATTGTCGGTCGTTTCTTTCAAAAACCGAGTAAAAGACGGTTGGGGATTTTGCCAAATAGTTTTTTTTTCACAAACAAGTTTCAATGGTACAATACAATTATCATGTAGTGTACAAATGAAAAATAAATATAAATAGAGATGGAGGAGTGACCACATTTACCACACAAACAGTGTAAGTTGTAGAATAGAATTTTCTTATGTAGGTAACTAATATTTACTGTTTACGAGATAATTTCTCGTTCGTGAGTGAAATTCAAACTTGTTGTCATTATAGCATAAATATATGTGAAAAATTCTATTCGTTGTAAATAAATCAGAACTACTTTTTTTAAGTGTGCGTGATTTAAAGTCACTCACGCACCAACTTCTTTTCACATTGATTTTTAGTAACTGGAGTGGTCTCACAAAAACCTTCATAACTCCAAAAGCGCACAAATGCGCAAATAGGCATTCTGGGATTTATTAGCTAAAATCGCATATTTTAAGATTAAAAAAACATTTTTTCCTGCACTTATCCGCAAAGTTGTTGAAATTCCATGTATGTATATATCAAAAATACCACATTTTTAGAGCAAAATGATTTTTTTTTATATTTCTAAAATATTTATCTAAACAAAAAATAATTTTGTATATGCTCATCTACCTGAAGTTGAATGAGCCATTATAAAACTTTTATTTATAGAAGTCTTAATAAAAAATATGATCACTAAAAATATCAAAATTTTCTGTCTAAATCAATGTTCGCAAAAATAACAAAAATTATTGAAATTTAAACACACACTGCAAATAAAGTAAACAACTTAGAACTGTTTTGCAGTTAGTGATGTAGAATTTTGTCTACTTTCATATGGTACCAAAAAAGTTCAAGTTAATTTTTTGAATTAATCGCCACTTTTGAAGGATTTCAACCCTCTGTGCGACGTAAGCAAGTTATTATCATGTATAAACTCATTTATTTGGTTGTGAATCAAACGCTCAAAAACTTTGGGGAGATATGGGAGTATGGCAATTGGACGAAACTCATATTCTGATTTAGGAATTGATATAAGTTTTGCATGCTTCCAGTGAGTAGGAAATGCAGATTTCGTAATGATGACTTATATAATAAATGCAATTCAGAAGTTTTTAAAATGAGTCCATCTTGAATAAAAAATATTACGCTGGTCTATTAGTCGTTTTATCTCTTGAGTTATCAGAAACTGTTTTTTCTTTGATTTAAAAGGCACAAACTCGTCAAAACGCTGTTCAATATTTCTTTGAGTGAAATTCAGTTGCTCATTAACTTCATGCATATAGTATATGTCATCCCATTGAACTTGGGTAAGTTTTGTAAAAAGTGTATTGAAGTTTATTCGCTTGAAGTCTCTGTAGCCAAAGTTTTCCTCTGATTTATTCATTTTAAAACTGTAGGTGTTAAAAATTAAATCATGCTTTTAAAATGATCGTGCAAAAATTTGGCCAGAAATCAAAATTCGAATTAAGAAAAAACAACCATAGTTTATATTTCTGTTTGGCCTATAAGCAGTTCCAAACAGCAGTTTTTCGTTATTTCAATAAAAATAAATTAAATTTTTTCACCAACTTTCGATCTCACCTTTAATTTGCATCGAATCGTATTTTTTACATAGATGGCAACTCCGCCACCTTTTTTCTTTTTTTCTGCACGCGATCACATCTTAACAGTCTGTATCCTTTTAGTTTATCGTTAATTTCTGCCCTAAACAATGTTTCAGAAACACATATTACATCAATATTTGAAGACTCAAAAATAAAACGGAATTCATCGATTTTCTGTTCAAGCTTTGTGCATTAATGTGAACAATATTTAGACCGTTTTTCATTTTAAAATACCAGATTTTACCCATCTATAAATTTATTGTCCGCCATTTTGCTTTATTCAAAATATTCGCGAATATCTCTAGAGGCATATTATATCTACAAATAGTAGCAAAGGTGCCTATAAATTATTCTATGGCTGAAAAGTTTTAATATTGGTGGTAAAAATATTAAAAAAAACTGAGGCAGTCATGTTTATTTGCTCATATCTCAGAAAGTTATGGGGCGATTGTTCCGAGTTTCAATAGCGATTCATTCCCGGATATTTCCAAAAGATTGATACCATATCATTGATCTGAGAAATATATGATTGCACCTAAAAGTTGATTTCAATCAACACACGGGCAGACTGTCAGGGCTTTATCGACTCCTCTATTAATAAGCTTTCAGAAAATATATACTTTATGGGGTCGGAAATGAAAATTGTAGAAAGTACAAGCGCTAATTTTTCTGTACTGGCTGTCAAAAAAAAAAATATATAAATATAAACAGAGAAAAACACAAAAATATATTGTGGGTAAAAAAATTCAAAAAATCATTGTGGAAATGAAAAATTTATGTATGCTTAAAAATATTTATTTAATTTAAAATGGAAAGACGTAAATTTAAAATATTTATAAAATTTTATTCATTTAATAATTTTAAATTTTACTTACTTCTTTTATCCACAATAAAAATAAACAAGAGAAAAACAAAAAGTCGCGTTAAATAACACCATGCAACAAGCAAGAATTCCCAGAATAAACACTATATTTTTTGATCCACTATAGTCACCTAACTGCAAACAAAAATCATAATGATTTTATATTCTATGGTAAGGTTTTTTTGGTTTTTTTATACCCTTCACCTGTGGTGCACAAGGGTATATATAGCTTTGTCATTCCGTTTGTAATTTCTACAATTTTCATATCCGACCCCATAAAGTATATATTTTCTGAAAGCTTATGAATAGAGGAGTCGATTAAGCCCTGACCGTCTGTCCGTCTGCCCGTCTGTCCGTGTGTTGGTTGAAATTAACTTTTAGAAGCAACTACATGTTCCTCAGATCTGTATATGGTATCAATCTCTTGGAAATATCCAGGAATGAATCGCTATTGAAAATTTTAAATTATTTGGCGATGTAAATTAGTCTAGAAGTTAGATGAGATCCTAAAAAGTACCGAAGATAAAGTTTTTCCAGATTTTGTCCCTTAAAAAAAGTACCAGAGACATGTCCGCTTATTTTTTTCTGCTTTTTGTATAATATTTAAAAAATCATCTTTCTATCTATTCAATTGAATACATGCGTTTTGGTACTTAGTCTTAAAGCTGCATGTATTAAAAGTAAAATAAATTTTATCGCATTATAATCCATCGATATATTCGAGTTTTATTCCCGATAAAGTGAAAGTGTAAACAAATGTAACAAGTAGTTATATTTAAATCAACAAGAGAAACAATGAATAATCTAAAACAAACTTCGAATTTTGTTTTGTCAGAAAATTGAGTTTGATTCTCTTATAAAAAACCAAATAAAATCTCCCGTCATATTTTTATTCCATAGTCCCTGATAACGTTGCTCGATGGTCTTAAGTTGATAATAAAATCGTTCACCATGCTCGTTCCTTACGGCATCAAGGTTTTCCGGAAAAAAATCCAAATGCGAATGCAATAAACGTAGAAGAAATTCACGAAATGTATTTTAGCGAAATTTTTGCACATAATATTAGAAATTAACAAAACAAACAAACATAGATTAAAAAAATATATTTAATTATTATTGATCGATTTTTGAATACCTTTCAAGCAAATCACGGACGATTTCTTTGTAATTTTTACTCCTGATGCTCCCTAGAATATTGGAAACAATTTGTCGAAATGAATTCCACGCAGCTTTCTCATCTGGTAATAACAAATCTTTAAAGATAGTGCTAAGAAGCAATTTTTGAATTTGGGGACCACCAAAACTCCTTCACAAATTTTCGCAGATGAAAGATTTGGAAAGATTGTTTTTAAATAAGCAAAGGCTCTTCTCTGTTTGTCTGGTGCTTGAACAAGATTTTTAACAAGCCCAGCTTTACATGAAGTAGTTGTAAAATTATATTATCCTTTTTAATGATTGCAGAATCTTTACATTATGGTCCATTTCGGATCTGTTTTCCAATCTCTTTTTATGTAGTGATTTTCAAGATCTCGGCTATCCCAAAGGTATAGGAAACAACAATACTTTGTATAGCCACCTTGGATACCGGTTAATATAGTAACGAGTTTTAAGTTGCAACATACTTTCCAGTTGTGCTTTTCAAAGTTCAAGTTTCTCAATAAAGTGACCATAGTTTCATGTTTCTTTTAAATTCACTGCATGTGCAATAGGTATAGATGGCTTCTCGTTGTCTATATGTAGTACTTAAACAAAAATTGCAATCAGATTCATGGCTCGATGTTTCTCTCTATAGCGTAGGTTGTACAGTTTTCTTGTGTGTTCTGTAAATAAAGCGAAGGTTGCATTAAGAAAAAGGATACATATGTTTTAAACTTTATTTAAAAGTACTTACTGAGAGTTCGATTAAGATGGAATTTTTAAAATAACTCCGCAGTTATCGCTTTTTAAACTGGGTGTCCAGTATTGGTCAATGATGTTTACCTTTATTTTAAAAAAATCTTCGTATTTCATTTGGTAAGAAATTGAGAAATGGCATTTTTTTAAGTTTCTTTCCCAATTTTTTTATTTTTATATTTTAAATAAACACTTGTCTTGTCCACAATCACTTGTTGGGCAATACTAATTGCACAAAGTGGTGCCTTTATATGACTTTTTAAAATCACAACATTTTTGGGTTTACACCAGCGTTTGCGGTTTATACGCCCGCGGTAAATGCATCAGAATTAGTGCCTAATAGATGTAAGCCGAAACTAGAGTTCAGAATGAACGTGTAAAGTTCATTGCCGAAGAACTTTAAAGCGAAAAAGTATTTAAAAAATAATTCTTGGAATTTCCTTAAAAAAAATCCCAATATTCTTTTGGACAGCAAGAGAAAACGTAAATACCCAGACAAGACTGAAGTGTAATTACGGGAAATTCAGAAACCGATAAGGATGTAGTTCCTGGAATTTGATTGTGCAGTAATTAGAGCTAAAAATATATTACATGAGATTGCGGAATAATAAATTCACGTATAACGAGTTTTGTGATTGGTCGCACAAATTGAATTATACTTTAAAGTATACTTATTACCATCTGATAGGCGTTAGAGTGAAATATGAAGGAAGACGAGAATCTTAACCCAAATAAGAAAACAACGAGCAGCGAAGCCACCATGACAATGTTGGTGTATTTTGTTTTATGTTTTTAATTGAATAGAAAGATAATTTTTTTAAATATTACTTATAAATACAAAAAACAGAAATAAAATAAGGTGTCTGGTACTTTTTTTAAAATCTAAAGGCTAAGGGACAAAAACCGGTAAAAACTATATCTTTGGTACTTTTTAAGATCTCATCTAACTTCTGGACTAATTAACGTCGGAAAATAATTTAAAATTATTTTTCATTAAAAATAAATTATAAATTATACATTAATTTGTGATAAAAAATATCAAAACTAGGTACTTACAGTTTATCGCGAATAAAACAAGAATTTAGCAATGGATTTTCATGTAATAAAATTCATTTTAGTTTTTATAAATGTAGTTTTAAGATTAAGTACCAAAACTGGTAATTATTTGTTACTTTCTATTTTTTATAAAGTTTTGTTTATAAAGACTTGTTTCTCGATAAGTCCAAAACTGATGGCTAGATCAGAAAATGATATTAAAAAAACTTAAAGCTGGTGTAATTTAAAGTTTTCAGATGGAGTGCTAAACAAAATCGAGTACGTCGTACCAAAGATAAGAGAAAATGTATGGCAGCCTCTTTAAAAATCTCAAATTCTATAAAAAAAATTTAAAAAATACAAGTAAGAGCACTATATTCGGCTGTGCCGAATCTTTTATACCCACCATCAATTTTGTGTACATTTAAAGCACAATATTTATTATTTTGCTAATTGCTATTGAATAATCTCTTTATAATAAAATATGTATCACTTTCTTTGTAGAGGGTGGTTAAATTTTAAGAGTCAATATTGAAGGTGAACCACACATAAACAACAAGTTTTTTTTTGCATTTATTTTGACATTTCTCAACCAATATGTTGTTTCATACATAATTGAACAAATATTATCATTATAAAAAGAAATGATAATAATTTTTAAAATAATTTGTGTTTTATTTAAAATTATCATCGGCCCTTAAAATTTAACCACCCTTTATAACTTCGATATGATAGTAAAAATTTTTCGTAAATTTAGTCTTTTAGTGAAAGTGGGCGTTAAAGTAGACGTGTCAATAAAGTTTCTGCTAAAAAATACAACTTAGATATTTCAATATAGTCCCTTATTTTCCCAAAAACTTTGTCAATAGAGAAATTACATGAACTTAAGATAAACTGTTATATGGGAGGTAGGCGTTAAAGTAGGCGTGTCACCTAAACTTTTTGGCACAACAATTACATTGATTAGAAGGATATATGTAGCAAATTTCATCATCATACCTCTAATGTTATCGGTTTTATGAGCTTTTAAATTTCATTAACGGTAGATAACGTGAAAAGTGGGCGTTATAGTAGGCGTGTCAAAGTTGCTTTTGCTTATGAGTACAACATAGATATTTCAATATAGTCCTTTATTATTCACAAAATCTTTATTAATAGAGAAATAATATGAATTTTAGGTAAAACGTTATATGGGAGGTGGGCGTAAAAGTGGATGTGGCACATTGATTTTCCGCCAAAGCAAGGCCTCTCACAAAAGAGCAAAGTGTACAAAATTTCAGAACCGTACATCTAATTTTGTCAGTTTTATTAGGTTTTAAATTTTGTATATACTGAATAATACACTGCGCGGTATAAGTTTTCGTACATTTTGATCTATAACTCCTTTCCTAATGCATAGATTTAAGCAATTTTAAGCAAATTTAAAGCAAATTTAAGCCATATTCGAAGTTTCATGGCTGTACGCTAATGCGCTTGGACACAATTGCATTTTATTCGATGTTCGAAGGACACGTTTATTTCGACCTAATATTGCATTACGAGCTATAACTCTCTTCCTAATATTCCGATTTAGCTCATTTTCAATACAAACCTTGTCTATAAGACATATTTTGGCAAAATTTAAGCCACCTAGCTTTTCCGGTGCAACTTCTATCGTGCTTCCAACAGACGGACGGACATAGCTAAAAGATCGTCATCAATACTTTATGGGGTCTAAAATGGATATTTCGATGTGTTACAAACGGAATGACAAAATAAATATTTCCCCACCATTTTTTTGATGGCTGGTATAAAAACAAACACTGTTATGTATGCTCTCAATTTGACTTTGTAGTTAGCTTATAGTTCATAAAGGATAACTTAAAGCACGTTATTATCGTAGTCGACTGACTTTTTGGTTACAGGGATTATTGTAATACTTAAATGTATACGTACATAATCGTGTATGTATGCATATATTTAGGTATGTATGCATGCATGTTTTGAGAAGCACGTACACCTATCATAAATAAATACGGTTTGACAAATATTTATGGAATCAATAATGATGGTGTTTATGATAACAGTGACGGTGATGAAAATATTGTTGATTATGTACCTAAAGAACAATAATAATAAACTATTTAGAAACTCACATACGCTACATATAGAACATACATACTTGTGCACATTGTACGTTTCGAAAATTTTTTTACTGTCCTTACGTGATGGCATTTATGTTATGTGATTTCAATGATTAAATTCCACACGTACTTACATACCCAGCAAAAAATTACCATAAGAACAACTTGCCACATAATGACTTACTTTTGATGTTGCTTAAATTTATTTGTCGATTACCAAACACATTACATTAAACAATTAAGAGCGCTATATTCGGCCATGCCGAATCTTATATACCCTTTACAACGTGTAGTCATGCAATAACAGCAGTTTGTATCACCATTCATCCCATATGTAATACGTACAACATATAAAAAACATATATATATAAAAACAACCCATTTTAAAATTATAACTTTACGTATGTTAAAAGAAAAAAAAAAAAGAAAAAAAAAAAAAAAAGAAAAAAAAAAATAAAAAAAAAAAATTTAAAAAAAAAATTTAAAAAAAATTTAAAAAAAAATTTAAAAAAAATTAAAAAAAATAATTAAAATATATATAATAAATATAAAACAAAAAAAAAATTAAAAAAAAAAAATTTTTAAACAAAAATTTAAAAAAAAAAATAATAAAAATACTATAAACATTTAAAAAATTAATATAAAGGAAACAAGTGTACCTACATAAATATTAGTACTAAGAGCTCATTTGTTTTCTTGAATGTATAAAAAAAGAAACATAAACAAGTAAGAACACCATATCGGCTATGCCGAATTTTTCATACCCACCATCAATTTTACGTTCTTTTATAGCACAAAATTTATTATATTTTTACTAACAGTAATCGCTATGGAATAATCTCTTTCTTTGTATAATATATGTTCGTAAATTTAGTCTTTCAATGAAAGTAGACGCGTCAATATGGTTTCTGCCAAAAACTTTGTCTATAGAGAAATTATATGAGTTTAAGACAAGTAAGAGTTCTATATTCGGCCTTGCCGAATATGACAATACCCTTCACCGTCATGTACATAGGTATAATCCCACATCGTAGCTTAACCCAAGAATGATTAAATAAAGATTACGCCATCACGCAGCCATAAAAAAACATTTCTGCGCATGTAGGAATTCTGAAGTCACTCAAGCTGTGTTTTCATTGGCTAATAAAATTCAGCTGTATAACTAATTATGTTTGTGTAAAAACATGACAGTGGGACAAACTGTTATTTTTCTAACTAAATGTTTTAAAAGCAAACAAATTCTTTATATATATATATATATATATATATGTTCATTATTTTTATAACAATATTTCACTATTATATTAGGTGTAGAATTCATTTTTTTATTTTATCAAATTTCCTTTTTCGCTTATAAGTATTTTCAGCGATTTCGGCATTTAGTTTCCTAATTCTAAAATACATTCGACACTTAAAAAAAAGTTGTTTCACGTCTTCACTGGCTTCAATTTCTTTTGCTTCCAACAATTGCTTTTGTAAATATCCGCTTGAAAGTAATAATTTGTTACCATTTAATTTGAAAAATATGGTGTAAGTCTGGAGGCGATCTTCTTCAAAATCAGTCGGCCTTGGAGCATTTTCCGCAACCAATTTTTCTTCAAAACTATTTGGAATATCATTTTGATTTTCAGTTTCACGTAGTCCTTCATATACATTTGGAACTTCAGCTTCATTAGAAGTTTTCGTTTCACTTTTAATAGCACCAGTGTCTAAAGACGTTTTAATAAATATACACAAATTATTAGTTTTTAATATAATTTCTCACTTGTTTTTTTGCTGTTACTTTGCTTGCATTTGTCCAATGCACATTTCATATTTGCTCTCTTTCTTTTCTTTTCTTTTCACTTTATTTTGTTTTCTGTTTTTATTAGTTTTGCAGCTTTTAAATAACCAAATTTAAACACTTTTTATATAATTTTAATATTATTTTTATGTATTTATTATAAAATATGACACGAAATTCGTTATTTATTAAGCACCGATGTAATACTTATTTTCTAGAACTCTCTGAGTAAATTAATTACAGGGCTGCCAACTATTACAAAATACATACATTTTTTGTAAGAAATTATAAACTTCACATGAGGAGCCGCAGAACAAAAGGTGCTTTTTCGCTCATTTCAAATTTTTGGGAAATTGAGATTTATTTTTTTCGCCACTTTAAAAAACTGCAAGAACCTGCAAATGCTAACAAGTATTTTACTTATATACAGATGCATCTAACTGTCATAAGTCACCCTATTAAATATTAAGGATGTTTGATATAATTCCATTTTTATTTCGGAAAAAGCACCTTTTGTAAAAAAGAAAGCAAAAAAGCACCTTTTGTTAAAAAAAGTAAAAGAGCACGTTCTGTTAATAGAAGGAAAAAGTGTATTTTGTAATGCGAATACACATAAATGACGATAAAATTTTGACTGAATGTGGTTAAACCTGATCTAATATATTAAAAAATGTTAAATTAAGTATATAATTTTTGTCGTTTTATTAAATAAAATTGCAACTTAAACATTTCTTTCTTAGCCTTAAATTAAATACATATAAAATTTGTTAAAGTTAAACTCTTGTTCCAACATCTTCTTCTAGGCAAGAACATCCAACATTTTCGTCTATTGAATCCTCCATACCTTTATCCTGGTTATACAAAATGTTCTTGTACCAAAATAATGACTGATTTTCACTCCAGTCTTTACCAAACTGTTTTATTAAAAGACTTTCCACAAAGACTTTAACATCTGATTAATTTTACTTTAACTGTAGTTTGGTTTGATCATTAAAGTAAAAAGTGAAACTACACAAAGATTATGGAAAAGAACCTTTTGATAAAAAATAATCAAAAAAGCACCTTTTGATAAAAAATAATCAAAAAAGCACCTTTTGATAAAAAATAATCAAAAAAGCACCTTTTGTTAAGCATAAATTTTTTAGAACCCATTTACTTTGTAAAAAAAATAATAATAATGCAAACTTGATTGTTTCTACAAGATTTCAACCTAAATATTATAAAAATACCAAAAAACCAATTTTTCGCGAAATGCGAAAAAGCACCTTTTGTTCTGCGGCTCCTCACATATGATACAGACTTGGTAACCGTAGCGAGGGGATAACTACGTCATCTAACGGTAAATCATGCGCAAGGCGTAATCTTTATTTAATCATTCTTGGCTTAACCTATATTTGATTTTTCTTTATTATTTCCGACGCCATTCTCGATTTTGAATTTTTACGTAGTTAACTGTTACATTTTAAAACACCAGATTTTACCCAAATATAAATTTATTGTCCGCCATTTTGTAGTTGCAGCCAACATGAATTTAATTTTTTATAGTGCTTATCCTTTCAGATGATACTAACATTGATTCTCTCGGTTGTCTAGAAGCTGAACAAAAAAGCTGAAATTGATTTTCGTTTCTAAATTTTTGGAATATATGTTTTTTTTTGCCTATAACTTTACCGATTAGGGCTGCTTTATCCAAAATTTTTCACGAATATCTCTAGAGGCATATTATATCTATAAATAGAACCAAAGGTACCTATAAATTATTATATGGCTGAAACATTTTAATTTTGGTGGTAAAAATATAAAAAAAAAACAGAGGCAGTCGTGGTTATTTGCACATATCTCAGAAAGTTATGGGGCGATTGTGCTGAATTTCTATAGCGACTCATTCCCGAATATTTTTCCAAAAGATTGACACGATACACAGATCTTAGTAACATATGGTTGCTTTTAAAAGTTGATTTCAACCAACACACGGACAGACGGTTAGACAAAGCTATATTACCCTTGTGTACCACAGGTGAAGGGTATAATAAAGCGTTATATTGGAGGTAGGCATTAACAATGACATCGACTAAAAGCTATATGTACGAAATTTCATCATATTTCTAATTTTGTCGGTTTTATGAGCTTTTAACTTTCATTAACTGTAGACTACGTAAAAAGTAGAAGTTGAAGTAGGTGTGTGAAATTATAAAATAATATGAATTTGAGATAAAGCGTTATATGGGAGGTGGGCATAGAAGTGGGCATTTTACCTTAATTTTTTAGTATTTTCACAACACATTAATACAAAGAAATCCCAGTTGAGTTAAAGAATTTTTTATTTATTTTTTGATACAAACATACATAAACTCAAATACAATGGCATGTTTTTATACCCGCCACCAAAAAAATGGTGGGGGTATATTCATTTTGTCATTCCGTTTGTAACACATCGAAATATCCATTTTAGACCCCATAAAGTATATATATTCTAAATCGTGGTTTGATTTTATGACGATCTAGCTATGTCCGTCCGTCTGTCCGTCTGTTGAAAGCACGATAGAGGTCGCACCGAAAAAGCTAGGGGGCTCAAATTTTGCCAGAATCTTTCTTATAGACAAGGTTTGTTTGGTATTGAAAATGGGCTAAATCGGAATATTAGTAAGAGAGTTATAGCTCGAAAAGCAAGAGTAGGTCGAAAAAACCGTGTCCTTCGAACATCGAATAAAATGGAATTGTGTCCAAACGCCTTAACGTAGACTCATGAAACTTCGAATATATATTTCCCGGGTAAAGACAATATTCTCCGCCGAAAATTGTCTAAATCTATGCATTAGGAGAGGAGTTATCGATCAAAATGTACGAAAATTTATACCGCACAGTGTATTTTTCGGTATATTTAAAAACAAAAACGTCATAAAAGCAACAAAATTGGATGTACGACTCTAAAATTTTGCACACTCTGCTTTTTGGTGACACGCTTTCTTGTAACGGCAAATCAATGTGCCACGCCTACTTTTACGCCCACCTACTATATAACGTTTTACCTAAAATTCATATAATTTCTCTATAAATAAAGATTTTGGAATAATAAAGGGCTATATTGAAAAACCTCAGTAGTACTCATACGCAAAAATAACTTTGAAACGCCTACTATAACGCCCACTTTTCACGTTATCTACCGTTAATGAAATTTAAAAGCTCATAAAACCGCTAAAATTAGAGGTATGATGATAAATTTTGCTACGTCTATCCCCCTAGGCAATTTCATTACTATGCCAAAAAATTAAGGTGCCAAGCCCACTTTTACGCCCACCTCCCATTTAACGTTTTACCTAAAATTCATATAATTTCTCTACTAATAAAGATTTTGGAATAATAAAGGACTATATTGAAACACCTAAGTTGTACTCATTAGCAAAAACAACACTGACACGCCTACTATAACGCCCACTTTCACTTTTGAATTGTTTCCAGACGCATAAACGTAGTCATGAAACTTCGAATATATATTTATCGAGTCAAAATAATATTTTTCCCTGAAAATCGCTTAAATCTATGAATTAGGAAAAGAGTTATAGATAAAAATGTACGAAAATTTATACCGCACAGTGTATAGTTCAAATTTAAAACGTAATAAAACTGACAAAACTATATGTACGATTCTGAAATTTTGCAAACATGGCTTTTTGGTCAAAGTCTTCGTTATAACGGAAAATAGATGTGCCACGCACACTTTTTTCCTTAAATTTTTATAAAAATATATTAGTCATATATATTAGCATTTATTCATCTTACACTGCACCATTTATTGTACTGTAGCTAAATATAAGATAAAGATGATAAGATAGATGACTCTACTAGCAACTACTAGATGGCATGCTAACAACTTATGCTTATGTTCTCCTGAAGTTATGCTCTATTAAAAAATGGGAATTTAGGAAAATTTTGACCTAAGTAAAAAAATTATCTCTAAACATTATAAACAATTTATTTTCATGTACAAATGGCTAACAAATTTTAAAATTATACAAAACTTATTTCGTTTGAAAATCTTTTAAAAGCAAAATGTTATAGAAGTTTAAAAATCAAAATCTTACTAATAAATTTCCCGTTTTAGAAAATGCAGAGAATGTATATTTTAAATCACCCTGTGGCCCTTAAAATTTAACCATAAATTTACTTTCTTCCTCTTAAATTCATGTAAATTCTCTATGAATAAAGATTTTGGAATACTAAAGGACTATATTGAAATATCTAAGTTATGTTAGCAGAAACTTTATTGACACGCGTATTTTAACGGCCACTTTCATTGAAAGACTAAATTTACGAAAACATTTTACTAGCATACCGAAGTTATAATGGGTGGTTTTATTTTAAGGGACTATGTTAATTTTGAATAAAATTATTATGAAATTATTATCATTTATTTTTATAATGATAATATTTGTATGCTTCAATTATGTATGGAACAAAATATCGGCCAAATGGCCCCCCAACCTAGGCGGCACACCACGATCCGATAGTCCAAATTTTCAATGACACTGTTGATGCTCGATTGTTGGGCACGATGATGAGTCGAGGTTGCTTGCTCTTTTGCCACGTTATCGTGAAAAACAGCAATGTTTCCCATTCAACGAACTAAGATGGCATTCACAGATGTTTTCACATTTCATACAGACCTGCTTTGCAGACATTTAAATATTTTTTACAATTCTCACGATTGTGGACGAATTCGAACGATTATGTTGACCAAAAGAATCACGAAGTGCACAAAATGCATTTTGATTTGAACGCCCATTTTTATAAAAATCTTTAATATTTAAAAGCGTTGCTCGATTGCGTATCTTTCCACGGTTCAAATTGAGTTACCTTAAACATGGGCCCTTAAAATTTAACCACCCTCTACAAAGAAAGTGATACATATTTTATTATAAAGAGATTATTCTATAGCGATTAACAAAATAATAAATATTGTGCTTTAAATGTACACAAAATTGGTGGTGGGTATAAAAGATTCGGCACAGCCGAATATAGTGCTCATGCTTGTTAATAAAACACATACTTCTGTATGCATGTATGTATGTATGTATGTACGTATTTCATATTGATGAGATGATACAATGAACTATAAAAAAATCTAAAGTTGCATATATCCATTAGTTATACGCTATATATAAAAATGCATACCTTAAATTGTTTATAATTTAATTTGCAAACAAATGCAAAGTTCGAATTAAGGTTTGTAGTCTAGTTCTAGAATCTAGTCTAGACTACAAATCTAGTTCTAGACTAGTCTAGAATCTCGGATTGACTAAATTTTTCTAATTGTTTTTATATATATTTTTTATTAATAATAAAAACATCCTTACGATGGGTTCGTAAACAACTGACATATACGGGAAAAAATATTAAAAAATTCAAAATCACATATGGCATTGAAAATAATAAAATCAAATTACGTAAGTTATGTCTTTGTTTTATTCCTATGTACAAGATGGTGAATGATTTTTGCAAACTAATATATATGTATATAAATCGTAATTTTAGTGCGTTTCTACTTCATGTTTTACATTTCTTCAATTGTGTATTTAAGAGGTATTTGTTGTAATATTAACTATTTGCATTTTTTCTCTTTGGCTTCATATGTATAAATAAGACACTAATACATGAATTTTGCCCGCTGGCGTTCTTTTTAGAAGCACTGATCTATAATATTTATTCTTAAAATTCGGGTTTCTCAAACGTAGAAGGTACCATTAAAATGTTATACAGTTTGTTTGATGTAGTCCAGTACATTGTCAATCTCAAATTTATTCAAAATTCCCTTATTTCACAATTTTGTCTTCATAAACGTAGAAGATGCAAAAAGTTTCAAAGTTAAAAAATTTACCTTTTCGGTCGCTCATAACATTTTCAGTCGCACATAAAATCAATTGTCGCTTATATCACAATTTAAGATTCATAATTTCACTTATTTTGAAATTCTAGCTACATAAACGTTGGATATACAAAAAAAGTCCCTTTTCGATCACTTGTAAAATTGTCAGTCTCAACCGGATTCAATAATCTCATGTCTCATAATTCTAGCGTCATAAAAATAGAAATATAAAAAAGTACCATAAAAATTTTAAAAATTATTTTTTGGTTGCCCTTAACAATCTCAGTTTGAGCTCGGATTAATAGTTTATAATTTTGTTGGCAATAACATTTATTAATCGATACTTTTAACAAGTAATGGCACAGACACACATGGTCAACATAACTTTTGCATCAGCAGCCTTTTTCTGTAACTCGCTAAAGCTATGTCGCTAAGGCAGTTACTGCCTTATTCATAAAAGTTATTAAAGGTTTATAAAAGGTTTATTAAACTGATTTTCTATGAAAATTTGAGTAATAAACCTCTTATAAAGCTCTTTTAGTTTTTATGAATTAGACCGTTAGTCCCTAAGTAAACGGCCCTGTAACCTTATTCTGTAAATCGCTAAACCTCAATCTCTACCACTCAAACTCTAAAAAATATGTTTAAAGATTTTTGGCTAATATAGATTGGATTACCAAGAAACTTTATCACATGTCTTCCACCAACACAGATTAATAATAACACAATAAATTTTGTCAACTCTGCAAAAAATCTTGGTATTATATATAACCAAGAATTAAATTAACCGGATCATATTAAAACAACCTGTGGGAAAACATTTGCTATGCTACGAAATCTCTGGATGTCACAATATTAATTGCAATATGCCGATTCATATTAGAATGCTATTAGCCAAAACCTATCTATTGCCAACTCTTATGTTTAGTTCAGAGATGTTTGCTAGGTGTGATGCAGTTGCTAGTTGTAAGCAGGCGAATACTTAATGTAACATATAACCAGGCCTGGGCAGTATTTGAAATACTTGTATTTGAAATACAGATACAAGATACAAATACGTATTTTGTATCTGTATTTGAAATACATGGCTTGAAAATATTTTGTATTTTGTGTTTCAAATACACAACTGAAAAGTATTTTGTATTTCAAATACAAAAAACACATATATACAAAATACATTTATTTTTTACAATTAATTTGAAAATAAGTGGCATCAGACAAAAGCGAAAATCGCTAGAAACTACGACCATTAAAATTTCATATTTGACAACACTACTATTCAGCTTTGAATGGTTTCGTCTAAGGCGAATTCATTAATACTATTCAAATGAAAAGCTAGAGAGTTATATTTGCCGAGGCATCTGAGATGTTTCAGCCACACATTAAGTCTTTTAGCCACAACAGATATGAATAATTTCATAAAAAATTCTGGTCCCAGTAGGATTCACTACTTGGCAATTGCTAAATGTATTTTATTATGGAATTTATCCAGAATACCCAAATCAGCTGAAGTTATAAAAGATTGGCTTGGACATCAGTTAGTATATCCATGTCCCACAATATGGAACTCACTTCTCGATTCCATAGTACAGCTAATGGAAAGAAAATCAAAATTAAATGAATTATTTGTTAAGTTAGATAAGGTTAACACCTTCTATGCTATAGAACTGGAGTACTTTGAGGAATTCATTTAAATATTGAAACCTTGAAATAGCTACGGCGTTGGACTACATACAGGGAAATAATTGCTATTATGGAAAAGTTTTGCCTACTTTAATGTCTGTAAAAACCAGATTAGATCGGCTGCAATGTTATAATTTGAGGCATTTCAGTTGTATTTTACCAAAACTAAGGGAGAGCGTTGATAGAAGATATGTTAAGTTTTTCATGCTGGCACCTTAAGCAAATAGGGCCATGTTGGCTTTATGTTTCTACCCAAGTTTTAAAATGCGTTGGCTGCCAGAAAACATAACTAGAAAACATCAATAGATACCTTAGAAAAAAAAAAATAACAAAAATCGTGAAGCAATGCTTGGATGCAGTAAAAGTAGTAGTAGTTGCAGTAAAGACGATGAAGATTTTATTGTTTTTGCCGAAAAGAACATTGATCAACCTCGCACATCAAATTTCGAATTAGAGTTCATCAGTTTTCAGTGTTCCTCAGGGCCTGTAGAAAGATTATTTTCCTTAGCAGGTTTTATACATTACCCAACAAGAGGCTGTTATCTGATGATTCTTTAAAAAATCAAGTTTTTATTAAAGGAAATACCTGTTTTATTGAATAAATTTTTTATTTACTAACTATTAAATTCTAAATATGCTTTTTTTACTTACTTCCCCCACTTGACGGGAGAGAATTAACGCAAATTTACAAAACAAATCTTCTAAATGTAAAAAGTAAATGAACTCTTTACTAATGAAAATTTAACACTTTAACAATTGTATTGTTTAAATTGTGTATCATATGTACGTACCATAGCGGTTAAGTAATAATTAGTAATTAAATTATTTTTTTTTAAAGTTGAAGTAATGATTATATTACGACTATTTTCAGATTCGCACGATTACTAATTGATTACGATTACAGATATCCAAAAGTAATAAAGCTTATTTAGGTTTACGAGAAAATAATTAAAAGTAATCAAAAAAATTTGACTTCCTTCAAGGATTATTTTCGATTATTTTTTTTTTATTTGGCGAAATTATGGCAATACTGTCACAAATACACTTTTCTTCATAAAATTCTACCATTATTTAATTAGTTGTTGTTTTTTTAATTTTTTGTTATTATTATTGTTGGGAAAAATATAATTTACTAAGGGATGTATTTATTTTTTTTAACACGTCTTATCGTCACATCGCTTACACACTATATTCGGCGTAAATTAAAAAAATTAAATTAAAATTCCAAAAACTGATGGACGCCGAATATATGTAGTGTGTGAGCAATGAAGATGAAAATATTGTCGTTCCACAAAATCCTTAATAAAAACTTTATTTTTCATCCGATTTTTTTCAAATTACGCTTAAAATGTTGGTAATTAAATAAGCTATTTGGTAAAAAAATAAAACATTCCAGATCTTTACTATAACGTAGAAAAAAAACGAAGTAAAAATAAAAAATTTTGAAAAAAACGTAAAAAATAGGCAAATTTTGAACTTTGAGGTGCCATAACTCAGCCATTTCTTATCAGATAGAAATTTTCAGCATATCGACGGAAAAGGCATTCAATTACCTTTCTAACGATATGCCATTTATCTCGATCAGACTTTTCGGTTGGGCTCCACAAGGGTTTGAGTGGGACCATACACCGAAAAACACAAAAGTACCGTTATCTAAAAAACGGTACTTAGAAAAAAAAATTACAACGTTTTTCGTGTTCAGGAGGTCCCAATTAACTTATCTAGGCATGTGGCGTTCTTGGTATTTTTTGGCTGTAAACCAGTGTAATCAAGAATTTTTCAAAAGGGAACTATGTAATCAATACCATTATTTTTAAAATGTAATCTAATTGATTACTAATCGTAATCCAAATTTAACAGCTCTGGTACGTACGTACTTATATAATAAGTAAATAAAATATTGGGTGGACAACTAAGTAATTGCGGAATACTTTTGTATATATATAACTTAGTTTTATTAAACTTATATGAAATAAAATATTTAAACAGAACTAAGAAGAGATACATATGTATGTGTGCATATACATATGTAAATTTTTATGAGATCGAAATTCAAAAAATATTTGTATTTTGTATCTGTATTTTGCATTTGAAATACAGAGCTTAAGGTATTTGAAATACACAACTTGAAAGTATTAGTATTTGAAATACACAACTTGAAAGTATTTGTATTTTGTATTTGAAATACATCAAGGCATGTATTTTGCCCAGCCCTGCATATAACAACATTGCGAGATATGTATTTGATATTAAAAGGCGCAGAAGTATATCTCAATTTGCATAATAAATTTATAATGTTACGTTTTATAATTTACTAAAGTGTCGTGCATTAATACTTTTGCATAAAATTATGTAGACAAAAATAACATTTTCCAGGTAAAATAGAGGAAATAAGATATACAGCATAATATATACTAAAGCGATTTCTGATCAACATTTCTTTTTTGTTATTCGATTCGTTCTTGGAGCCAACTACCCCTTCAATTACAAGTTATAAACAATGCCAGCCATTTCAAATCTGCTATATTTAAGAAATTTTCATAGTATGTATTTGTTTGTCTTTAAAGTAACTTATATTTTCATATTATGTTTCATCATTATAAATAATGTTTACATATAGTTTTTATACCCTTCACACAATGAAAAAAGATATATTTATATTTATTCTGTGAAATTTCTACAATATTCATATCCTCATAAAGTATACATTTGCTGAAAGCTTATGAATAGGGGAGTCGATTAAGCTCTGTCTGTCGGTATGTACATCGACATCGCCTGGACCCGTGTAAGGTATCAGAAAAATCGCTCTATAAACAACTGAGATATAATGAAAAATCCTAGACCAACTCTTCCTTTCACACCAATACAAACTGGATGAACGTAGGTTCGAATCTCAGTTAATACGAAAAAAAAATTTTTTTTCACCTTTATTTTTTTTATATAATCTTAAAATGGGATATTTTTAAGAGGATAAAGTCATTATACGGATAATTAAACATGCATATATGTATGTAAGTACATATTTCATATTAATGAGATAAATGGTTATTCAAAAAATTGTTATTGCATGACTACACGTTGTAAAGGGTATATAAAATTAGGAACGGCCAAACATAGCACTCTTACTTGTTTTGTGTAAATTCGTTTTTTTTTAATTTATCTTCTTAAATTTAGTTTTATAATGAAACATTAAGTATTTCTGTATTAGAATTACTTTAGTACTTTGATCCCCCTACCTTTTTCGTTTTGAGCTCTATCGTGCTTTCAACAGACCGACCTAGCTATGTCGTCCTAAAATAAAACCAGGACTTAGAAAATATATACTTTATGTGGCCTAAAATGAATATTTCGATGCTTTACATTTTTTTGGTGGTGTGTATAAAAATAGTACTCATTTTGCATTTACTCTCCTAAAAACACTTATAAATATAAATATAAACAAGTAAGAGCACTATATTCGGCTGTGCCGAATTTTTTATACCCACCACCAATTTGATGTACTTTTAAAGCACAGAATTTATTAGTTTGTTTTTAACAGTAATCGCTATGGAATAATCCCTTTATGCTAAACTATGTAACGCTCTCTTTGTATAACATCGATATGTTAGTAAAATATTTCAGTAAATTAAGTGTTTCAATGAAAGTGGACGTTAAAGTAGGCGTGTCAATAAAGTTTCTGCTAATAAATACAATTTATATATTTCAATATAGTCCTTTAGTCTTCCAAAATTTTTATTCATAGAGAAATTTTATGAATTTGAGATAAAGCGTTATATAGTAGGTGGGCGCAAAAGTGGGCGTGTAGCCTTTAATTTCCATTAGTACAAAGCCTTTGACCAGAAAGCAATGGTTGCAAAATTTCAGAATCATAATCATAAATTCTTATACGTTTTGATCTATTACTTCTTTTCTAATTCATAGATTTTGGCAATTTTTGAAGAAAAATATTTTTTTACTCAGAAAATATACATTCAAAATTTCATGACTCTACGTCAATGCGTTTTGACACAATTACATTTTATTCGTTAATGGAAGAACACGTTTTTTTACCTACTCTTGCATTACGAGCTATAACTCTCTTCCTAATATTATTATTTAACCCATTTTCAATACCAAACAAACCTTGTGTATAAGAAATATTCTGGCAAAATGTTACACCTTTAGCTTTTTCAGTCCGACCTCTATCGTCCTTTCAACAGACGGGTGGACATAGCTAGATCATCATAAAATAAAACCCCTATTCAGAGTATATACATATACATAATGGGGTCTAAAATTGATATTTCGATGTGTTACAAACGGAATGACAAAATTAATATACCCCCACCATTTATAATATAATATTGGTTTGGAATAGAAAGGATGGTTTGATTTTAAGGTCCGATGTTTAATGTGAACTACACCTAGATGTCAAGTTTTTTTTCTGCATTTCATTTGACATTTCTCAAATTCAATCTTACTCCAATTAAACCATGGAAAAATACACAATTGAGCAACGCGTTAAAGCTATTCCGGCTTATTATGAAAATGAGAGTTTAAATCAAAATGCATTTCATGCACTTCGTGATAGTTTTTGTCAACATAATCGTTCAAATTCATCAACAATCGGGAGAATTGTAAAAGATATTTAAATTTCAGCAAAAAAAGTATGTATGAAATGTGAAAACATCTATGAATGCCATCTTAGTTCGTTGAATGGAAAACATCGTGCCCAACATCGCCATTGAAAACTTGGACCATCGGATGGAGGTGTACCGCCGAGATCGCGGCCATACCAATATTATCACAATAAAAAGAAAAGACAATAATTTCCTAAATAATTTGTGTGTTATTCAAAATCAACATCGGGCCTTAAAATTTTACCACCCTTTACAAAAGAATAGGTAGGGTAATAAAAATATAATTTGGTTAAGAAGTGTATTTTAAATATTTAAATACATATTTTAAATCTACTGATGCACATTTTTTTTATATTTTTAAATCTGTAGCCTCTTAAAACTGTGGGAACACATATGTTGTTAGGAACACATTTAAGTTGGGCACAAACTGTTACTCTAGTTAATTTTTGTCAACAACCTCGGTCATTTTCGTTTTTACGAACCCCCATTAAATTGGCTTGTGGTTTGTGCAAAAAATGAAAGAGGTTGTTAGCATGCCATCTAGTAGTAGTTAGTAGAGTCATCTACTGTTCTACGAGATATTATGGTGATCGATTATTCGACTTTTTTAAGAAACCGGGTTTCAAATAGTTTGAAATTTAGATTTGAAAAAAACAGGTTGCTATTTTTAAAATTGAGAAAAACCGGGTTAACCAGTTCGAATATATAAAATGTTTAATTAGTTGAATTTAAGGACTCTTTACAAGTAAAATTATTAAATACAATAAATTAATACATAAATAAATAAGACTTTTTATAAGGCTGTTATAAATTTTTGTATCTCCTTCTGTACATTTTTTAAATGTTAAATAGATCTTTTAAACTAATATGCACTAACGTATTTTGTTTGAAATGATTTCTGTAGTTTGAAATACATTTTAAAGGCTAGGAAGAAAATATTTTAAAAATTCTTTCTTATACCCCTGACAGACATACAAATATAGGCATAAACTAGTTTGTTCGATGGTTTAATTAAAATTTAAGTTGACAGACACTCAATGCCATTAATTAAAGCTAGGATCTGGAAGGAGAGATTATTGGTTTTTCTTTATTGTAACTACACTTTTTACCAAAAAATTATTGCCTATAAAAAAAATATTAAAGCTCAATTATTTTTCTTATTTTACATTTGTTTTTTGAACAACAAATAAATTTCTTATAATATTATGGAAGAATTGATTGCAAAGATATATAAAAAAAATTTAAAAAACCGGTTTTTTCGGATAAAAAAACCGGTGTATTCGATATTCGAAAAATCAACATTTTGAAAAAACCGCCAGCAGAAAGAGGAAAAAACCGGGTTTTCCACCGGTTGTAAAATCGAGTCGATCACCTTACGTGATATTCACCTACAGTGCAATAGATGTCGCCGTCTAAAATGAATGAATACTAATATATATGACTAATATGTTTTTATATAAATTTAAAGAAAAAAGTTGGCGTGGCACATTTATTTTCTGTTATAACAAAGACTTTGACCAAAAAACAATGTTTGCGAAATTTCGGAATCGTACATATAATATTGTCAGTTATAAAGGGTGATTTTTTAGCTATTATGTTTTTGGCAACACTGGTTTAAACAGCTGACGCACGTTTCGTGTTTTGTTTCACTGTCAAACATCTGCAGTTTGGTCTATAATTTAACTATGAATCGTCTTACAAACGAACAACGCTTGAAATTTATAATCAAAATGCGTACTCTGTTAAGAAAGTTCATCGCGCGCTTCTTGTGTTCAGCGACGAAGCTCATTTTTGGCTCAATGGGTACGTTAACAAGCAAAATTGTCGATTTTGGAGTAAAGATCAGCCAGAAGCATTGCAAGAGCTACCAATGCATCCAGGAAAAGTCACAGTTTGGTGCGGTTTATGGGCTGGTGGCATCGTTGGGCCGTACTTCTTCAAAGATGATGCGAATCGTAACGTAACTGTGAATGGTGAACGCTACCGTGAGATGATATCCAACTTTTTTTGCCCAAAATGCAAAAGCTTGACTTGCATGATATGTGGTTTCAACAAGACGGTGCCACATGCCATACAGCACGCTTAGCAATTGACTTATTGAGAGGCAAGTTCGGTGAACATTTTATTTCACGTTCGGGATCTAGATCATGCGATTTAACGCCTTTAGACTATTTTTTGTGGGGCTATGTTAAAGCTCATGCCCGCTTTAATTGACGCATTGGAAGACAACATTAAAGCATTTATTCATGAGATACCGGCCGAAATGTTGGAAAGAGTATGCCAAAATTGGACTTAGCGGATGGACCATTTGAGGCGCAGTCACGGTCAACATTTGCATGAAATAATCTTCAAACATTAAATTATATGTACCGTACTATCAATTAAAATAAAGATTTCATGCATTTTTTTTAATGTTATGTGTTTTTTTTTTAACTTTCCTATAGCTCTTAAAAAATCACCCAATATTACGATTTAAATTTAAAATATACACTGTGCGGTATAAATTTTTGTGCATTTTGATATAGATCAAAATGTACTCCATTCTAATGCAGAGATTTAAGCAATTTTCAGGGATAAATATTGTTTTTACTCAGGAAATATATATCAACTCTACGTTAATGCGTTTGGACACAATTGCATTTTATTCGATGTTGGAAGGAAACGGTTTTTTCGACCTACTCTTGCATTACGAGCTAAACTCTCTTCCTAATATTCCGATTTAGCCCAAACAAACCTTGTGTATAAGAAAGATTCTGCCAAAATTTCAGCCCCCTAGCTCTTTCGGTGCGACCTCTATCGTGCTTTCAATATACGGACAGACGGACGGACATAGCTAGGATGTCGATATTTTATGGTGTCTAAAATGGATATTTCGATGTGTTACAAACGGAATGACAAAATGAATAAACCCCCAGCATTTTTTTGGTGGCGGGTATAAAAAGCGTTATTTAACTACCTCAAAGTAAATCTTATTGTTAACAATTTGCTGGTATTTTTTTTATCCAAATCGGACTTATCGTTCTCAAATTATGATGATATACATGATCGCCTTATTAATATTAGACATGCCCATAAAAAATCTGAAAGCGGATTTGAATGCGAGACAATTTGTTACTTTTTGCATTCCAGTGTAATTAGTAGTTTATATAGTTTTACTATACCTTCAACTTTATATCATTAAAATAAGTACTTTTTTTCTATTTCATATCTTATTAATTGTTTTCATTTAAAAAGAATTTAAATTTGGTATTTGGTGTCAGTAAAGAAGAAAGAAAAGCTCAACAAAATTAAAATAAATCGTATCGAGCTCTGACAAAAATTTTCAGCTACGAAATAAATAAAATTGTAAAAAAATCACTAAATTAACAAGGCAAAGGATTATTTTTTTCTATTTTTTTATTTATTTATTTTATTTTTTTGGTGTGGTAATGCCACAAATGCTCACTAGGGTGTACCATTTCTCCATATAAAATCTAAAGCCTCAGTTAGCCGAGCGCATCCGTACTGTAATGTATCAGCTGTTCGTTTTTGGCTTATGAGAAACAATGCAAAAGCTTAGCGAAATTTAACGTACTGTAACCGGAACGTACCATCTATATATATAAAAGTGAAACTCTGTGTGTGTGTGTGTTAGCTATAGACTCCGAAACTGTAAAACCGATCGGGCTCAAACTTTGGTAAGTTGTTGTACACATACCAGGGAGTGTTTATGGGTGGAAAAAAGTGGGCGGGGCCACGCCCATAAAAATTAGTTATCATTTTTAGCTACTTGCACTTGACCGATTTTTCTGAAACTTTGCACACATATCGAGCTGTCATGACTAAATAATTTCGTGATAAGAAAAGTGGGCGGGGCCACGCCCCTAAAATAGTTTTAATTTTGAGGTACTTGCACTGGACCGATTTTTATGAAACTTTGCTCACATACTAAGCTGTCACAACCATATAATTTCGTGATTAGAAAAGTGGGCAGGGCCACGCCCATAAAAAAAGGTTATAATTTTGAGGTACTTGCACCAGACCGATTTTTCTGAAACTTTGCACACATATCGAGCCGTCATGACTAAATAATTTCGTGATTAGAAAAGTGGGAAGTGCCACGCCCATAAAAAAAGTATAATTTTAAGGTACTTTCACTGGACCGATTATTCTGAAACTTTGCACACATATTGATCTGTTATGACTTTACAATTTCGTGATTAAAAAAGTGGGCAGGGCCACGCCCATAAAAACAATTATAATTTTGAGGTACTTGCACTGGTCCGATTCTTCTGAAACTTTGCACACATATTGAGCTGTTACGACTTTACAATTTCGTGATTAGAAAAGTGGGCAATGCCACGCCCACAAAAAAATTATAATTTTTAGGTTTTTGCACTTGATATTCAATTAAAACTCAGAATGCATTTCGATTCATTAAGGGGCGTAGCAACGCGCGCCGGGTTTGTCTAGTTCTGTATAAAATAGAATTTTCTTACATTCTTACGTGACATTTGTAAGCCAGTGATGGTCTGCTTGTTTGTTTTATGATTTCAGGGTATTTTTGCTTTTTTAATGGTACTTTTTTTTATATATTTTAATACGCAAAAGAAAAATAAAACAACTTTTAGTACTTTGCGTGTTAATTTATTTTTCTTCACGAATTTTTTAAATACAGTTTTGCGAACTATTGTGTCTATTTTAAACTTATACTATGTTTTTTTCTGATTACTGTTGTTTCTTTTTTCGCTATACTTGCTAGAAACGCAATTACCACTATAATAATTATTTCCGCCTTTAAATTGCAAAACTGGAGACTTTTAAGCGTCTCGCACATACGCTTTGTATATACATTGTGTATAATAAATGTGAAATATGTAAAGATTAAAATTGTATTCAAATCTATTAATTAATATTAATTGATTTGTATACATACATAAACACATATATCAAATAAACTATAATTTGTTTATTATATTTTATTTATAAATGCTAGAGAATAAATATAACATATTAATATACATAAATAAATATACAAAATATTTTCTGATATCATTAGGTACTTTTTCTTCGTAATAAAAAACCATTTGTAAAATTGTAATACCCATCACTGTTTTATAATCAGCTGTTTATTTTTATATCAAAATTAAAAAAAATAAACAAAATAAGTTTTTAAATTTAAGAAATTAAAGTTTCCTTGGTAATTTTTAATAAAATGGTTGATGAACATCTAATTTTACTTGTTCAGGCAAAGGTTTAAATCAATAAACAATTCTTCTATATCCATTGAAAAAAGCACAGGCTTGTTTGAAAAATATTTTTTTTAATTGCTTTATTTACCTATACTAATGCTGTTTTGTTTATGAATGTCAAAAACATATGTTACGTTTTTAATGTTCTATAACTGCACAAACGTGCTTACAGTACGTTCCATTACAGTACGGTTGCATCAGCGCTCGGCTAACGAAGGCTTAAGAGTGGGTATCCGCTTGGGTTACATGCCACCGGGGTAATACTCACTCACTTAGTTTCTCACACTTTAGTTACAATACACCGTTTCTAATGTTAAGTAAATAATGACCTTTTGTTACAAAGAAATGTATGCATACGTGGATACAAGGGTTGGCGCGTTGGTTGTTTTGGTAAACCCCCTGGAATGTATTTAGTATTCCAGAAAAATTAATTATTATTATTAGTACTGCAAACAAACTCAATGGATGTTAAGAATGGCTTCTGATACTAAAAATACTTAATACAGTGACTGTCGACAAAAAAGGAAAAACGTAAGCTCTTTAAAGGAGCAAAATAAACTGCTGAATATATAAATATACTCTGATATAGAATTAGTATCCAAGAAAACACATTCAACATGCAGAGTATTTATACAGAGTTTAATTCATAATGGTAAATGATCTGCAAGACCGTCTGTCTTAGTTTATGTTTACTAAATATTTCTGTTTCCAAGGTCAATTACACTTATTCAAATAAAGACTAAATATTCGCAAATGAATGTAAAATGCTAATTTGAAATACTCTAGTTTCAGTAATAACCCATGAATATCGGCTGTGGATGGTATAATTGCAACGGAATCCAAATATTACGTAGTCTATTCTTAATTTAATTTTTCTAATGTATTCTTTCTATACTACCAGTTTGTGTAGCCACTGAAGAAAGATAAAATTCCACTCTAAAATTCAAAACTTGAAGTGGGTTTGCAGAAGAAATAAAAAGGGCGCTTTTATTTTTGATTGAAAGCATCAATGCACATCAAATAATAAAATACTTTTTATTTTAATTGAAACCTCTTTTTGTAATCAAATATACTTTTTATACCCTTCACCTGTGGTGCACAAGGGTATATATAGCTTTGTCATTCCGTTTGTAATTTCTACAATTTTCATTTCCGACCCCATAAAGTATATATTTTCTGAAAGCTTATGAATAGAGGAGTCAATTGAGACCTGACCGTCTGTCCGTCTGTCCGTGTGTTGGTTGAAATCAACTTTTAGAAGCAACTATATGTTCCTCAGATCTGTATATGGTATCAATCTCTTGGAAATATCCAGGAATGAATCGCTATTGAAATTCAGCACAATCGCCCCATAACTTTCTGAGATATGAGCAAAAAACCACGACCACCTCGTTTTTTTTCACAATTACAACAACAACATACATACATACATACATGTAAAAAACATACCAAACAAAAAAAATTACAAAAAAAAAAAATATTAAAAATAAGAAAAAAAAACTAAAAAAAAAAAATTTTAAAAAAATTTAAAAAAAAAATTTTAAAAAATTTTTTAAAAATTTTTCTAAAAAAATTTTTTTAAAAAATTTAAAAAAAATATAAAAAAAAATAAAATATAAATAATATATTAAATAAAATTAAATAAATTTTTTTGGCTCAGCTGGGATTCGATGCCACATTTATTCTAACGTGTACGTATGTATGCACATATTTTATATGGGATGAATGGTGGTGATACAAACAATTGTTATTGCATGACTACACGTTGTGAAGGGTATATAAGATTCGGCACGGCCGAATATAGCACTGTTACTTGTTTTTATCAAAATTGGTATAAAACATTTTGTAGGCTCACAGCGCGAAAAATATTTGCCAATAGATGATTTTTTTAACATGTACCCTACATTTATATGTGAAAGTTCTGCAAACGTATTATAAATAAAGATTTTAATGAAATATACCACTTTCTTGAAAATTTCTTGTTCGTTAACATAGAAAACTACAAGTTTATTTTAAAATTGTTGTCGAAGCGAAGAGTCGCAAAAGTTTCTGTACATTATACATTGATGAGCCAAATTTGCCTCCAGTTTTTACTACAATTTTAAGAAATTTTTATTTATTTTAATTTTTAATTAAATTATTGTTCTATATTGATCACCAAATATTACAAGACTTTTCATACATATATTGACAAAATAAGTTATATTTACAATTATTGTTTTACCACAATGCTGCTAATTTGTGTGTGTGTGTGTGTGTGTGTGAACAAAGGCAACAGTTTTTCATTAATTGTCATTTAATTTTCTGAAAATTGTAAAAAAATTACTTTCTTGAAAATATTGTTGAAGTCTCAGTGCGTGCAAGGCGAATCCATTAGGTGACTGCATAACTACAGCAAAAAGTTATTTTTGTTAGTGTGTGTTGTTACATAAATGTCAATATTAAGGCAATCTAAAATATGTAAGTCTTTGTTAATTTCTGAAAACAAAAAAAAAATCACTTTGTAAATTGAAAAGTGTTTGACTATTTTCTATTTTTCAGGCAAATGTCATAATGACCGCAGGTGTGTAAATTCATTACTGAAGTGGAACAAATAATTAATACAAATCTGATTTTCTATAAAAACTTTGCAATAATGAAGTAATGAATTTACACAGACCATGTGTCTAACTTTTCTTGCCGGTATAGAAGCTCTAGTCTATGATTTATAAATACTGGCTCTGAAAAAAAAGAAATATACATAGAAATCTACAGATGACTATGAAGTGATGTTAGGGTATTATCGATCTATGTATATGCAGTTAGCGATTCCACAAGGTAAATCTAAAATTCCCGTTATTATGAGTTGTTATTGTGTCAAATGTTAGAGAAAAAACAACATTTGGAAGAGGCATTAACATTTTTAAAAATAAAATTTCTATATGCTGTATCACAATGCAGTATAAACAATTATGTGTGGATAAAATAAAAAAGTAAAAAAAAATTATCAGCTGATTTTTTACGGCCACCTTCTCAATCCACATTGTCTTACTTTTTGTTGACACATGCAAGTGTGGGCCGCAATTGCTGTATGTGTATATTAGCGAAAAAAAATTTCGAAATAGTCGAATCTTTTGCCATTTGCTTTTCTGTTTACACATGCGAGTGTAAGTTCATTTTCAAAATGTCGTCAAAGCGCAAACTTCAAAACATTTTCTTCTTGTTTTAATTTTGCCTACATACTTAAGCCTCAGTTAGCCGAGCGCATCCGTACTGTAATGTATCAGCTGTTCGTTTTTGGCAAAAGAATACGCAAAAGAAAAATAAAACAACTTTTAGTACTTTGCGTGTTAATTTATTTTTCTTCACGAATTTTTTAAATACAGTTTTGCGAACTATTGTGTCTATTTTAAAATTATACTATGTTTTATTCTGATTACTGTTGTTTCTTTTTTCGCTATACTTGCTAGAAACGCAATTACCACTATAATAATTATTTCCGCCTTAAAATTGCAAAACTGGAGACTTTTAAGCGTCTCGCACATACGCTTTGTATATACATTGTGTATAATAAATGTGAAATATGTAAAGAATAAAATTGTATTCAAATCTATTAATTAATATTAATTGATTTGTATACATACATAAACACATATATCAAATAAACTATAATTTGTTTATTATATTTTATTTATATATGCTAGAGAATAAATATAACATATTAATATACATAAATAAATATACAAAATATTTTCTGATATCATTAGGTACTTTTTCTTCGTAATAAAAAACCATTTGTAAAATTGTAATACCCATCACTGTTTTATAATCAGCTGTTTATTTTTATACCAAAATTAAAAAAAAATAAACAAAATAAGTTTTTAAATTTAAGAAATTAAAGTTTCCTTGGTAATTTTTAAAAAAATGGATGATGAACATCTAATTTTACTTGTTCAGGCAAAGGTTTAAATCAATAAACAATTCTTCTATATCCATTGAAAAAAGCACAGGCTTGTTTGAAAAATATTTTTTTTTAATTGCTTTATTAACCTATACTAATGCTGTTTTGTTTATGAATGTCAAAAACATATGTTACGTTTTTAATGTTCTATAACTGCACAAACGTGCTTACAGTACGTTCCATTACAGTCATAGCTGCCAGATTTGACGATTTATCGTCATTTTGACGATTTTACGTAATAAAATTACATGTTGACGATTTGACGATTTATGTTATGTTTTTGACGATTTTCAAGAATTCAAGCTTGCAACATTTTTCATTACTTCTATATCAACCTTAAACTAAATAAAAATAATTTGTAACGGTTTTTTATGTTATTAATAATAGAAAAGAGTGAAAGAGATAAATCTGTCATTATTTAATGTGTTTGTGTGGATAATTTTTCCACTTTGTACCCTTCTTAACATAGTATATGCCACATTTTATCAACTGATACCTACAACACGAACAAATATAAATTTGGAAACGCGTTTAAAACAATTTTAAGGTTTAAAATAAATTTATTTAAAAATAAGTGACAAGTTAATATGCTTAAATTCTTAAAAAAATGGTAAGTTCTTTTAATTATACATTAAAACATTCGATTTTTAAGGTTTTAATTATATTTTAATGTTTACATTATATTTTCAATAGAAAACCAAGATGATGAAAATTGTAGCAGCTCTTCCTCTGTAAGTAGAAATTTCACCTATTTTTTATACAAAACTTTGTAGCAGCAAAAATTAAATTTTAATGGTGTTTTTCACAGGTAACCAACAAGAAAAAGAAAATTAAGGAAGACTGGTTTGCAGATCCAAAAATAAGTTTATGGGCTGAAAAGCGAAACGATGTAGCTTATTTTGGCGTTGTGCTCGTCTTACGCTTGTCTAAAGCTACCTTAATCGGTGGAAACTTTAGCAAGAAATGATTATAGTTATTTTTCAAATAGTCTAAATAGATGCAGCCAATTTATTATTATTATTCATTATTTTTTGTATTTTTGTATTAATATTTATTTTTCGAAATTAATTCTAAATTGTATTATATATATTGTCATGTTCTTAACTTAAAAGGGTCTAATAAAACCATTTATCTCTTTAGATTTAAAAAGTTTGTTATGTTATGCATTAAATAAAAAATGTTTTGTTTTTTAAAATGCGTTTCTTTATTTTGACGTTTTTATGACGATTTGCGTAAACTATTTGACGATTTTGACGATTTTTTCCCCCAAATTAGACGATTTTACTCCAATTTTATCTGGCAGCTATGATTACAGTACGGTTGCATCAGCGCTCGGCTAACGAAGGCTTTACTCTTTGTTTACTTTGTTTAGATAGGGTTACCAAGTTCATCAACAGGATAGTTTTTGGGGAAGCGTTAAACATTTATTTTTAGTATTATTTTAATAATATTAATGGTCAATAATTAACAAATTTGCTCTTAATGCGCATTTAAAAAAATATATCAAAATAAGACATTAAACATATTTTGTATTTTTTGATAAAAGTTTCAAGAAATCATATCGAATATGAAAGACAACTATTTTTAATGTTAATGTTTTGTGTTTTTTAAAATAAGAAGTTAAAAAAAATTTTTTATTTTTAATTTTTTTAAATTTAATTTAAAGATGGTATTTATTTCTAAAGAAATTATAATAGAATTCATCAATATATGGAAATAATCGCACTAATGCACTTCTTGTACACGTTTCAGGAAGCAAATGTTTTACTCACGCAATAAATTATTGTTGTAATCTGTTGTATCCTAAGAAGTACATAGACAAAAGATTCATCAAACAGGTGATACATCAAATAACTACATACATGCGTTTTACTACATCAATTTGTGTTACAATTTAAATTTTTCAGATTTCATTCTTTATTATTATTAACGAAGGGGCACAAGTGTTTAAAACAAACAGACAAAAATTTATTAAAACCAATAATTTGTTGCACATAAATGCTGAAAAATATGTATTTAGTATGTATGCATGTACATAGGTAGATATTGCTTTCAGCTATTTATGGCACGCAATTGATGAGGCACATAAGAGTTCATAGACATTTAATTTTAGGCTGGTTTGTGTGTGTTTTCGGTTTTATTTAGTTTAAACATTTAATCAATGAAATTCAAGAAGGTATTCTCTAAATATATTTCTTTGTGGAATTTATCCTATCGCCCAAGTTATTAAGTAACATTCATCTGTCCTTTAACAATCACCTGTCTTTGGTGTGCGGCATCTTATAAATATGTCTTTCTTTTAATGCACTTCCGTTAGTATCGATCCAAATAAAGTGCCTGGTTTAAATTAATATATTCTGTTTTGACCTTGTTTTAGCCCTAATTTTCGACTCTACTCGAACACTATCCGTCGATCAAAGAAAAAAATTGTACTCGCCCTCTGTCCTGCCAATCAAGAGTGAATTTTTGATGAATTGATGAAGGGGTACAGAATGTTTACAAACGTACATACTTAAATAAATTTACATCCCTCTACTCTCACTATGACTAAGTTGGTTGGCTGGTTGGTTGGTTGGTTACTTCGAGACTACAAAAACAGGCGTGCACTCATAATTTTGTTCATTTTAATATTAGAATGTGTCAGAAAACCCTTTTTTATTTTGTTTTTGTATTTGTATTTCTGTTACTCTGGTAAATTATCAAACAAAAAAACGGAATAATAATAACGTGTGTGCATTTTTTCTTAAACGAGAGAAACATTTTTGAATTAATTTAAATCTTTAATGATGAAAGGGTGCCTCTGACGGCTGGATGTTCGGATGAATAAAAACGCATAGATGTTGTGCATGGATGCGTAAACACGAGCAAATGCATCATACATAGATTACAATTTACACCTGCCACAACGTAATTGTCCAGAAGCTACATATATGTACATAATGTGGCCTAAGTGTGTGTTTGATCAAATTTTTGTTTCTTAATTTAGTTTAAACTGTTTAGTATTAAAGTTTGTTAAAAAAAAACAAGAAAAATATTAATCATTTATAAATGTAAGTCATTCAAAATTTATGTATATTTGAATACCTTAAAGAACTAAAATGTAGCCGACATTCATTAATCATTTAGATAGAGAAAGTAATTGTTGAATAAAGAATTGTCATATTAATTCTTTTACTATAAATTTCAATAAACAAATCGAGTAGGCCAATATTATCTGTTGCAGTGCAGTACAAAATTTTAAGTCGTAAATAAGGTATTTAATGTTGGTCTTTTGAGAGTCTACATATGGAAACCGCGGCAAACGCCATAAAAATCATTTTTAAAAACTGATAAAATTTTGAATTGAAGAAATAAACTGAGATTTTGTAGTTTCAAATAAAAAATTGATTAAAATAAATCATTAATGTGTTCGACCTTTATTAAAACATTTTGAAACGTATTTCGATAATTTTATGTACAATGTTATTTTCAAGACGTTCAAAGTTGTTCTCAAAAAAAAGCAATGACTACTATTAAGCAAATAAAAAAATAATCCAAAGGCTTTATATAGAATAATGTAGTACTTATATGCCATGCAGCATCATCTGTTGGGAAAACAGTAGAACAGTAATTTTGGGGAATATCGAATAACAGGGCGTCCTACGATTTGCTCTCTAAAACTTGTTACGTTCAACTACATTGATTCAACTTTTTTGAGAGAGGCTTACGACGCAAAAAAGCGTAGATGCCTGGTGTGGACTTTTTAATATGTATATACATTATCGCGCTTTAAAAAATGTATGTTTCAATGAAGTAGCAAGTATGCAAGAAAGTTGCCTATCATCTTGCAAAAAAAATAAAATTAAAAAAGATATACAAAAGTTTTATATTGAACTTTTTAAAGAAATTCTGAAACGCTTCGATTTTTTTCAAGAACAAATTTTAAAAATTTTGAGATAGTTACACCAAATAAAGTTTTAGTAGTTCAGAGATAAGTTTGGAACCTTTGTTATTATCATTCCCCAATTTAACAGGTGGTAATGAAGAAAAATTTTTATTCCAATGGAAACTATTAAGATTTTCAAATATTGTTTTAGACACTGATATAATTATTATATAGTATTATTGAGTTTTGCGATAAAATGTCCAAACATAAAAATGTAACGAACGAAAAGTGTTTAGAATAACTTATTTGTTTTGTTCAAAACTTAATGTCTTTGCCACATAGATCAGCTGCTGCAGAAAGAATTTTTTCACTGCTTAGTTTAATACAAAACAAATTTATAAATAAGCTTGCAAAACTAAAAATGATTCCTATTATGTCTGGTCTGCCAAAACTTTGTTTTAAAAACTTCTAAAATTTTGTTTTTCTCAACATAGAATGAATTCTAAAAAAATCACTTTGTATATTTTTAATTCTATTTAGTTTTTTGCATTAAAATATGAAATAAAATAAAACAACAAATTTAATTAAATCAAAATAATTTCTAATTTTAGTTAGTTTTTCCTCATTTGATTATATTTTTAAAAAAATTTGGTTGTAATTTTTTTTGTGGCAACGCTGGTTCTGATATTTAAAAGATCTACTATAATTACTCACATAGAGTCTACTCGAGTACCGAGAAGATATTTTCATACTTTCCTAGATTGAATATATATCTCAGTATAGAGCTAATATCGCTAGCTTAGAGTGCAAAGGCGCCAACTGCATTTTTTCCAAAATTGAGATTTAAATGCAGAACCAAAGAGAATCAAAAAATACATCGTTTAAAAAACAAAAAAAGGTTGGTAAATTTTTTTTTCATATGGTTTCGTGTTGATGCGCAAAAGTGCCATGTACATAGCTGTAAAACCGCGCGCGCTAAGTTTATTAAACACAAGTGATTATTAGTAAATTGTGCTGGTTGTTCGTTCGTGCTCCGTAAAAATTAATATATTGTTGTTTCTAACATTTATTTTGCTCGCAAAAGGTAACATATTATTATTGTGTTACAAATATTAACTAAATTAATTCTACATTTATTAAGAGGTCTGTATGGCAAAAGACGAAAGTAATAACACTGCTTTACAAGCAGTTGAAAACAGCAATAACATTGACCACAGCGATTCGGATTATTCCATGGACATGCCCGTAAAATCCAAAAAGCGCAAAAGAGAGTGCAAGTTAAACACGCTGATTGGATGAGCAGTCAAAACAAATATCGAAGACAAAGTGGTAAATCATATTATGTAAAAAAGAAGGAAAAAAACGCTTGGTGCTATAAAAAAAGAAAGATGCAAGAGCAATGAAACAGCGCTGTAAATGTACAAGTAAAACTGCCGCTTTCAATATCGGTATTTTATGAAGCATTTGAAATAAAAAACAAGTAAGAGCGCTATATTCGGCCGTGCCGAATCTTATATACCCTTCACAACGTGTAGTCATGCAATAACAGTAGTTTGTATCACCATTCATCTCATATGAAATACGTACATACATATAAAAAATATACATATATAAAAAACATCGCATTGTAAAATTATAAATTTACGAATGTATGTTAAAAAAAAAATAAAAAAAAAAAATTTAAAAAAAAAATTTTAAAAAAAAGTTAAAAAAAAAATTAAAAAAAAAAATTAAAAAAAAAAATTAAAAAAAAAAATTTAAAATAAATAATTAAAATATATATAATTAATATAAAACAAAAAAAAATATAAATAATATATTAAATAAAAAATAAAAAAAAAATTTAAAAAACAATTTTTAAAATATAAAAAAAATTTTTTTTTGGCTCAGCTGGGATTCGATGCCACGTTTTCTCTAACCAGTATACACGTTTGTATGTATGTATGTTGTTGTTGTAATGTTGTTTTTGTGAAAAAAAAATCGAGGTGGTCGTGGGTTTTTGCTAATATCTCAGTTGTTTATGCACCGATGTTTCTGATTTTCAATAGCGATCTACTCCCGAATATTTCTGATATTTTGATACCTCACCCGGGTCCAAGCGATGTCGGGGGGCTTCAAAAAGTTGATTTCAACATACACACGGACAGACGGACAGACTGACAGAGCTTAATCGACTTCCCTATTCATAAGCTTTCAGAAAATATATACTTTATGGGGTCGGAAATGAAAATTGTAGAAATTTCACACGGAATGACAAACCTATATATACCCTTTTTCACTGTGTGAAGGGTATAATTATGGATTATTTTCGCCAAAAAAAGATCAATGCGAAATTTGTGTGCGTCATTCTATGGACAGTATTTCGCACGACCAGTATGCTCTTCACCAAGAAAAAAAAAGAAGCCAGAAATGAAAAGCAAAAGGACAAAGCCGAAGAGCGTATCGTGCTAACTTTAGATCTGCAAGCGGTTGTAATGGCGCCGAAATCGGAAGTAAGCAGCCTATATTATCGTACAAAATTGCAAGTGCACAACTTCGTTTTTTATAATTTGATAAACCATAAAGGTTACTGCTTTATTTGGAATGAGGATGAAGGTGGCGTATCTGCGGAAGAATTCGCAAGCATTTGGGTATATTTTGTTGAATAAAAAATTCTTCCTTTCCTCTGTGCCACTGAAATCCCGACAAAAATTATATTTTACAGCGACGGATGTTCATACCAAAACAGAAATGCGACCATGAGTAATGCTTTATTGAATGCAGCTGTTAAACATCAAATAACAATAGAACAAAAAATTTTAGAAACTGGACACACGCAAATGGAGGCTGAGTTCACTCACTCATCGAGCGTGCGTTGTAGCACCGGACTATAGATGTACCTGCAGAATATATTGCTATTTGCAAAGATGCTCGAAAGAACCCAGAACCTTATGAAATCGAATATTTCGATCACACTTTTTTCAAAACACTTAGAGACCTTCAATTCGTAAAAAGCATTCGTCCTGGCCGGGAAATAGGTGATACCAAAGTCACTGATATTCGTGCGTTAAGATATACAGCAGAAAAAGAAATGTTTTACAAATTGAAATTCCCAAATTCATGGCAACAACATCTTCAAAGAACAAATAAGACTATTTCTCCGTTAGATTGGTCGATTTACCGCAACTTCACAGTGAGAGAAAAAAAATTACAACTAGGAAATATGACGATTTGCAATATTTAAAAATGACTCTGCCAAAAGATCACCACAAGTTTTATGACGAATTACCTCACGAGTAATATACATGTATCTTTAATGTATGTGCTACATATTTTTTGAATTTTTTTTATATAAGAAGCAACGAAGTAATGCTTTTTTCATTTTTTTATGATTAAATTTTAGTCACAGCAATGAAGTAAGACTGTATATGTACAATGTAAATGTTTTTTGTAATAAATATTAAATGCTATCGGTGTTAAAAAGGCAAATTAAGTCATATTTTTTAAATCAAATAAGAAAAATGTTCGTATTATTTTTTTATATCGGGTGTCCCAAGTAGAACGCCATTTTTAAATTTTAAATAAAACACAGATATTAAAAAAAAAAAATCGTGAAAATTTATTATATCGTAAAGTAGACAGAATGAGGTTATGTATGGAACAATATATCGTGCAGATGGCCGCCGCGGCTTTGCTGGCACACACGCGATCTTTTAATGAAATTTTCAATGATCTTTTTGCATAAATGCTGCGGTATTTCATTAATGCAGCGCCCAAGTTCCTCTTTTAAGACTTGAGTCGTCGTCGGCTTATTCGCGTAAACCATCGACTTCAAAAAACTCCAAAGAAAAAAACTAAAGGTATTAAATCGCACGATCTAGGGGGCCAATTCTGGTCTCCAAAACGCGAAATAACACGACCGGGAAATGACTGATGCAGAAATTTAATTGTTTCTCTGGCTGCATGACATGTGGCGCCATCTTCCACATTCATTTCTTCAATTCTAGGAAAGAAAAAACTGGTTATAATTTCACGATACCGAACACCATTGACTGTTTGCGCTTGACCTGCCTCATTTTCATAAAAAAGGGTCCAATGATTCCTTCAGCCCAAAAACTACACCACACAGTGACACGTTAAGGATGGATTTGCTTCTCGTGAATTACTCGAGGATTTTCCTTACCCCAAATGCGACAATTCTGCCTATTGACGAAGCCATCAAGATGGAAATGGGATGATCGCAATTTGCGAACTGTAGCCGCAAAACTTTCACCATTTTGGTAAAACAATTTCACAATGAGAATGCGTTGTTCATTCGTGTAGCGCTCCATTTTTACTTACCTCGTACCTTCTACTAGCAAACAATAACAATTGTTCAAATGTCAAACAATGACACTTCGAATGGCACCAAATTTAAAAATTGCGTTCTAGTTGGGACACCTATAGAAAAGGTGCTAAATGATATGCACAAATCAAAAATAGCAACAGAAATGGTGCTAAATGACAAAAAATTCTTCTAAATCAAAAATACTATTTTTTTATATTTTTTTACATACTGTATATGTATGTAACAACAAAGCAAATAAGATTATATTCCAAAAAATTAATAAAATATAATGTAAATTTTTTTATACAGTTTTTTGTCTCCTGAAAAATTTCAAAAAGTGCAGTTGGCGCCTTTGCACTCTAAGCTAGCGATATGAGCTTTCTACAACTTAAAGAATTACAGTTTGCATATAAAGAGCTGTCTGGTTAGAGTAGACTAATTTTTTCAGAGCGATTTCACTATACCCAGGTTGTTCACTAAATCATGGTTGAATTTTTTTTATTTAAAAAACTAATTTATTTATTTTCAATGCATTTATAGGTTATAAATTTTATTTATTTCCACGTAATACTTAAGCGTGATTTAAATCTTTCCAACCAGCCAGAACTGGCATTAAACCCGCCTTTCTTTTCTTGAATGTCCTTTTCCTTAATCATAACGCTACTGACAGGACAATTGTTCTGACGTTGTCTCACAAACCCGTTTAACAAAGCTTTTTCCATGCATGGAAACTCTCCTTTTTTAAGCGTCTTTCTTCTTTGTGTTCCAAAAATATAGTTACCAATAAGCTTTATTACTCCGATTTTCTTTTTATTTATTTTAACTTTGAGACACGACCTTAATGGAACATGCGCGCAGACTTAAATAAATTAACACTTCATAGAATGCGTATTTGTGAGAGTGACTTGCAACATACCCTAAAATAATCGTTACTTTACCGTAATTTTATGTTCTCTTTAATTTTTGTACTCTTTTCATTGTTTTTCTCCCTCGCCAAACCTAAAAACTCACTATAAAATATGCTCACTCCATAGAGGTTCATAAGTGTTCACTCTGCAGAGTTGTCAATGTAAGTTTTCTGGTGTTCACTTTAACGAGGTATTCATAGCATCGGGGGTTCACTCTACCCAGACAGAACTGTGTGTATTTTACATCCATAAAGCAATGTTGATAAAATATATACAAAACTCATCAATATAAATACAATTAAAATAGTTAAAATTAAAAGTTTTGAATGTCTTAAGCATTTGATATTTAATATCAAAAGGTCGAATAATAATATAAAATATAATTTGGATTAAAAGTTTTGTTTATAATATAATAAGAAGATTTATAAACGTTCAAACGCCTTGAAATTAAACCAGATTATCTGCTACTTACCACTCTTTACCATTAATATATTTGCTTATTTGTTGATGAATAAAACGTTCGGACACTTTTAATAAGGCAATTTGGCGAAATTCATTGGTAAGTATTGGTATTAATTTAGCAAGTTTCCAGTTTTTGATTATTCTATTTTCTTATCTTCGAGTATAATGATATTCCATATGTAGGCTATCAGTCTTAAAGAACTTCCAACAATTTAATTGGCACAGATTTTTTAAAAACATTTACCAAATTTTGTTACAAAAAAATTAAGTTGAACATCTATCGAAGTTGTATAACATACTGGCATATTAGCCTCTACTTCAATAGCGCAGTTCTTACTATTTATTGAATACTCAAGTTCTGTCTTAAATTTTTTAATATTTTTTGGTTTAATTTATGAAAACTTATTTCTCTGATTAATTTTATTTAGAAAAATATAAAGCATTGTAAGAATATATCTTTATATTTTATAAATAAAACCGGAATAACTGCTACTGAGTTTCAAAATCTAAGATTAATATATTCAGAATATGCAAAGCTGAATATTAAAATAAAAATAATAAAAGTAAATTTTTTTTTCACTAAAATCAAAGTCAAATTGAATTATCAGTACCTGCTTTCAGAATTTTATGTATACAAAATATAAAAAAAATAAAAATAAGAAAAAGCAACATTTATAGTTAGACCTTGGATATTTGATCACTAAATTAAAGAATCTATGTTCACAAACGTAAAAATATAAAAATACAAAAAAAATCCGAAAAGGCACCTTTTGTGTTGTCCATATCATTTTTATTCTCAACTTGAATCAATAATCCCTTATTTCACAAGTTTAGCATTATAAACGTAGAAAATACAAAAAGTACCATAAAAATTAAAAAAGTGTCTTTTCGGTCGCCCACAGTAGTTTTAGCCTTACTTTGTATTTGTAATCATTACTTTCAAAAGTAATGTGTAAAACACACAAAAAGTAACATAAAAATTTTTGGTGGCCCTCAACATTTTCAGTTTCAATCGGAATCAATAATCCCTTATTTCACAATTTTAGCTTCATAAGCGCAGATCATACAAAAAGTACGATAAAAATGCTAAAAAGTACCTTTTTGGTCGTCCACAACATTTTCGTTTTTAACCAGGATCAACAATTCCTTATTTCACAGTTTTAGCTTAATAAACGTTGAAAATACAAGAAGTACTATAGAAATTAAAAAATTACTTTTTGGTCACCCATAATATATTCAGTTTAACGTAAAGTCAATAGTCCTTTATTTAACAATTCTAGGTACCATACAAATGCGAAAAGGTACCTTTTCGGTCGCCCATAGCATTTTCAGCCTTTTCTTTTTCTATCTTTATTAACGTAGAAAATACAAAAAGTACCCAAAAGCATAAAAGTACCTTTTTGCGTTTTCCATATCAATGTATAAATTCCAAGTTTAAAATATTCAAATATGTAGTGAGTAATTTTCCTCGTTTTGCATAAAAGTAATTATATTCTAAAAACTACCAAACTATTTTTCCGAATTTTCCCCTTTCTACCCTGTTATGAATGTATTTCAATTTTTACTAAATCATATAATTTTGTTTTGTCTGGTGGATCCCTTGTAAAATTTTTTCCGAATAGGCTCTGTAATTAGGAATTAAACACATTTTTCGGGGTTTTCCTCTTTTTGGTACCTTTTTTGTCCCCTTAAAGAGTCTAAAAATTGCACCTAAATAATTGCCCATATTCAATTAGGCAATAATAATCAAACAATTTTGTCCCATTGAATAATATGAGAAAAGTTGTTTATAAAACAAGTACCATAAAGAGCGACAATTTTATCTCTTATACATGTGAATTTGAAAAAAGTGCCGAAATCTTATTAATATTTTTACGCGGATTAACTAATACAGTTTAAATTTTTTTCCTAGCTTTATGTGCATGGAAGTTACATAGGGTACCAAAAAAGTACCAAATTATAGTTTTTACTTGTTTTTTATGTCTCTCGCTTTTTGCGTTTAGTCTGTGCTATGATGATTCAGTCAGTCACGTTACTCTTATATATACATATATAGATTACATTCCAGTCGATGCTAGCATAATATGTCATCTAAAGGGTGCGCAATCTAACTTTTTTTTCAACTAGTGCTTATTCCCTGAATGGTAACACTTAGTTCATGTCTGATTTGACAGAGAATTAGTTTTATCCTTCCGCTAAACGAATATGGTTGTGTACACCCTTGAACAACGCTGGGAAATATTGCAATATTGAAATATCTTTTCAGTTGAAGCTCATTTTGATCTTAGCGGGTATGTAATAGGATGATCGATTATTCGATATTTTTAAGAAACCGGTTTTCAAATAGTTTGAAATTTAGAATTAAAGAAAAAACCGGTTAACCGGTCGAATACATATAATATAATTCTTTATACCTATACGTATATAGGTATAAACTAGTTTGTTTTATGGTTTAATTGCATTTTAATATGACACAAATTTAATGGCATTATTATAAAATGCCGTTATTTAAAATAAAAAAAAACTTTGTTACAAGGAAAAATATTAAAAAGTCACCTTTCTGCTCAATGTAGTCAAATTTACCTTTTACTAACATTAACTTTGTAGGCAAGTTGTAATAATGACCCTTTGTGTGCCAAAGTTTTTTAGTATACAAGTCATATGTTATCAAAGATATTAGTAAAGCTATGGGTAGTCAAAATATTATAAAATTCGAAAATGAGATCAAAAGGTATTGCAAAGTACAATAATTTGGTAAAAAAAACTTAACTGAACAGCTGATTATCACAGCAAATTATAAGCGCAACAACGTATAAAATACCTGCTCTTCATTTAAAACAAATAATATTTAAGCCTAATTATTTTCCTTATTTTATATTTGTTTTTGAAACAACAAATAAATTTCTTACAATTTTATGGAAGAGTATTAAATAAATTTTATGATTTTTGGAAATTTTTGAGTAATAAATATACTATGGTACATTGGTTACAAAGATAAATGAACATAAAACTAAGAATGAAAAAAACCGGTTTCTGTAAGTAAAAAAACTGGTGTATTCGACATTCGAAAAATTAACATTTGGAAAAAACCGCCAGCTGAAACAATAAAAACCGGGTTTTCCACCGGTTTTAAAACCAAGTTGATCACCCTAGTATGTAAACAAGCAAAATTGTCGCATTTGGGCACAGAAAACCCGCACGCATACATTGAAAAGCCGATAACCCAAAACGAGTCACTGTTTGGTGCGGATTTTGGTCCAGAGGCATAATGGGGCCATTTTCCTTCGAAAATGAGCAAGGAGTGGCCGTAGTCAATAACGATCGTTATCGGGACATGTTGAACGAATTTTTGTTCACAAAAATTGATGAGGAGGATATTGGCGACATTTAGTTACAACAGGACGGCGCTACGTGCGCCACAGCCGAAGCCACACTTTTTTATAGCATTTTCAAAAAAAAAAAGTTAATTGGCTGATTGTTTATATATATAAAAGTGAAACTTTGTCTGTCTGTGTGTTAGCTATAGATTCTGCAACCGTAAAGCCGATCGTACTCAAACTTTGGCAAGTTGTTGCACATTCCAGGGAGTGTTTATGGGTGGTAAAATAAGTAATCATTTTTAGCTACTTGCACTTGGCCGCTTTTCTGAAACTTTGCACACATATTGAACTCTCATGATTATACAATTTCGTGATTAGAAAAGTGGGCAGTGACACGCCCTTAAAAAATAAGTTATCATTTTTAACTACTTGCACATTGCACCAGATTGATTTTTCTGAAACTTTGCACACATTTGAGCTATCATGACTATAGAATTTTGTGATTATAAAAGTGGGTAGTGCCACGCCCACACGCAAAAAAAAAACCACGACATGATCACGAGGGTCATAGTATTTTTTCTTAAACAATATTTGGTTGTCGAAAACAAGTAATAGTTATTTTTGTTTCATTTCATCATATATTTTGTCACGATAATCAAGCATTTGTTTGAATTGTATCATTAAATGATTACTTTTCGTAAAAATTTCAAAATGGTTATCATTTAAAAATTTTATGATTTAAAAAAATTAATTTGACAAAAATAACATTATATTCAAAATCATTAAAAATTACAAATAATCATTAAATAATAAGTGAGACAACAGTATGATTACACAATAATCAAGCTATGATTTTTTTTAGTAATAATTTGATTTCAATTGTTCTTATTCTTGCTGAATAAATTTTTATTATTTTAAAAGTTTGAAATGTCAAAAAAAGGAACAAAAATTTTGAAAAATTAAAGAAAATTTAAAAATAAACGAAAAAATGTAAAAAATATTGGTATAAAAATTGCAATTAAATTGGTGAGTACAAGCAATATGTGTATGTTCCAGCAAAAGACAATAATTTGCCGTAAAAAAGCAAAGATTGTCGATATCAATTGTAGTCATATAAATGATTATTGAATGATATTTTAATTAAACATAATAATGATAACTGGTAACCATTATTATTTTAAACATAACCATACAATTCAATCATAGTATGTTGCTCTTCGATTATGGTTACCACAACCATATTTTTTCTTTGCGTGCATACAAAAAATTATATTATATAAAATTATAAAAACTTTGCACTCGTTTTGCGCTGTCATAAGTATATAATTTCGTAATTAGAAAAGTGGTCAGTGCCACCCCTATTAAAAATAAGGTTTTATTTGCAGCCATTTCCACGCATTTCAATGGTTCCACGCATTCCAAAAAATTTGTTCATTTTTACAGCAAATCGAAAAACCAAAAATATTGTATACCCACTTGCATTACAATAAAATATTATTTTTAATATATTCAATTAAAATCCAGACTACATTTTTATTCATTAGGGGCACAGAAACGCGCTTGGCTAGTTTACATATAAATTGATTATTTCATAGCGATTGCTGTTAATAACAAAATATTAAATTTTGTGCTATAATAGTACATCAAATTGGTGGTGGGTATAAAAGATTCGGCACAGCCGAATATACTGCTCTTGTTTAATCTATGTAGTGTTTTTGTACCATTACACTAAGCGGTTGTGTGAGAGCAAGTATATCACTTAGAATATATCTGTGGCTTGGAGCTAAAAGGGCCAATGTCAAAATATTTGCTTTTGAGAAAACTTGAATTGAACTTTAACCTTTCTATATGCTTTCATAGTGACATTGGCCAGCATTTTATTTATGAAGCTGTTCTGGGTTAAGTATGACTTTAGCTGTTTTACCATAATAAAATAAAGCAAGAAAACAAATCTAATGCAATGATTAACTCAAAAGAGCAAAATAGTGACATTGGCCTCTTTAGCTCCAAGCCACAGATATAATCCACACAAAAATTCGTATGTGCTTAATAAACTTCTTAATAATAAAGCTTTTAAAGATGTATCCCTGTCTTTTCATTTGTATATCTCTATCAGATCCTCTATTCTATTTATTTTATATTTACGATTAATCCATCTCGTTTCGCACAATGGCGACACTTTGACTCCTAAGAACTTTGCCAAAGACGCATTTCGCTTGAGATGATAACTTAAAAAATCTTGTCGTTTCTTTAACAAACGATACAACTTTTTGTATAATTTGCACCTTGTTTCTTTTAGAAATTGAGTTAAGTTTGTGGGAATAGCACAAAAAAAAAACAAATGTCGAAATAAGCAAACAAGTAATTTTATATTTTTTTTTATTTATTTATTATTTATATTCCTTCAATCCGCGCTTGATATAAATAAAGATGCATTTTTAACCCATTTTGCCTTACTCTGATCCAAGTTACAAAAAGAGTTCTTTTTAGCTGCAATCATTTTTTTTATGTCCAGGCCTTGAAAAAGTATTTAAAACTTTAATATGTTATAAAAAATATGTAATGGAATTTCAAATAAAAAAGAAAATTTGAATAAAACGTTATTGTTTCCATTCACAAATTTGACTTTTTATGAATGCTACTCCATTTGCTTGAACCCTGCCAACAAAAGTAAATTATTAATAAAAGACACGCAAATAACATTCATTTCATTTGTTAGAAAAAGAATATGTTGATTTTGTTTGACATTTGTGATAAAGTACACTTAAAAAATTTTAGTTTTTAACATTCACATTTTCCTCAACGTATCATGTGTCTAATAATATTTTATTATTTATTTTTGTTGTTATGTACTTACAAAAGACTGACAGTAGGTCTGTAATTGCAGTACAGAGCTGATTAAATTTTATAAAGTTTACATAATATTTCTTTATCGAGTATTTGAGATTAGTTTTAGTAATAATTTTAAATTTGTATTATATAATTAAAAAAACTTTCAATATATATACATTTGTATATCGCTGGCTTAGCATAATTAATAGGACCAACAAATTCCTAATTTTTTTTTATATTTTTTATATGTATGTTTGTGTAATACCACCAAATTTACTTTTCAAAGAGTTATCTGATTCGAGAAATAAATAATGGCCCTTTAAGTACTTATCACACACAAAGAAACAGCATGGTTGTGGTTATTATTTATAATTTTTTTTTAAATTTTGTATATATTTTTAACATGTCAAACTTTTAAAATAGCAAATCTCTATTTAACAAGAAAAATTTGCACAAATGATATCAACACAACCAGAAAAAAAGATTTAGTACAAATTTTATTTTCACACACCTGTGGTAGGAAATATGAATTTAATAATACTTTGATAAGCGAATTCCTTTTAAAAACCAATGTGTGTTTGTATGTTTGTTTGTGCTTTATAGACGGTTAAACGGCTGGACCGATTTCCTTGAAATTTTCACAGAATCTTTCTGTACGTCTGGAAGGAACTATAGGCTATACTTTGGTTTGAAATTGTAAATGGGCGGGGTGCCACGCCCTATTAAAGAATAAGTATTAAATATTATATATCACGAAAGTTAATGCAGCTAGAGTCTTCAAATTAAGTACAGTAAACTTTGACATCTACACGAACATTTGGGTAAAAAATGTGCGGACTTTCAATAGTAGGCGTGGCCACATGAATTAAATACTAAATTTCGTATATTTGAAAAACGATATCGATTAGAGCACTAAAATTTTGCAAGAGCAACTTTGACACTCAAATAAACATTTTTGGAACAATTGTACAAAATTTGGCACAATCGATAGTTTAGTGGTAGATTGGTACACTCAATATGTTTTTGGTATAATATTCTTATATTATATTTTTTTTCCATTTGTTCATTTGCTTAAGTCAATATTTCCTCAATAAATAAACAAAAAAATACAGAATTAAAATCGAAAAACATATCATTAGTAGAACAGTTGAAAACAAATTGTTATTTAACAAGTAAGAGTACTATATTCGGTTGTGCCGAATCTTTTATACCCACCACCAATTTTGTGTACATTTAAAGCACAATATTTATTATTTTGTTAATCGCTATTGAATAATCTCTTTATAATAAAATATGTATCAATTTCTTTGTAGAGGGTGGTTAAATTTTAAGGGCCAATATTTAAGGTGAACCACACATAAACAAAAAGTTTTTTCTTTCATTTCATTTGACATTACTCAATCTCAGACTAACTCAATTTGAACAGTGGAAAGATACGCAAATGAGCAACGCGTTAAAGTTATTCTGGTTCCTTATTAAAATGGGCGTTCAAATCAAAATGCATTTTGTGCACTTCGTGATGCTTTTGGTCAACATAATCGTTCAAATTCGTCCACAATCGGAAGAAAAAAAATTTGAGAACACTTGCGAATGCATTCTTTGTCAATAGAGAAATTATATGAATTTAAGATAAACCGTTATATGGAAGGTAGGCGTTAAAGTTCGCGTGTCACCTAAACTTTTTGGCACAACAATTACATTGATTAGAAGGATATATGTAGCAAATTTCATATTCATACCTCTAATATTATTGGTTTTATGAGCTTTTAAATTTCATTAACGGTAGATAATGTGAAAAGTGGGCGTTATAGAAGGCGTATCAAAGTTTTTTTTGCTTATGAGTACAACTTAGATATTTTAATATAGTCCTTTGTTATTCCAAAATCTTTATTAATAGAGAAATAATATGAATTTTAGGTAAAACGTTTTATGGGAGGTGGGCGTTAAAGTGGGCGTGGCACCTTAATTTTCTGGCACGGTAATGTAATTGACTAGAAGGATATACGTAGCAAATTTGATCATCATACCTCTAATTTTGTCGGTTTATGAGCATTTAAATTTCATTAACGGTAGATAACGTGAAAAGTGGGCATTATAGTAGGCATGTCAAAGTTATTTTTGCTTATGAGTACAACTAAGATATTTCAATATAGTCCTTTATTATTCCAAAATCTTTATTAATAGAGAAATTATATGAATTTTAGGTAAAACGTTATATGGCAGGTGGGCGTAAAAGTGGGCGTGGCACATTGATTTTCCGCCAAAGCAAAGCCTCTCACCAAAAAGCAAAGTGTACAAAATTTCAGAATCGTTAATCTAATTTTGTCAGTTTTATTAGGTTCTAAATTTTAAATATACTGAAAAATACACTGCGCGGTATAAATTTTCGTACATTTTTATCTATAACTCCTTTTTTAATGCATAGATGTAAGCAATTTTTGGGGAGAGATATTGTTTTGGCTCGAGAAATATATATTCGAAGTTTCATGGCTGTACGTTAATGCGTTTTGACACAATTGCATTTTATTCGATGTTCGAAGGACACGGTTTTTTCGACCTACTCTTGCATTACGAGCTATAACTCTCTTCCTAATATAGACCATTTTCAATACCAAACAAACCTTGTCTATAGGAAAGATTCTGGCAAAAATTGAGCCCCCTAGCTTTTTCGGTGCAACCTCTATCGTGCTTTCAACAGACGGACGGGCATAGCTAGATCGTCATCAAATCAAACCCTGATTCGGAATATATATACTTTATGGGGTCTAAAATGGATATTTCGATGTGTTACAAACGGAATGACAAAATGAGTATACCCCTACACATTTTTTTGGTGGCGGGTATAAAAAGTCATTGCTTTGTAACCATTCTGTTGTTATACCCTTCACCTGTGGTGCACAAGGGTATATATTGCTTTGTCATTTCGTTTGTAATTTCTACAATTTTCATTTCCGACCCCATAAAGTATATATTTTCTAAAAGCTTATGAATAGAGGAGTCGATTAAGCCCTGACCGTCTGTCCGCGTGTTGGTTGAAATCAACTTTTAGAAGCAACCGTATGTTCCTCAGATCTGTGTATGGTATCAATCTTTTGGAAATATCTGGGATTGAATCGCTATTGAAATTCAGCACAATCGCCCCATAACTTTGTGAGATATGGGCAAAAGAACACGACTGAAAATTAAACATTTTCAGCCATAGAATAATTTATAGGTACCTTTGCTACTGTTTGTAGATATAAAATGATTTTAGAGATATACGTGACAATTTTTGGATAAATCGGGCCCTAATCGGTAAAGTTATAGGCAAAACCGAGAGAGCCAATATTGGTACCATCTGAAAGAACTTGACTAGCGCAATATAAGCACTGTAAAAAATTTACATTCATGTTGGCCGCCACTACAAAATGCCGGACAATAAATTTATATATGGGTCAAATCTGGTATTTTAAAATGTAACTTCTTGAACACCCTCAATATTGGTATCAAATGAAAGGGCTTGACCAGTAGAATACAGTAAATTGTTAAAAAATGTAAAATCCAAGATGGCATCTGAAACAAAATGGCGGATCAAATATTTTTAACCCCATCAATATGGGTATCAAATGAAAGGGCTTAAATATTAGAATACAGATAAAATCAAGGATGGCATCGGAAATAATGAGGAAAAATGGCGTACAACATGAAATATAGGTTAAGCTACGATATGGGATTATACCTATGTACATGATGGTGAAGGGTATTATCAGATTCGGCACGGCCTTGTTTTATCTTACATTTAACATTAAATGCTAAAATTGAAACAAATGCGTGGTTATCGTTAAGAAATAAATAATAAAACTAAATACCAGATCTTAGTAATAAGTGTAACGACAAAAATTGTTAAGGCTTATTGACATCTTCACATTTTTTGATGGAAATTTTTGATTTAACAATTGATTCACAGAAGTCACTAGTGAATTCTGACGGTTTATGGTGCACTACTTTTATCGTAATTTTTTAAAGATGGAGGATAACACGGTTCAGTGATGTTTTTCACATCTCCCGATCAAATTTTGGTAGTATCCGTTTTATTGCAGCTGAATAAACATCGTTGGTACGTATTTATCTTTAAAGAAAGAATAATGCCTTTATGAATGCCTTACCTGGCCCATTCGATATATATTCTGCAATTCAATACTTAATACATCTATATCAACTGAATAACCTATAAAAAATTAAATTATTGTATAACATCAAAGCTGTAAATAATGATTTTTTAATGAAGCTACGAATCATTTAGGCAGTGAATTAATTTTTTTTTTTTCATTTCGCCCAAGACAACATGAATTCAGTTAAAATATGAATAAATTCGAATTATGAATTATAAATTTTCGAATGCTTTTTTGTCTTAAAAACAAGTAAAAGTGCTATATTCGGCCGTTCCGAATCTTATATACCGTCATGCAATAACAATTGTTTGTATCACCATTCATCCCATATGAAATACGTACATACATATATAAAAACATCCCAATGTAAAATTATAAATTTACGTGTGTATGTTAAAAAAAATTTAAAAAAAATTAAATAAAAATAATTAAAATATAAATAATAAATATAAAACAAAAAAAATTAAAAAAACATAATAAAAATATAAATAACACAGGTGTACACATATATTGGTGCGGATACTTTTTGAACTGATCTTTAGTTAATTCGACCTCCTGAATACGAATCTGCAATTGGTTTTTGCCTAGCAGCTCGACTTTTTGCGATGTACCGTTATTTCAAAGATTAAGGCACTTCTACTACATATATTGGAATAACTTGAAAACGGTTCACCATATTCAGTTAAAAAAAATTGAAGTTCGTCAACAAAACTATCTTTAATTCGTGCCTACATTGTTTTTAATTTATCCCAGTAGTTTCAGAGATATCGTTGAAGTTTAAAAAAAATTGGTCTTTAAAAATTCATAAAAAATAAACATTCAACAAAAATCACAGTTTTGTTGTAAACACATTTAGCTAAACATATTTCGGATGAAATGAGCTTTATTTTATTGTAATCGGTGGACAACTTTTGCTTTTATTTAGAATTAACTGAGAAAACTTAATTTTGTGAAAATAAGAAATATATTTTTCACTGCTTATTTGATGTTCTAGAACCCAAGAAGCTTCGTTTTTTGGTTAGTCTGCAATGTGGTTTTTGTTCGGACAATATCTTTGCAGATTCCAACAGTAATCTGCCATCATATGAGTATCCCACTTGCCCTGGCATCGTTCTTCCATTGTCCTTATATCCAGGTGAAATCGTTCACCTTGCTCTTCACTTAAGTCTCCCAAGTTTTCAGAAAACCGGTCCAAATGGTTTTGCAAGTAATGCATCTTGATGCTCATGTTGCATCCAAGCTCACGAAAAGCAGTCAGCATCCTTATAGTTTGAAGCCTTCTTGTTGCCTAGAAACTTTTCGACAACTGACACAAATGATGTCCACGCTTTTCGCTCTTTTTCATTCATAGATTCAACAAAATTGGTGTCCTTCATTAACTGTCTGATTTGAGGGCCATCGAATATGCCAGCTTTTATTTTTTCATCGCTTAAACCTTGCATCTTTGTAGATATGAATTTAAAACATGATGAATCTTTATGTAGAGCCTTAAAAAATTGCTTCATTAAGCCAAGTTTTATATGAAGTGGAGGCAGGATTATTTTATTCCGATCAACCAAAGGCTCATTAATAACATTTTTCTCTTTAACAACCATGTTCTCTCTTTCAGGCCAGTCTTTTTTTACCCAGTGATCTTGCTTAGCTCTGATATCCCAAAGGCACAAGAAGCAAGGATATTTTGTGTATTCACCTTGCTGTCCAAGGAGGAAGTTAACCATTTACAAGTCAACGCAAATGACCCATCCATGTTCGTGATACTTAATCTTTTCCAAGACTATGGCTATATTCTTGTACTCTTCTTTCATTTTGATTGAGTGAACAATAGGTATTGATGCCAATTTGTTACCATTGTGTAAAAGCACACACTTCAAACATCGCCTGAAACTGTCAATAAACAGACGCCAACGATCTGGATCACACTCGGGAAGGCCGATTTTTGATAAGAGACCTTTCACATCGTGACAGAAAAAAAAACCAAATCTGCTTCCCTTCTACGATAGAACGTTATTTGTGTTCCTTTATTAAGTAGATTTTTTTCTTTTAGCCGGGATGCCAGTAACTCAGAAGATTGTTTTAATCAATTAAGATCCCTGATGAGATCACTTAACTCATTTTGGTTAAATCGTTGGGGACTTGATGTATTTTCCTCATATTCACTGTCTTCATTTGTGTAGCAGTTGGATGTTTCATCCTCGGAAAAATGTGGTAGCTGATGAAATGTCGGCATGGAAACTTCATCGGAATGAGGGATGGGCCGTCGAGCAGAGTCTTAATCAGGATACGTCCACTTGCTTCGGTTTTTACTATTGATACCTCTGATATTCACTAGACAGAAATAACAGTCGTCATAGTGATTTTTTCAGTTCAGTACATATCTTGCAAACTACATGTGGTGCCCAAGATTTAACTTGTTGACCAAGTTTAAAACCAAAATAAGCACTGTTTGCTTTACAAATTCAGTAATGGATTTTCTGTTATCAATTCTCGTCATGTATTCACAACATATATAACAAAATTGCTCCGGGAGATTTACACAGATTCTGCGGCTAGATGACATCTTTGAAAATTAGCTTTCAATTAAAATTATCACTATTATTTCTTGATGTTCTATTCAAACCTTGAATGATTGCAACGCGTACTGGATAAAGGTTTCTTATCGATATTTATTTAGCGAGTATTAATTCAAGACTAAAGAATTATAATAACAAACAAAGTAGGAAATGACATTTATATCAATACAATGTTGCCAACATACTACATACGTTAGGTTAGGTTAGATCCGGCAGCCGCCCGAAGGCATAGCTCACTTGGGTCCTCCGAGGGTCCCGTTGTGATACCGTAGGCACCATCGCCCGTTTGTCTATGTCCTCTGGTCGTCGTTCCTCAGCCATCCTGTCCTGTTTACGAAGGTATGGATCTTTCCCAGTTCAACTGCGGAAAGACAAGTTTTACTTACAAGTATTCGTTGAACCAGAATCTGGCGTCTCAGGTCCCCGAATGCAGGACAATTGCAGAGAAGATGTTCAGTCGTCTCCTCCTCTTCCTCGTTATCGCAACTTCTGCAGAAGTCGTTGTAAGGGATATTCAGCCTTTTCGCATGTGTACCTATAGGCCAGTGTCCGGTAATGACCGCTATGAGGTTCTTAAGGTGGATTCGGGGCATATTCACTGCATATTGCGTCCTATGCACATCCATGTCAGGCCAGATCTTTCTGGTTTCCAAACAAGTGGGTTCTCTCACCCATCTTTCCTTGGCATCCAAATAGAATTGATGCGAGATTAGCTGCTTACCCTTCGATAAGGGAATACCCAAAGCATAACTGGATTCAACTGAATCTAAGGTGGTACCGGCTTTTGCAAGTGCATCGGCTCTATTATTACCATCAATATCCCCATGTCCTGGAACCCACACAAGGGTAACCGTCGAATGTCTCGCTATCTCCTCAAGAGACACCCGGCATTCCTGGGCAATTTTCGATGTGCTGTACACACTCTCAAGGGACCTAATAGCCGCCTTGCTGTCAGTAAATATATAAATATCCCTGCCAGATATTTCATTATACTGAATCTGTTTCGCGGCTGTCCTAATTGCCATTAGTTCGGCCTGTATCGCGCTACAGTAATCCGGTAGCCTAAGGGACAATTCCAAACCCAACTGGATCGAAAAGATACCACATCCAGCTCCAGCATGTGATTTCGATCCGTCAGTAAATATCTGGATGGCATTCTCCGGAGGTCGGAGGCCGTTGTCGTACTCAGATCTATCCGGTATATTCGTCACGAAACCCGGATCGAATGCTGGTTCAGGTACCTTGTAATCAATAGGAGAAGCAATATTGATCATACCCAAAATTCTTGCATGTCCATAATTCACATACTTCCATGCCCTTGGGGCATTCAGCCTCAGTGCGGTGTCCGCAGCCATCTGCCTAGCCATGATGTCTGGTGGTAACCAGTTTAAAATAGTGAACAGTGCCTTAGATGGTGTGGTCCTAAGAGCACCTGTTATCATAATCGCAGCCATTCTCATAATACGTCCGAAACTGTCCTGGTGGATTCTCTTCTCCAGCGTCACCCACCAGACTGCCGCTCCGTATTAAAGAATTGGTCTGACGACAGAATCGTATAGCCAGTATAAGTTCCTGGGATTAATACCCCAATTAAGGCCAATTGCCCACTTGCAGCAGTATAATACAGTTGCCGCCTTAGTGGTCCTGGATTTTATATTCAGGTTCCAGTTTAGTTTGCTGTCCAATACGAGACCCAAATATTTGGCATTATCGGATAGCGCTAGTGCCACTCCGTCTATCCTAGGCGTAGCAAAGGTCGGTATTTTGTACCTCCTTGTGAACAGTACCAGTTCCGTTTTGGCAGGATTGACTCCCAGCCCACATCCCTGGCACCATCTAAGTATTAACGTTAGCGCAGATTCCAAGAGCTCCGAGAGCAGTCCAGGATCTTTGCCCGTAGCTGCTATAGCCACATCATCCGCATAAGCAACAGTCATGCAGGCCCTAAGCATGGCCCTAAGCAGGATATTAATGTTGATGTTCCATAGTAGTGGAGAAAGTACGCCACCTTGCGGTGTGCAATTTACAGCCACCTTGGAGATGCTAGAGGCGCCCAAAGTTGATTCTATTCGCCTATATTTCAGTAGTTTTCCCACAAAACCGGTGACCGCAGGATCTATGTCCAGTTGTCTCAAGGCGTTCAGAACCGAATCCGGTTTGACATTGTTGAAGGCGCCCTCAATATCAAGGAAGGCGACCAAGCTGTAGTACTACATACGTTTGTTGCGTTTATATCAGAAGGGCATATGCATTTTTTAACTAAATAGTAGGGTAAATTAATATTTTTGTAATTCGATAACTAGAGCTGTTAGGGAAAAATGGTTTTCAGTTTTGAAATCAGCGTTAAAAGTACAAATAAAATCAGCAGCAAAACTCAAGGCACCAACAATTTTTTTTTCATTTTGTAGACCTGTGTAATATATGAAATAAAAAATATAAAAAAATTTAAAATAAAATATAAAAAAATTTTTTTTGGCTCAGCTTGGATTCGATGCCACGTTTACTCTAGCCAGTATACACGTTTATATGTATGTATGTTGTTGTTGTAATGTTGTTTTTGTGAACAAAAAATCGAGGTGGTCATGGGTTTCTGCTCATATCTCAGTTGTTTATGTACCGATGTTTCTGATTTTCAATACCGATCTACTCCCGAATATTTCTGATATTCTAATATCTCACCCGGGTCCAAGCGATGTCGGGGGGCTTCAAAAAGTTGATTTCAACATACACACGGACAGACGGACAGACTGACAGAGCTTAATCGACTCCCCTATTCATAAGCTTTCAAAAAATATATACTTTATGGGGTCGGAAATGAAAATTGTAGAAATTTCACACGGAATGACAAACCTATATATACCCTTTTTCGCCGTGTGAAGGGTATAAAAACTGAATTAAAATTTGAATGAACTTAGCTGTGCTAATGCTTTTAAATGTTAAAAAACTTAAAATAACTGTAATATTTAACTATGCCAAAAACTATGTAATTTATTATCCTAACTAAAGAAGTTAACGAAAAAAATAACAAAACCTTCCCGAATTCATTCATATTTTTATTCAATTCGTATTTTATGCTAAATGAATACATTAAAATTTTGTTAATTCACGATGAATAAAAAACATATTTTGAGTGGTCGTGTACAGTTTTGCCAAATATGTTGGTATTTGTCAGGCAAAATTCAATGTTTTTCATTATATTTTTTTATAAATCCAAAACTGTTGATTTTTTTACAGAACTTTTTTCTTAAATTTATTTAGATATGATGACATTATTTATGGTTAAATTTTCTTAAAAAATTTTGTTGAATTATCAATCTGAAATTCATTTTAGGTTCGTCAATTATTCGCAGATTAGCTAAAATTTTCAGTTGTTATTTTAGATAAAAAGGACACTTTTCAGCTCCGCGTTATTGATGTTATGCGAATTTGTAAAAATGTCTAGACTAGTATGCGCATATTAACTTTTTGGAAATTAATAAATTTTAGTTGCGTCTAACTATTAACAAAGTTTAAGATTTTTAAGCTTTTGCCATCCCCAGAAAAAATTGTGGTTAAGCTAATGTTTTAAATTAAAATTGTTTTGTTATGTTTTACTTTTTCTGGAGATTGTAAGAAAACATGATTTTCTTAAACCTTAATATTAATATAATTAAATAAATTTACATTTTTTTATAATACATACATACATACATACACAAATATAAACAATATATAATGAACACACCTACTTTTGTGTACATTCACAATGTGAATTTCACATACCTTATTTTAAGGATAGCAATATAAGTGCCCATTATTATTTTTTTTTTGCACAGTGTATGAATGACTTTATGTGAATGGTTTAATGTTTTTGTACATATGTGTAGTACTTATCGATTGCTATAATAAAGCACACCCAACGTTAAGTAACCAATAAAAACAGTTGATGCTCGAAGGGTGACTTTCCGCATAAGCTTATAACCATGACGTTGAAGGGTAAATCAATTAAGGACATCATTGAACAAAAACTATTTTAAGGGATACTTTCAAACCGTTATTGTCGTCAACTGTACATTTAAACAAGGGTAAATTTAATATTCATATTATTTATCATATACAAACATATGTTTTTACATATACTATGTACGTATCTATATATATAAAAGTGAAACTCTGTGTGTGTGTGTGTGTGTTAGCTATAGACTCTGAAACTGTAAAACCGATCGGACTCAAACTTTGACAAGTTGTTGTACACATTCCAGGAAGTGTTTATGGGTGAAAAAAGTGGGCGGGGCCACGCCCATAAAAAATTAATTATCAGTTTTAGCTACTTGCAATTGACCGATTTTTCTGAAACTTTGCACACATATCGAGCTCTCATGACTAAATAATTTCGTGATAAGAAAAGTGGTCGGGGCCACGCCCCTAAAAAAGTTTTAATATTGAGGTACTTGCACTGGACCGATTTTTCTGAAACTTTGCACACATATTGAGCTGTTATGACTTTACAATTTCGTGATTAGAAAAGTGGGCTGTGCCATGCCCATAAAAAAAATTATAATTTTGAGGTACTTGCACTGGACCCATTCTTCTGAAACTTTGCACACATATTGAGTTGTCATGACTTAAACAATTCGTGATTAGAAAAGTGGGCAGTGCCAAGCCCATAAAAAAAGTTATCATTTTCAGCTACTTGAACTTCACCCATTTTCTAAAACTTTGCACACATATTGAGCTGTAATGACTATACAGCTTCGTTATTAGAAAAGTGGGCAGTGCCGCGACCTTTAGAAAAGTTATAATTTTTAGCTTCTTGCACTTGATATTCAATTAAAATTATGAATGCATTTTTATTCATTATAGGGCGTAGCAACGCGCGCCGGGCTTTTCTAGTACATACATAATTCTACATACACATAAAGTGGGTATGTGTGCACTCATATGCACATATGTATGTATATCTAAGGGATGTTACGAAAGTTTTCAATTTTGACATTCATATTTGTTTTCACTCAAATTTAAATGCATTTTAGTTATGTAAGGAATATTATTGTTTAAGCATTTACGGATGAGAATGTAAATTGTCAAAAATAAACGAAGATTCGCCGAATGCAAGTATTTGTTACGAAAAATTTAAATTTCAAATATTCGCTGATGCAAGAAATGTATTAATTTTTGTTGCATCACTGATACCATAGACCAGCGTTGCACTAATATTAGCAATTGCCACTAATAGCTACATAGCAATAGTGCAAGATTATTGATTATTGTATTGTATCCAACTTGTAGTACACTACCTCCCATCGTTGACATATGCATATGTTTATACATATGTATATGTATAATGTGTAGAAATAGTTATATAAAAAAATAATAATTATGTAGTTAATCGTTTTGACAAGTAAAGCATTTATAATATAAATAACGCATACATACGCTAAGAGAAAAACGTATATTCCGGGTATAGGTATATATGTACATATATATATATATATATATGTATGCATATTGCATGGTTTAAGGTCAGTGAAAATTCTCACTTTTTGTTTAGTTATTTACATATTTTTATCGTGTTTTATTAGAATTCCGAAATATTTTACTATATAGTTACCCTATTCCTTTTAAAAATCGGGTTTAGTAAACAACGCATGTTTTTAGAACATTCATATACGATACGCATGCTATTGGGACCTGACCTTAAACCAAACATTACGTGAACTCAAAAATGTATTGCCACATTTTATAAATATTTCCCTGTGTGCTGTTTATTATATTAGCTTAATCACAGTTGTAGGATTGTTGGTTTAATAGTCTTGGGGTTTGATTGGTGGTTTATTATGTTATGCGCACGGGTTCGATTCCCATGGGAACTCTGTTTTTTTTCGCATTTTTTTATGTTTTATTTAATAAATATTTTATATTTTTTTATATATTCTATCTATCTATCTTCTCTATATAAAAAGAGTAATGTGACTGACTGACTGATTCATCATCGCACATCCCCAACGCAAAGAGCTCGAGACATGAAATTTGGACAATCGGTTCCTCTTCCAATGTATAGCTCCACTAAGAAGGGATTTTTAGAAATTCGTACTTTAAAAGGGTAAAAAAGAGTAAAAAGGGGAAAAATCGGTAATCTGCTAAACAAAAAGCGATACAAATTAAATTTAAAAAGTATTGTAATTTCCACAAAAAATAAGATGACAGGTGTCTGGCCTTTTTTTAAATTTTCAACCCCTAAGGGGGAAAAATGGATAAAAACTGTAATTTGGTACTTTTTTGGTACCCTATGTAACTTCCAAAGACATCAAGCTAAGAAAAAAACTTAAGCCGTATTAGTTAAGCCGCGAAAAAATATCAATAGGATTTTGGCACTTTTTTCAAATTCGTATGTATAAGGGGTAAAAATTTTCCCTATTTTTGGTACTTTTTTTTAAGGAAACTTTTCTAACATAATTTAATGGGACAAAATTTAGTTAAAATTTTTGGAAACTTTTAGGGGGAAAAAAAGGTACCAAAAAGGGAAAAACACCGGAAAATGTATACTATTCCTAATTGCAGGGCCAATTTTCATGAAATTTGTAACTGGGATTTCACCAGACATAAAAAATTATGTAATTTAGTAAAAATTAAAACACATTAATAACAGGGTAGAAAGGGGAGGATTCGGGAAAGCAGCTTGGTACTTTACTGACTTTAAATCATGTCTATTAAAATATTTTGCTACATAGATATTTGAACATATTAGACTTAAATTTTATACATTGATATGGAAAACCCTAAAAGATACCTTTTCTCTTTTTTTTGGGTACTTTTTGTATTTTCTACGTTTATGAAGCTAGAATTACGAAACTAGAAACTATTTATCCGAGCTGGCTGAAAATGTTAGGTGCGACCAGAAAGGTGCTTTTTATCCTTTTTATGGTACTTTTTTTATTTTCAACGTTTACGAAGCTAGAATTTCGAAATTAATGACTATTCATACGAGGTGAGACTAAAATAGTTGTGGGCGAACAAAAAGGTACTTTTTGAATTTTTATGAACTTTTTGTATGTTCTTTGTTTATGAAGCTAAAATTGTGAAATAAAGGATTATTGATTCAAGTTGATAATGAAAATTATATTGCCGACACAAAAGCCGCCTTTTCGCATTTTTATTGTACTCTTTCTATTTGTGAACATAGATTCTTAAAATTAGTGTTTATTGATCCGAGGCCTAACACCTAATATTATGAACGACCAAAAAATTACTTTTTCTTATTTTTTTATATTTTGTATAAATAGAATTCTGAATGTAGGTAATAATTAACCACATTGAAGTTTTTAGTGAAAGAAAAAATTTTGAATTTATTAATCTTAATTTTTGAAACTCAGAAGCATTAATCTTGCTTTTAGATAGAAAATATATGCCCGATATATCTTTACTCTACGTTTTATTTTCTAAATAAATTGAATCAGAGATACAAATTTTCATACATGGAACCAAAATATATTAAATAATTAAAAATAGAATTTTAGCATAATATAATATACAAAAAAATATACATAAACATAATAAATAGTAAGAACTGCGCTATCAAAGTAGCAGGTTTATATGTCTACAAAAAATTAGAAGACTAGCTGCATTTTTTGATTTTTTATGCATTTTTAAAAAACAAACATTTCGAAATTTTGATAAAAAAAAAAATTAATTTTTTTTCTCAAAAAAAATTATGTTTTTAAAACGACTGCGGATATTAGAAAGTTTTACTTTTCTTAAAGGAAATTTTATTGCGGAATTTCGGTTTTTTCAATAAGCTAAAGCGTTTTTGAATTACGCGAACATATGTTGTGCAACCTCCTCCATTTTCGAAATAACGGTATATCTCGAAAACCAGAGCCAATCTTAAAAAACCGCGGGCACCACTGGATTCAGCGTACCCGAATTATGTTAAAACGCTAGGTGCCCAGCTTGTCACGAAAAAAAGTGTAAATTTCTTGCACAGTGTTGTTTGCCGCAATACGTTGTATTTTCGTTCTGACAAATCCAAATCCATGTATAGCGCTAATGCTTTTTTAATAAGTATGCATTTTGCGTCCCTTTTTTTACTGTCTTCTTTAAATTCAGACCTTTTTTCCAATTTGTTTGCTGTGTATTGCAGCTCTTCCCATGAATGGCCTTTAATCAATTTTGCAATCTTTCTATTTTTTGATCAGATAGAAGATTTACTGAATTCTACATTTCTTCTGCTGCTTTTTTTAATTTCTTCTTTCGTAATCTGTGACACATGTAATTCCATTTATATATTTCATGTTGGAAAGTTTTGGCGGTGCTTTCATCCTAGGCTGATTTATAACGCAAATAAATTAAATTATTGGTTCCGATGTATGCAAATAACTAATAATATGGATCTAGAAATTGCCAATTCAACCATATTGAATACCTTTTCTCGAAGTACGGTCTGCTGGCTTTACTGGCAGTCCAATATTTTTTCATTTTATTGTCAAAATGTTTTATTTTTTCAACACGACTTCTTTTTCAAGACTTGAAGCAAATATTCAACATTTTAAACTTTTTTCTGAGAGCTACTTTTCTTAGAAATAAAAAAAGCCATAGACCATAAAAATCGGTTAAAAAATGTGGATTTTATTGTTAATTTACCACAGGTACCCAATATTGACCAATATGTGTAATGCAGCAAACAACGTCAGAGTGGGCGTGCTAAAGCGTCTTGTAGTAACAATGAATGACAACTTTTTACTTCTATCTATTTTCGAACAGCAAAATCAAATACAAGCAAAAAATTTTCCAGATTGTAGCAACGCCTCGCATAAAGCACCAACCCTGTCGTCACCCGTAGATAACTTCAAATTACAATAAAAAATCAAAATATTTACAGACTATTTTACTTAAAATAACACAAAATTTTTTTTAATAATTATTAATTTTTATTTAGGAAAAAATGTTAAAATAAAAAAGTAGCTTAAGCTGTCCATGCTCTTTCTTCTACATCATTCAATTTCGTTTTAAAAACCTCGTCCTTCATAAGCCTACACCTACAAATATGTCTTCCTTTAACTAGCCTCTCTGATTCTAGGAAATTTACTTTTAATGTATAGAAAGCCTTCACCGTCCTTGTTCATTGCTTTGATAAAATTTTTTATTACGCCTAGCTTTATATGAAGAGAAGACAGAAGAATTTGTTTTTTTTAATTAAAGGCTCTTCTGCTGGATTTTTTTTCTAGTGGAATGAAATTTTCTCCAAATTTTAACATTGTAGTATTTTTCTTTTGCGCGGCTATCCCATTCACATAAGAAGCAACAAAACTTGTATTGTATACTTTCCTATCCATTTAACATTGCTACGACTTTCAAATCTGCACATACGTTCCATGAGTAATGTGAATATTTAATTTTTGGTAGTATCATCTTCATGCTACAATAGTTTTCTTTCATATTTCGTGCATACGCGAGTGGGACCGATAGAAATTTGTTGCCATTGTGAAGTAAAACGGCTTTCAAACTTGTCTTGGATGAATCAATAAAAAGACGCCTATCCTCAGATTTATGACTGAAACACAGTTGTCGCAAAAGTCCATCAGCATTATCACAAAATACCAAACCTTTCTCTCTGCTGAAATAACTAAAAAAAGGTTGTTCTCTATTTCGAAAGTACGAGACGTTAACGTCCTTTTGCACCAAATTCCATTCTTTTAATTGGGATGCAAGAAGCTCAGACTTGTTTTGTGAGAGCCCTTATTTACGAACTAAGTTATTTATATCAGTTTAATTCGGAAAAAAAGGTTTACTCGTTGGACTTCCAAATGAATGCGAAGAAACACCCATGCTGTCGTAAGTGGATTCAGTTGCTACAGAAAGCCCATCTTCTTTATCGTCTGTAGGAGGCAATGGAGGTAAAAAATTTCTTGTAAACTGGTAAACTGGTCGTTTGACGCATGAAGTATTTGGATATGTAACTTTATTTTTGGTTTTTTTCGTAGACCCACGTGTTTTAGTATGGCAAAAGTAGCAATCATTTTGATGATTTTGTGGTTAACTCCAAATCGCTGGCTTCATAAAGACTTATGTCTTCCTTTTACACAACCTCTAAAGAACTTGCACAGGTACTACAACATATTAATAGCAGCCAATTTTTATCTCTGTTATCGATAGGAAACCCAAAATAATGGCGATAAGCATTTTTAATCTTGGAAGATATTGTCTCCCGTTGAGTACTTAAAGTTAGATCGCCACATACGTAACAAAATAAATTTGGAGATTTGTTACAAATCCTTGGCATTTTGTTATGTGAAAGCGTTTGTGGATTCCTTAATTGCTTTATTTCTTTACACAATAACAAGGTACACTATAAGATCTATTTTCTGTTGCCGATTTTAACCGCACGATTTCAGATTAAAAGTGACTCACTTATTGTCCATCAGCTTCTATACATACAATAATTATTATAATCTACCCTAATGTTTCTAATTTGAAATTACAGGTAATTGAAAGATACTGTTATAAATTTTAATTCCAAGAACTATGCAAAATACCGTTGTACTTTAGTTCCATTACCTGCTCACTTAACCAAATGTTACATACATATATCATATGTAAGGCTGGTTGCATTACAATATTGGGAACCTGTGGTAAATTGATAATAAAATCTACATTTTTTAACCGATTTTTATGGTAAAAAAGTAGCTCTCAGAAAAAAGTTTAAAATGTTGAATATTTGCTTTATATATTTTTTAATTCCATTTTTAAATTGAAAAATATTACGAATTTTGCATTTAATTTTTGAATAATTCCAAAACGATTAGAAATAGAGAGAATTTCTTCGACTGAAATAAATACAATTTTATTACACATCTTTTAATGTTTTATTTTTGAAAATCGGATGAATGGTTCTCGAGTTAGGATGAAATATGTCTCCATACCTGACTAATTTAGGGACAAAAATTTGCCACGCCCATAAAAAAAAATCCCGATCTGATGGGAAAAAACCGACAACGGATTTGAGTTCAGCGCATTAAAATCCATATATTCCATATAGTTTTATTAAATGGGAAGACAAAAAATGATTTTTTGTAGGCCAGTGTAACCAAAAGTTAACTAAATCGGAATTTTTAATACAATTTGCCATTACAGAACAAAATTACCTTCTCAGCTATGCAATATATTTTACAGAAAACTTTTATTACGTATATAAAGGGATGAACCAGTGAGACTATTATCGTCACGACAACTCACTTTTATAATAATAACTACAACAGTGCAAGATAATTTCAATATTTATTTAATATTTTAATGATAATTCAATAATAAGAAAAAATATTTTAAATTATAAATGCTTGAACTTTAAACAAGCATTTCATAACCACATTTAATTTAAATGAACACGTTATCATCTCTTAATAAAAGTAAGAAATAACGTATATACCAAAATGTAAAAAAAAATAAAATTTTTAAAAAATTGCTAATATTATTCCATGTGTATATTTGATTATTGAGTTATTTAATATGAAAAAAAATCGTTTTTATGAGTGTGAAAAAAAATATTTACAAAATTTCAATTTTCCGGCAGAAAATCTTATTTTTTTTAACAATCGTAAGACATCCAAACGTAGTATCTAAATCAAAAATAAAAAATAAACTCATTTTATATATATATATATATATACAGTGAACTCGCAGAAACGTGAACTACCCAAAAACATGAACATTTTATTTATTACATTGACTATTCTAAAACGTGAACAAAGGCTTAAGGCTCTAAAACGTGAATTCAATTTTGTAAGCTTATTTAAAAATTTTGGGATTCCCCGCAGAAGAATTTCGTAGTTTGTTTGGGAACTATGTACATACATATGTGCAAATATGTATTTAAGTTTTTATACCTGCGCCAGATTCAGGCAGTTCCATTCTTTCATCTGTAGACATTGTTAACTAACTTTACTTCACAAACAATTTAAATTTAATAATATTTTGCACTTTTGTTTGGATTTTCCTTTTTTTTAATATTTTTTTCACAAATTGTATACTTTTTGTTTGCTTACTTTTGTTTGTTTACCTTTTGAATCATATGTTTTTTGGTTTTGCTAAACCTTACTGCAAGTAATTTCTGTAGTAAAAATTTGCAAATACTCAGTCAAGAACTGTCACTTTTCGCTCTCTATTTGTGCTCTTATTTACTGCAAATTTGTGTAAACGAATGCAATTTCGTAAAATGCAGTAAAAATTTGTACAAATTTGTGAGTTCTCGAACAAACCTAATAATGATCCAATATCAAAATTTTAATACTCTCAAAAATCCGGGTTTTCGGTTTATTTACAAAAAATATTTACAGCTCAATGACCAAATTCAATTGAAACTGTTCGGCAAATTAATCAAATACAAATCGATCGGCACAGTAATGGATGAAGAACCAGCCGTCATCCCACTGAATTTTTGAATTCATTGCAACCACCCGGAATGCCACCGCATGTACTAACATTAAAAGTTGGAACACAGGTAATTCTTATTCACAACTTAAACGCACCAAAGTTATGCAACGGAACCAGATTGATTATCAAAAACTGTTTACCAATTTTAATCGAGGCAACAATCATCGGTGACAGATGCAAAGGCAAAGACGTACTTATTCCACGAATTCCGATAATGTCCAACGATTTACCATTCAAATTCCAGCGGCTCCAATTCCCTTTGCGTGTTGCCTTTGCTATTACCATCAACAAAGCACAAGGCCAATCATTGACTATTGCTGGCTTAATTTTGGAAAATTCATGATTTTCACACGGCCAGTTGTATGTGGCTTGCTCCCGAGTTGGCACTTCAAAAAACTTATACGTTTTTACACCAAATAAAAAAACAAAAAGCATTGCCTATCCGCTGGCTTTAAGATGAAGTAATAAATAAATATAATTTCCAATTTGCCTTAAATATATTCGTTTCTTTTTTGATTTGGCCCATAACTACACCGTATGAAAGTTATTCTGTAAAAAAAACCTTATGATAGATATTCCATGGATTTTTATTTGAAGGCCGTAAATTTCTAGCTAGCCCGTCCGTCTGTTGAAAGCACTATAGAGGTCGCACCAAAAAAACTACGGGGCTCAAATTTTGCCAGAATCTTTCTTATACACAAGGTGTGTATTGAAAATGGGCTAAATCGGAATATTAGGAAGAGAGTTATAGCTCGCAAAGCAAGAGTAGGTCGAAAAAACCGTGTCATTCTAACATCGAATAAAATAAAATTGTGTCCAAACGCATTAACGTAGAGACATGAAACTTCGACTATATATTTCCTGAGTAAAAACAATATTTTTCCCCGAAAATTGCCTAACTCTATGCATTAGGAAAGGAATTATAGCTGAAAATGTACGAAAATTTATACCGCACAGTGTATTTTTCGGTATATTTAAAAACGAAAACGTCATAAAAGCAACAAAATTGGATGTACGATTCTAAAATTTTGCAAACATGGTTTTTTTAACGGAAAATAAATGGGACACGTCCACTTTTACGCCCACCTCCCATATAACGTTTTGCATCAAATTCATATAATTTCTCTTTGAATAAAGATTTTGGTATAATAAAGGACTATATTGAAATTTCTAAGTTGCATTCATTATTAGAAATAATTTCGATACGCCTACTATAACGCTCACTTTTCACGTTATCCACTGTTAATGAAATTTAAAAACTCATTAAACCGACAAAATTAAAGTTACGATGATGAAATTTGCTACATATATTCTTCTAGTCAAAGTTATTGTTATATTGGAAAATTTAGGTGACATGTCCACTTTAACGCCTACCTCCCATATAACGGCTTATCTCAAATTCATATAATTTCTCTATGAATAAAGATTTTGGAATAATAAAGGACTATATTGAAACAGCTAAGTTCAATTCATTAGTAGAAACAACTGAAACACGACTACTCTAATGCCCACTTTTATTGAAAGACTACCACAACTTCGACACGCCTACTATTACGACCACTTTTCACGTTATCTACTGTTAATGAAATTTAAAAGCTATAAAACTGACCAAATTGGAGGTATGATGATGTCATTTGCTAAATAAATCCTTCTTGTCAATGTCATTGTTATGCCGGAAAACTTAGGTGACACGCAAGCTTTAACGCCTACCTCCCATTTAACGGTTTATCTCAAATTCATATAATTTCTCTATGAATAAAGATTATGGAATAATAAATGATTATATTGAAACATCTAAGTTGTATTCAGTAGTAGAAACAACTTCAACACGCCTACTCTAACACCCACTTTCATTGAAAGACTACAAACACTTCGACACGCCTACTATTACGACCACTTTTCACGTTATCTACTGTTAATGAAATTTAAAAGCTATAAAACTGACCAAATTGGAGGTATGATGATGTTATGTGCTAAATAAATCCTTCTTGTCAATGTAATTGTTATGCCGGAAAATTTAGGTGACACGCCCACTTTTACGCCCACCTGCCATATAACGGTTTATCTCAAATTCATATAATTATTATTTATTATTATTTATTTATTCATTAATATTTATTTGTTTGTTGGGTTTAAGCTGGTTTATATGCATTTCACTGGTGCTTATGCCAGATCATCAGTAAACCTTTACCCAAATTCTTGAAAAAGTTTAAAATTTTTATAAGTTATATTTTTAAATTCTCATTAACAAAATGAGAATTCAAAAATAAAACAAAAAACCATAAAAAACTTTTTCAAAAACCCAACCAACAATTTGTTTAATTTTGAATTTATTTTGTTAAAGGGATTAGAAAAATAAAATAAATTCAAAATTAAACAAATTGTTGGTTGGGTTTTTGAAAAAGTTTTTTATGGTTTTTTGTTTTATTTTTGAATTCTCATTTTGTTAATGAGAATTTAAAAATATAACTTATAAAAATTTTAAACTTTTTCAAGAATTTGGGTAAAGGTTTACTGATGATCTGGCATAAGCACCAGTGAAATGCATATAAACCAGCTAAAACCCAACAACCAAATAAATATAATTGAAAAATTATGGGAGAATATCCCAAAAAATTTAGTAAATTAACTTATAGAAGATTTTATTTTTCGTTTGCCCTTATAAACATTTCGTGTTAACCAACGGTTAGCCAAATGTTAAAGGGATTAGAAAAATAAAATAAATTCAAAATTAAACAAATTGTTGGTTGGGTTTTTGAAAAAGTTTTTTATGGTTTTTTGTTTTATTTTTGAATTCTCATTTTGTTAATGAGAATTTAAAAATATAACTTATAAAAAATTTTAAACTTCTTCAAGAATTTGGGTAAAGGTTTACTGATGATCTGGCATAAGCACCAGTGAAATGCATATAAACCAGCTTAAACCCAACAACCAAATAAATATAATTGAAAAATTATGGGAGAATATCCCAAAAAATTTAGTAAATTAATTTATTCATTAATTTGATTATAAGCCCTCTCTATGAATAAAGATTTTGGAAAAATAGAAAGCAACAAATAATTACCAGTTATGGTACTTAATCTTAAAACTACATTTATTAGAAATAAAATAAATTTCATTACATGAAAATCCATTGATAAATTCTTGTTTTATTCGCGATAAACTGTAAGTACCTAGTTTTGATATTTTTTATCACAAATTTGAGTAAAGCTAAAAATTTTGTGATATTTTTTTTTTTTTTAACGTGAAATTAATTTTAAATTATTTGCCGACGTAAATTAGTCGAGAAGTTAGATGAAATCCTTCCGTGTGGAGTCGTTTGCTTATTTTTACTCCCATCGGACGCGTCCCCAGGTGGCGTATAGGGGGGGTGGATGTGGTGTGGGGGGCCTGAGCGCTTCATAGAGTGGGAAAGACCTACCCATCTAAATGAGTAGAGATTTGTCGCATTATGTAGTGATCAGATCCCGTACACTACCTCTGACCCTAGGGGTTCCTAGAACTCCTCGCGGACCAAATAAAAATAAGATAGGGCGGTTCCCAAAATAAACCAAATATGAACGAGAAAATTAAAGAAATAAAAGTTACGGTGCAGAGCCTAATAAACTCAGTACCGGCGGCTTATGGTGGTGAGCAAGCAGGCCCCGAGTCGTCGTCATCAAATGACTGTAAGGAAACAATTTCGGAGGTGGGCAACTTGGCTTCCGTTATTGATAAAGCATCAAGAAGAATAGAGAACGAGGGATCGGATCCAAGGGTGAGCTTTAAGCATCCCCAGCCACACAAGACAGGCGAGGATTCCGACACCTCTGACTCAAATATAGAAGATGCTGACACTATGGTGTAATGCACAAAGGATACCTCTGAGGTAGATAAAATGGTTGAGGAAGTAAGCGTAAGCATTGCCAAACTCACCACAGACAAAATAAGAACTCTCTCCGGAGCGCAGCAAAGGAAGACTGCCAAAAAGAAACAGAGAGTAAATAAGAAAGGTCAGCGGGATGTCCCTAAAGAGAAAGACTCATCTACACCCATTTCTACTGAAAAGGGTAAGAGGATTCGATCTCCGGAGGAACAGAACACCGTTGGCAATACTAAAAAGAAAAAAAGTTACCAGCAGGGAAGTAAAACGGTTAGCATTTCCCAACTCCCGAAAGAAGACCCTCCGGCCAATCTGAAAGGAGAAGGTAATGAACCAATAGCTTCAACCTCAAAACAGGCGAAAGCGGTAGCTAAAAATATAGGTGATGGTGAAACAGCCGGAAAAAAAACCCCACCATCACGTAAAAGAGAGCCGGAAGAAAAATCGGCTAAGGAGCAACCCACGTATGCGAAAGTGGCCAGAAGGAAGATGACAGAGGAGCTATGCTATGCTGTTATCGACTCCAATAGCGCATCGGGCAAAATTCCAATGGCACATCAGAAGGAAGTAGAGAATGCCATAAATGAGAGGATTGTGCAGTATGTCCTGGAAGCAGATGATAATGCTCCACAGATCCATATAGATAGCTGTAGGTTCGCCAGGGAAGTACTGTTTCTGCAACTAGAATCAGACACCTGCGCACATGTTATGAAAGACCTAGTGGGAGGCATACCAGCCCCATGGGAGGGTGGCAAACTTGCCATGGTGAAAAAAGCCGATATCCCATCCCTAACCAAGGTTTCATTTTTCGTTAAAGGTTGGGGCAGCAAACTTGATAGCAAGGCCATGCTTAGGATCATTGGCAAGCAAAATAGAGGTCTGGAAGTAGACAAATGGGAGGTTTTCCATCGTGAGGAAACTGACGATGGCACCCTGGTAGTTGCAGGAGTGGATAAACCTTCCATGTCTTACCTCGAGGAGCAAAAAGGGAAGGTGTACTTCGCGAGTACAACTATTTTCTTCAAAGTTGGTAAGACGCCCATTGGTTGGACACATAATCCAACGGAGAAGAAAGACCCTGACGAAGAAGCAAAGGAGGCTAAAGAGGATGAAGGCCACCCCGTGCCAATGAAGAGGGAGGAGTTGGAGATAACTCAATCCCAAGAAGAATCTCTTTTAGCCGAACAACAATGATACTGCTCTTGCAGATCAATCTCCATCGAAGCAGAACGGCTACACAAGCTTTGATGGAAAATATAACTAAAGGTAAGGTACACATAGTTCTCATTCAGGAACCCTGGACTGTTAAAGACAGAGTTACTGGATTGAATGAGTGTGATTACCAATTATTTTATGCTAAAACTGGGTCTCGACCCAGAACATGTATACTTTGTCATAAGGGATTAAATTTTCTTTTTTCCCCAGATTTATCTACAGCGGACGCCACTACCTTAATACATGGCTCACGCAATTTAATGCTGGCATCGGTGTACCAACCTTCTGATGCTCCGACACTACCACCAACGTCGGATTTAAGAAGTATGATAACATCGGCAAGGAGAACAGGTAGGAATATTTTAATAGGTTGTGATGCGAACTCGCATCACCTCTCTTGGGGCAGCACGAACTGTAACAGGAGAGGAGACGCCCTATGGGAATTCCTAAATGCTAATAACTTATTTACCCTTAACTCAGGTAATAAACCTACATTTATTAACAGAATTAGGGAAGAGGTAATTGATGTGACTATATGTTCAGAAAATTTAATTGATGAAATTTGCGATTGGCACGTATCTGATATGCACTCTTATTCGGACCATCGCTATATTTTTATGACCTTAACTCATCCGCCACCGGAACCGGTGACTTTTAGGAATAAGGCCAGGACGGACTGGCCAAATTTTAGGTTAAGTCTTCAACATAAACTCGAAAATTATCCAGAACCGGATGAAAATCTGGACACGATAGATTCGATGGTGGGAAGACTGACTGCCGATTTTAGGGAAACTTTTGAGGAGCATTGTCCACTCCGACAAAGGCGAACCCCAAGGGAAAAGCCCTGGATGACAGGTGAACTGATTAATCTCAGGAAAGAAACCCGAAGGCTATTTAACAGAGCCTATCGAAAAAAACAATCAGTATACTGGGACGATTACAGTGAGAAGCTCAGAATATACAACAAAGCAATAAGAATCGCCAAACGCAGATCCTGGAGGCTTTTTTGCAATCAGGTGGACAGCGTGAATGACGCTTCTAGAATTAAGAAATTCCTATCGAAAACCCACACCCAACCGGAAACCCTCGTTGACTCGAACGGGAAAAGGTCGGAGACGATGGAGGAGACGCTAGGAATACTGATAGAGGCACACTTCCAAACGGAAATGGCGGATGACGGAGAAATTCCACACCCCCATGACGGTAGTGCCACGACGAACATAATTATAACCACAAAGATGGTAAGAGATGCGGTAAATAGTTTCTTGCCATATAAGGCACCAGGGCCGGACGGTATTTTTCCGGCTCTCCTACAAAGAAGCATTGACCTAATCGACATAAGGCTGGCGAATATTTTTACTACTTGCCTGAAATATGCGTATACCCCTGTGGAATGGAGGGAGGCGAGAGTCGTTTTCATACCTAAACCAGGGAGGGAAAATTACGCAAATCCTAAAGCTTATAGACCCATAAGCTTAACATCATTCTTATTGAAAACCATGGAGCGTATCGTCGATGGAATGGTCAGAAGACGATTACCAGGCGATTCAATGAGATTTGGACAACACGCCTATATCAAGGGCAGATCTACAGAGACTGCTCTTCAGGAGGTTGTTTATCATATAGAGAGATCCTTCGACCTGGGTGTGTATACCATGGGCGTATTCATAGACATAGAAGGAGCTTTCAATAACGTAATGACCTCGAGTCTTATCGGTTCCTTGGAAAACTTAGGGTTAAGCCATGTCTTAATTGCATGGATTAGCAATATGTTAGGGAACAGATGGATAAATTGTGAGGCAAATGGAGTAAGAAAAAGGGACAAAGTATGTCGAGGAACCCCGCAGGGAGGTATTTTATCTCCATTAATATGGGTAACTACCATACATAGTCTACTGAAGATTCTATCGAACGAGGGATTCAAGCCTATCTGTTACGCAGATGATGTTGCGATACTGATCAGGGGGACGAATCCAAATTCTTTATGTATGAGAGCAATGGAGGCTTTGAATATATCATATAACTGGGCGAAGGAGCGAGGGCTCAATGTCAACCCGGAAAAGACTGAAATCTGTTTGTTTACGAGAAAGAGGAAGATACCGGTGCATAGCTATCCCATCTTTCGGAATAAGACAATTAAGATTGATAAAAAGGTCAAATACCTAGGAATAGTACTTGATTGGAGACTATCCTGGAAGGACCACATTCAATGTAAAGTGGAGAGAGCTCAAAGAATATGGGCCCTCTGCAGAAGAGTGATTGGCTCAAAATGGGGCTTAAGCCCAAGGATGACACATTGGCAATATACGAGTGTACTGCGGCCTACAATTACGTACGCTTCGTTAGTATGGTGGACATCCTTAGAGAAGAAGGTGAATATAAAACCTCTTCAAAAGATTCAGAGACAGTGCTGCATTAGTATTTGCGGCGAAATGAGGACCACATCGACAATGGCCATTGAGAATATATTATCCATTTGGTCTATTGAGATACAGGTAAAATATGAAGCGGCCTTAGCTGCCACAAGATTAATGGCAATAGATGAGTGGCTTATAAGAGAACATAAGACCAGATACCAAAGAATAACGGATATCTTACCGATAGGAAATATTACAGAATTAACATGTGATAAAATCCCGATGAGATATGAGAATATTAACTGCATCACCATTATACCGGAAGAGGGAGAATGGGATGAGATAATCAGGATGGGAAACACCCACGGAATCGATCTTTATACAGACGGTTCAAAGATTGGTGACCAAACTGGAATGGGCTTATACGACATAAGCCGAAATAGAGGCAAATACTTCCGTCTACCAGATCACAACACTATTTTTCAGGCTGAGATCATGGCGATTACGGAAGGAATTAAATGGATAAAGGAAACGAATAGCGAAACTCCGATTCGTATCTTTACGGATAGCCAATCAGTGATTAATACATTGAGAAAGGAGAAAGTTGAATCCCGGAACGTTTTGCAATGCAAGAGTGAGATAAACTCATATGCAAATTGTGAACATCTGGAGATAATATGGATACCAAGCCATCACGGGCTGATCGGAAACGAGAAAGCCGACAAATTATCCAAAATGGGAGCTCTTTTGAGTACTATAACTTTGGAGAACGCCAAACCCCTTAAACGATTTAAGGATGAACTTAAACGTTGGGCAATGGAAGAACATGTCAGAAAATGGCAAAGCACTGATGTCGGTAAGGTGACAAGAACACTCTGGGGTGACCCAAATCTTGGGAAGTCAAAGGAGATTTTGAGACTAAGTAGACCTACACTTAGGAAATTAACCGGTGTAATTACAGGTCATACGGAGTTGAGAACTCATTTAGCACGCATGGGATTATCTGAGTATACGACATGTAGAGCTTGTGAGGAAGAGGATGAGACCCTGGTACACTACCTCTGTCATTGTCCTGCGTTTGGGCATATTAGGCGCGAAAATTTTACAGTAGATAATATGCCGAACTTGGAATACCTGGGGAACTCGAACTGGAGATCCATAAGGCGTTACATTGAGGGGACTGGTTTCTTGGACTAGTCCGTTATTTATGGGAAATTATGTTTATGGTTTTTTGTTTGGGAATTCCGTTTTCCACATGGAGCGCACAACATGCCAACTGGGCATAGGTGTATACCTGTCATGGGTTTGGGCTTTTATACCCCTCCTTTTCAACCTAACCTAACCTAGATGAAATCCTAAAAAGTACCAAAGATAAAGTTTTTGTGTCTTAAAAAAAGTACCAGAGACATGTCCGCTTATTTTTTTCTGCTTTTTGTATAATATTTAAAAAATCATCTTTCTATCTGTTCAATTGAAAACATGCGTTTTGGTACTTAGTCTTAAAGCTGCATGTATTAAAAGTAAAATAAATTTTATCGCATTAAAATCCATCGATATATTCGAGTTTTATTCCCGATAAAGTGAAAGTGTAAACAAATGTAACAAGTAGTTATATTTAAATCAACAAGAGAAACAATGAATAATCTAAAACAAACTTCGAATTTTGTTTTGTCGCATATAATTTTCTGAGGTTGATTCTCTTATAAAAAACCAAATAAAATCTCCCGTCATATTTTTATTCCATAGTCCCTGATAACGTTGCTCGATGGTCTTAAGTTGATAATAAAATCGTTCACCATGCTCGTTCCTTACGGCATCAAGGTTTTCCGGAAAAAAATCCAAGTGCGAATGCAATAAACGTAGAAGAAATTCACGAAATGTATTTTAGTGAAATTTTTGCACATAAAATTAGAAATTAACAAAACAAACAAACATAGATTAAAAAAATATATTTAATTATTATTGACCGATTTTTGAATACCTTTCAAGCAAATCACGGACGATTTCTTTGTAATTTTTACTCCTGATGTTCCCTAGAATATTGGAAACAATTTGTCGAAATGAATTCCACGCAGCTTTCTCATCTGGTAAAAACAAATCTTTAAAGATAGTGCTAAGAAGCAATTTTTGAATTTGAGGACCACCAAAACTCCTTCACCAATTTTCGCAGTTGAAAGATTTGAAAAGATTGTTTTTATACCCTCCACCAAAAAAATGGTGGTGGTATATTCATTTTGTCATTCCGTTTGTAACACATCGAAATATCCATTTTTGACCCCATAAAGTATATATATTCTGAACATAGCTAGGGAATTTCGATTAGAATTAGAAATCATAACGATTAGAGAAATAAAATAATCTAATCATTAGAATTGAATTTTGATAAAAATTTTAGATAACTAATTGATTAGATTAGAAATAATCAAAAATCTAATCACAATTATTGACGATTAGCATTGCTAATCAAATCTAATTAAAACTAATCCAAAAAATAATTGATTAGATTTCTTGATTATTTTTGATTAGATTTGATTATATCAACTATTTTTAACTATTTTTGTGAAAAGAAAATATTTATTTATCACATTTGTTGCTATATTTACATAATGTAACAGTTTTTTAATATTGCATAAAATTGCATACGGTGCATCCTGTTCAAAAATGCCATAAGCAATCAGTTTTACGCTTACTTAAATGACCCGGATCCCGGCCCTGAAATTTGGACCAAATATAATGTTTTGAAGCAAGCATTCCTATCGTGTAACACCCCACTGACGTCGTCAGCACCCGTTGAACGACTATTCTCATTTGCAGGCATCATCAATAGTCCAAGACGAAATTCATTGTCAGACTTTTCTTTTGAAAAGTTGGTATTAATGAAGTCTAATGTCAATTTTTTGTGGATTATATATAAGCAGAATCAGCATACATTTAAAACGACGTAATTGTAATATATATACCTATTTTATTTTTTTTACAGAACTTACTGAATATGCATTTTTGTTTTTTTTTGTTTGACATTCTGTAAAATTCGTTCTTTATATTTATTTTATGTATAGTATGTATAAATGTAAATAGTATGTAAATATATATGTATGTGGCAATATAAAATGCAATTTTATGCAATATTCAAAAACTGTAAAACTGTTGTAAATATAGCAACAAATGTGATAAATAAATATTTTCTTTTCACAAAAATAGTTAAAAATAGTTGATATAATCAAATCTAATCAAAAATAATCAAGAAATCTAATCAATTATTTTTCGGATTAGTTTTGATTAGATTTGATTAGAAATGCTATTCGTCACTAATTGTGATTAGATTTTTGATTGTTTCTAATCTAATCAATTAGTAATCGTCTAAAATGGCTAACTAATCATAATTAATCAATTTTTCAGCACAAAAGAAATTTCTCATGCAATTGCTAATCATTATTCCCAAGCTATGATTCTGAATCAGGTTTTGATTTGATGACGATCTAGCTATGTCCGTCCGTCTGTTGAAAGCACGATAGAGCTCGCACCGAAAAAGTTAGGGGGCTCAAATTTTGCCAGAATCTTTCTTGTAGACAAGGTTTGTTTGGTATTGAAAATGGGCTCAATCGGAATATTAGGAAGAGAGTTATAGCTCGAAAAGCAAGAGTAGGTCGAAAAAACCGTGTCCTTGGAACATCGAATAAAATGGAATTGTGTCCAAACGCATTAACGTAGACTCATGAAACTTCGAATATATATTTCATGAGTAAAAGCAATATTTTTCCCCGAAAATTGTCTAAATCTATGAATTAGGAGAGGAGTTATCGATCAAAGTGTACGAAAATTTAAAAGCAACAAAATTGGATGTACGACTCTGAAATTGTGCACACTTTGTTTTTTGGTGAAACGCTTTTTTGTAACGGAAAATCAATGTGCCACGCCCACTTTTACGCCCACCTCCTATATAACGTTTTACCCAAAATGCATATAATTTCTCTATTAATATAGATTTTGGAAAAATAAAGGACTATATTGAAACATCTAGGTTGTACTCATTAGCAAAAACAACTTTAACACGCCTACTATAACACCCAATTTTCACGTTATCTACCGTTAGTGAAATTTAAAAGCTCATAAAACCGACAAAATTAGAGGCATGATTATGAAATTTGCTACATGTATCCTTCTAATCAATATAATTGTTGTGCCAAAAAGTTTAGGTTACACCATTACTTTAACGCCTACCTCCCATATAACGGTTTATCTTAAATTCATGTAATTTCTCTATTGACAAAGTTCTTGGGAAAATAAAGGACTCTATTGAAATGTCTTAGTTGTATTTATTAGCAGAAACTTTATTGACACGCCTACTTTAACGCCCACTTTCATTGAAAGAATACATTTACAAAAGCATTTTAGTAGCATATCGAAGTTATAAAGGGTGGTTAAATTTTAAGGGCCGATGTTAAATTTAAATAAAACTCAAATTATTTAGGAAATTATTATTATTTCTTTTTGAAATGATAATATTTGTATGGTTCAATTATGTATTTAACAAAATATCGGCCAAATGGCCCCCCCACCCTTGGCGCCACTCTGTATCTATCTGATGGTCCAAATTTTCAATGACAATGTTGATGCTCAATTGTTGGGCATGATGATGAGTCAAGGTTGACTACTCTTTTGCAAATAACAGCAATGGTTCCCATTCAACGAACTAAGAAGGCATTCACAGATTTTCTAACATTTTATACAGACCTGTTTTGCAGAAATTTAAAAATTTTCACAATTCTCGCGATTGTGGACGAATTTGAACGATTATGTTGATCAAAAGAATTTTGAAGTGCACAAAATGCATTTTGATTTGAAATCCAATTTTTATAAAAAACCTGAATAACTTTAACGCGTTGCTCATTCGCGTATCTATCCACTGCTCAAATTAAGTTGGTCTGAAATTGAGAAATGTCAAATGAAATGCAAAAAAAAAACTTGTTGTTTGTGTGGCTCATCTTCAACATGGTCCCTTAAAATTTAACCACCCTCTACAAAGAAAGTGATACATATTTTATTATAAAGAGATTATCCATAATGATTAACAAAATAATAAATATTGTGCTTTAAATGTACACGAAATTGGTGGTGGGTATAAAAGATTCGGAACAGCCGAATATAGTGCTCTTACTTGTTAAATAAGCAGAGGCTCTGTTTTCCAATCTCTTTTTATGTAGTGATTTTCAAGATCTCGGCTATCCCAAAGGTATAGGAAACAACAATACTTTGTATAGCCACCTTGGATACCGGTTAATATAGTAACGAGTTTTAAGTTGCAACATACTTTCCAGTTGTGCTTTTCAAAGTTCAAGTTTCTCAATAAAGTGACCATAGTTTCATGTTTCTTTTAAATTCACTGCATGTGCAATAGGTATAGATGGCTTCTCGTTGTCTATATGTAGTACTTAAACAAAAATTGCAATCAGATTCATGGCTCGATGTTTCTCTCTAGAGCGTAGGTTGTACAGTTTTCTTGTGTGTTCTGTAAATAAAGCGAAGGTTGCATTAAGAAAAAGGATACATATGTTTTAAACTTTATTTAAAAGTACTTACTGAGAGTTCGATTAAGATGGAATTCTTAAAATAACTCCGCAGTTATCGCTTTTTAAACTGGGTGTCCAGTATTGGTCAATGTTGTTTACCTTTATTTTAAAATAATCTTCGTATTTCATTTGGTAAGAAATTGAGAAATGGCATTTTTTTAAGTTTCTTTCCCAATTTTTTTATTTTTATATTTTAAATAAACACTTGTCTTGTCCACAATCACTTGTTGGGCAATACTAATTGCACAAAGTGGTGCCTTTATATGACTTTTTAAAATCACAACATTTTTAGGCTTACACCAGCGTTTACGGTTTATACGCCCGCGGTAAATGCATCAGAATTAGTGCCTAATAGATGTGAGCCGAAACTAGAGTTCAGAATGAACGTGTAAAGTTCATTGCCGAAGAACTTTAAAGCGAAAAAGTATTTAAAAAATAATTCTTGGAATTTGCTTGAAAAAAATCTTAATATTATTTTGGACAGCAATAGAAAACGTAAATACCCAGACAAGACTGAAGTGTAATTACGGGAAATTCAGAAACCGATAAGGATGTAGTTCCTGGAATTTGATTGTACAGTAATTAGAGCTAAAAATATATTACATGAGATTGCGGAATAATAAATTCACGTACAACGAGTTTTGTGATTGGTCGCACTAATTGAATTATACTTTAAAGTATACTTATTACCATCTGATAAGCGTTAGAGTGAAATATGAAGGGAGACGAGAATCTTAACCCAAATAAGAAACGACCGAGCAGCGAAGCCACCATGACAATGTTGCTGTATTTTGTTTTATGTTTTCAATTGAATAGAAAGATAATTTTTATACCCTTCATCTTTGGTGCACAAGGGTATATATAGCTTTGTCATTCCGTTTGTAATTTCTACAATTTTCATTTCCGATCCTATAAAGTATATAATTTATGAAAGCTTATGAACAGAGGAGTCCATAGACCCTGAACGTCTGTCCGTGTGTTGGTTGAAATCATCTTTTAGAAGCAACCAATTCGTATATATACGAAGTATTATTTTTGGGTTAATTTAATTTTTTAAGAAATACTTGCATACAAAACTAACAGATAATATGAAAATTTTGTATATTATTTGCTATTTTTCATATAAATTTTTAATAGTTTGTCTCAGTTTTTATTATACCCTTCACACAGTGAAAAAGGGTATATATAGGTTTGTCAATCCGTGTGAAATTTCTACAATTTTCATTTCCGACCCCATAAAGTATATATTTTCTGATAGCTTATGAATAGGGGATTATGCTCTGTCAGTCTCTCAGTCTGTCCGTGTGTATGTTGGAATCAACTTTTTGAAGCCCCCCAACATTGCTCGGACCCGGGTGAAGTATTAAAATATCAGAAATATTTGGGAGTAGATCGGTGTTGAAAATCAGAATCATCGGTACATAAACAACTGAGATATTAGCAAAAACCCACGACCACCTCGATTTTTTTCACAAAAACAACATTACAACAACAACATACATACATACTGGTTAAAGTAAACGTGGCATCGAATTCCAGCTGAGTCAAACAAATTTTATTTTATTTAATATATTATTTATATTTTATTATTTTTTTTTAGTTTTTTAAAAAAAAATTTTTAAAACTTAAAAAAAAATTTTTTTTATTTTTTTTTATTTTTAATATATATATTTTTTTGGTATGTTTTTACATGTATGTACGTATTTTATATGATATGAATGGTGATACAAACAATTTTTATCGCATGACTACACGTTGTGAAGGGTATATAAGATTCGGCACGGCCGAATATAGCACTGTTACTTGTTTTTGTAAATTTTAGTTTTCTATTTTTGAAGTAGCACTAAAAGTTTGTACGCCTCTCGTGCCCTAAGAAAATTAAGACGTCTAAACACGTGTTATTGTAGAACGAAATTAAGTTGGAAATTAACAGCCAAACTCCGTGATTTTAGAAGACTTGCATAGGTCAAAGTCGTCCATAAAAAGTATTTTTAACATCTCTTACTATGTTTTAAAGTAGTTTTGTAATTTGCTATCGTGTTAGTGCTTCATCATACACAATGTAAGTAATTTTTTTATTTCGATAATAAAATAAACTGGTCTTCCTGGTGGAGTTGTCCATGTGAAAAACATTCTATACAAAGGTCAACTCTAACCAAAGATAAGGGATGTCCTTGAGACTGGAAATTGTAGCCTTTTGAAAGGTGTAGGCAAGTCTTTGGAGAATGTTTGCAAGCTGGTCGGTTGCAGGGTCGGCAAGGATAGTTGCTGCAATCTTTTAATTCTGTAATATGTAGCCTTGCTCTGCTCCACATGTTAAGAGGGTCTAAACATGATCAAAATACCAACTTGAAGAGATATATCATGAGATGACAAGCAAGAAGAACTAAGCAAATTCATAAAATCCTTGTGGTTACTGGACTGCATTTTTGAAGTTAATGCCAGTGTTAATCGATTTACGTTTTGATTTGGCCGGGGACTTTTTGCATAATAAGGTTGTAAATTTCATCAAAAGTGTAATTCCTAGGCAATATTATTGCTCTTGAATGTAACCAATGAAGATGTTGCAGACTGTAGACTATTCAACTTAGAGATTCGTTTAAAACTATTTCAGCACAGATAGTGCCAAAATTTGTAGAATGAAAAATTCATTTGTCAATCTTTAACAATTTTTGTGGAACATAAAAGATACTACTTAAGGCTTGCTTTAATTACATATATCTTCTTGCATCCCTTTTGTAATGACAGGGAGTCTTTGATCAAACTCACCAGAAAACACAAATATTACTCCGCCTATAATGCCGCTGCAATTTCTAAGGCGTTTTAACTGCGGTTAACCTCTCCAATATGGGCTCTGTGACTTTATTATAACCACAAATATGTTCTGAATGTTCTGAGTGAAAAGTAAGAAAGTTTTTTGTTATTGTAACGAATAAAAATATGCTTAACTAGCGACAATGAAAAACTTATTTTAATTAAAGGATTTACTGATGATTTAATTTAATTAAGTTTTATTTATATAAAAAGTATTTTTGACAGTTTTATACTATTCTACATTTCATTCATGAAAACTATAGCTAACATTTTTGCTATCACCATCATTACTATTATGTAATTGTGAGGGTATAACACTACCAATGCTCCGATCGCTAACATTTTTGGTTGTAAAAAGGAATTTGTCGTACAAATTTTAAACTAAATTTCGTTTATAGCTTCCTATATATGACATCGAATGTATTTTTTTTTTGTATGGATGATACCGTATTCATTGCTCCGTTCCTATCCATTTTTTCTGGAATAAGGAAATTGTTATCAAAGTATATCGTACAAAGTTTAAAGGGTTCAATTTGTATGGAAGTAACCACGCCCACCTGAAATATAAAATAAGAATAGACCTAGAGCATTGGTGAAAAATTTTTAGAAATTGAATAAGTAGTTTCGGTGTCGCGGGCGAATGTGCGATTTTGTTGCTAAAGCAACCTTAAAACAATAGTTTGGCCAGATTGTCGGCGGCGCTGGCATGCTGGCGTTTTGCTCCGGCTAGAGCTCGCTGTCTTGGGGTGGTTCTTGCCGACGTTCTGGCTATTGACACGCAGCATACAAAAAAAAATCATACCAGCTATAGTTAAGTGAACAAAAGTAGAGAAAAGGGACCCGAATATGGGCTTAACGCGAACTATTTCAAAACTACCATACCCGATGACACCATACACTTGCTGTGGTCTACTCTTCCTTTTCAAACTGCCTAGCGTTTTGTCCTAGTCTAATTTATTTTCTTTATTTTTAACAAAACTTTAAAATATTGATAATTTTCTTATTGTTTAATTATTATCTTTTTTCTTTTTATTTTAAGGAAAACTGAACTTAATTTTTAGGCAAATACCCTATATCGAAGTAACCCTAGCTGTGAGCTCACCCTTTAGGCTTAACGCGCACCCTCTACCAAATCCTCTAGAGGGGATTATAAAAACACAAACGTAAGTTTTCCCTAACAATTTAAAAATTATTAAAGAAAACTATAAATATTTTTATTTATTTCATAAAAATGTATGTGTCCAAAAGTTTGTACAGTCTATGGTCAGAATACCTGTACCAGTCAAGACAGATATGGAACCACTGGAAGAAACGGATTGAGTGTGTCTGGTGACCAGATGGCTGAGGATTTCGGCTCCCTGTACAGCTTACAAAGGTAATCAATATGGTGACAGCTTCAGAGGACAATGGCTTGAATTATGATGACAGCTTCAAAAGTTGACGGCTTTATATATGTGTTCTTCTAAATGTTATGTGTGTTGGTTTAATTTTATTTACGTGTGTTTTGTTTATTTTAATTTAATGTCTTTTAGTTTAAGGTTTTATACATAATTTTATGGTGTTGTTTTAATTATATTTAAGAGTTCTTTAATTTAATATAACGTTTTTATTTTATTTAACTTAAAGTTTTTCTTTTATTTAATTTAAGTTTTTTTTTATATATATATATTTTAACGTTCTTATTTATATTTTAATAAAATTTACAACAAAACTTTTCGCACACAACACTATCTTTTCATTTCAATATCCAGAAACAGAATCATCATCATCATCATGGCTCCTTTTTCTCTATATCAAAGGCCATCTTTACTTCGCGCCACCAAATTCCAACGTCTTCCACTGTCACCATTTTATCTATAAATTTTTTCTGTTTTCATTATATTTATCAAAGGTAAACATATACAAATGAAAACAATGAACATATGTTTGTTCCGCTTCTTAATTTGAAGTTGCCACTTTATTTAATTGACAATCTAAAATACTGAATTACCACCAGGTGCACACGACATCGGACACAACTCATAAGATGTATTAATTACATAAAAATTTACCATATATCTTGAATTAAAGTACAGTTACATACATATGTATGTATATTTACATATGTATATAATTAAATACGATTTATGCGTTTTATGTACTTACATATGTACATTGTATATGAAAAGTTCATTATTTGAGAGTTGATAACAGAATATTGAAAATTTGTGAAATTGTTTGTACGCAAAACGTATTTTATGGGCATAATAAGAAATTTAATCACGAAGACAGAAATGGTGCTGGATATGTTATACACATAGGAAATCCCACATGACATCACCATATAGGAATTAGTCAATTAAGAGTCTAACTACTCAATTCATTGAAATAGCCCTACAAAATCAAAGTTTGCCTAAGAAATACATATGTAGATATAATTTCGATTTTTGAAATTTAATTTTTCTATATTTTTCAACTGACAGAAAATACTTTACTTTCTGAAAACATTTAATATTAATTAAAGAAATTGATTTAATAAGTTAAACATTGTATTAGAGTTAAAAACAAATCATATAATCAATAAATTAAGAAATTTTAGAGGAAAAAATTTAAAATAATATTTAAATTTTAATCAAGCTTGAGTTCATATTATTGTTCTTATTATTACAAAGAAAAATATTCAAATAACAATAAAAATTATTTATACATACAATTAATTACATATAAAAAATTTTATTGAGTCAAAAACAACTTTATAAAAACTACATTAAACGAATAATACTCCAGCAAAATCTTTACTTTCATAGATAGTAAATTAGCAAGCAATATTGGAGATAGACATAATTTTTTTGACAGAATAACTACTTACCTTACACGAGTCTAAGTTTGTCATTAAATTTTTAATTACTACAGTATTCATATGCGGTACTATAAAGTATTTTTATACACGCAAATAAAAAACATTGTTGTGGTAATCATAATCTAAGAGAAACATACTATGATTAAATTGTATGATTGTGGTTAAAACATATATATATAATGGTTGTTAGTTATCATTGTTATGTTTAATTAAAGTGTCATGCAATAATCATATATATGACTACAGTTAAAACCAACAACCTTTGTTTTTTTCTGTGGCAAATCATTGTCTTTTGCTGTAACATACTCATATTGATTGTACTTACCTTTTTAATTACAATTTTTATATCAATATTTGTTTTGCATTTTTTTGTCGAAGTTTTTCCAATTTTTTCAAAATTTATGTGTATTTTTTTGACGTATTTAACTTTTAAATAATCAAAATTTTTTCATCAAGAAGAAGAACAGTTGAAACCAAATTATTATTAAAAATAATTATAGCTTGATTAATTTTTAATCATACTGTTGTGTCACCTATTATGTAATGTCTATTTGTAATTTTAAAAACTTTTCAAAATAATGTTATTTTTGTCAAATTATTTTTTTAAATCATACGATTTTTAAACGACAACCATTTTGAAATTTTTAAGAAAAGTAAACATTAAACGATACAATTCAAACAAATACTTGATTATTGTGACACAATATATTATGAAATAAATCAAAATAACTATTTCTTGATTTTGACTACCAAATATTGTTTTAGAGAATATAATATGATCGTCGTGATCATGTCGTAAACATAGTTTTTCTTTGCGTGTATATTTATATGCTTGCGAATGCAATTTAAATTTTTTTCAATCATTTTTTATTTTTTTACTCCGAATTAAAAAATAAAAGTGCAAGATAAATTTTATTTAGGATTTCTTTGTTTTTTGATTCTAAAGTAGGATCACATGATTGCCGCAAATGCACCAATATGACACAATTTTTATTGTGCTTTATTGAGGCACAATAATCAAATTGCCCTAATAACACATTATGAAATCACACAATTGTCCCGTTTTATAAAAATTTAATTGCCGTTTATTGATATAATACAATAATTGCTAATCACACGATTGTTCTAACTTGCGTCAACACGTGAAAACAGCTATTGTGGTAGCTTGTTTTATTTGTTTCGAAGTTCTAATTTCTCGTACCTTAAATAAAAAATTATGTTTATAAAAAATGTTATGTTCGCTAAAAAAAAGAAAATTGTATTAGATCTGTTCATAGCATGTGCATTATGTATTTAAATCAGAAAATTAAAAAAAGAAAAGTGAAAAAAGAAATACATGATACAGGACACAAATATGCGGAAGGCTATTCCAGTACATGAAGTAATTTTCGACACTTACTTTATTTCTTGTTTTTGGTGATAGTTTGAAGAGCCTTTCGGTTTTCTTTCGAAGACAATATCACTTTTTATTCCAACTGTTTGTAATGCAATTTACAAAGCATTGAAAGATATATACTTAAAGTTACGTAATGCTCGGCGCACAATTGGGACGAACGACGAATTTCGCCCAACACAACGAACTTTTCGGTAAGATTCGTTGTGCAAATTCGTCGTGTGAAGCACAACAACGACTTAAAAGTAACATCTTTTATAGTGAATAAAATTGTTTAGTGTTTGTGCAAAGAAAAAACAAAAATAATCTAAGAATTTAATTTTTGTGAAACTCAACAAAACAATAAATATAATTTCTGTAATAATAAAAACTTGTTTACGTATAAGCAAACGTTTGCAAAGAATGTCGTGGATACGTGCATTAAACAATAATAAAAATTTTGTTTGTGTATAACAGCTAATAGTGTGACCATATGAAAGAAAGATCACTTAATAAACTTAAACATTTGCAAAAACACAAAAAAAAAACAAATTTTTGTACCTAACTTTTTCATACTTATTTTAATGTTTTAAAATAAAAAATAAAACAATTATTTAAGTAAAAACTAACTTTATTTTCTTAAAAAATTGAGAAGTAAACCCAAATTTAATAAAAAATGGTCACCTTGTATCAATTTGTTCGTCGTTCGCCGGCGTAAGAAATAAATCTAATGCAGAGTTCGCCACGTATAGCGAACTTCGACTGACGCCACAATTGTATGCATTCTCATATACACAAATGTGTTTTATTTTTGATGACGAATATTCGCGACGAAAAATTCGTCGTTCGTCCCAATTGTGCGCCTAGCATAAGTTGTGAGCATATATACATATTTTGGTGACATCAACAGAATAAATGTGGTATGACATTTGTTCGAAATTCAATGAGCTGTGGAATCTTTCTAATTATATTGGGGCTGTTGACGGCAAACATTTGCATATAGTAGCACTACAAAAGTCAGGAAGAATTTTTTATAAATATAAAGCATAGGTTCCCATTTCATCAAACATTTGTTTATAATCCCACATTTTTTATTATTATGATCTTTAATTTAGTCGTCCATGAGACAGTGACGAGTGCACATTTTTAGCGGCTGTGTTGATGTTTATTCACATACAGTGCGTAAAAAATTATAATGGAATGAGAAAAATATTTTTTTTTTATAAAGTCAAATTTAAAACTTCAAAATTTTTTGATAATTTGTCTTGTTAACAGACGATATCTTTCAAATGCAGAAGCATTTACTGAAATCATATCCTGGTAGAAGTTTATCTGCTGGCCAGAGAATATTAAAATAATGATTACCAATTACTTAACAGAAAAATGCTTTCTAGTTGTTTCACAAAAACTTTTTTCAAAAAATTCTTTTTTCAAAAACTGGTACGAAATTTCGGTTTCAGGTACTTTGATATATTTGTACTTAAACTAAAATAAAGGATTTAGTATATGTTTACAAAATAACTTATTTTATTGCTTCGAAAAACAATTTTTTTTTTGTATATTTATATTTTATTCGAACTTTTTTCTATATATTAAATTTTTAATGTGAACCATTTTTTATTTTGGCTTAAGTTCATTTGTTTCTTTATTTAATTTTTTTATAATTCAAATTAAATTAAATTGTAACCATTTTAGGAATATTTTTTCTAAAAATTATTTCCGATATTAGCCTAGTGGAATGCATTTTCGAAATCAGCTACGATTTCATCATCAGCACTCTTTATCGGTATACTACTATGTAACTTAAAATTCCTATTTATGTTACAATTGAATGAAATTTGAATTAGTGAATCTTAGTATTAATTTTCATATTTTGTTGAATATTTTATTTCACCTATCAAATGACAATTCATAATTCAACATGTTCATATTCTTCTATATTCGTAATACATTTTTTGTTATGCTTTCAATATCCATCCTTTGGCTGGAATTATTGAAAACAAGGTTGTATTTACATTTTCATTTATATATAAGTCCATCTAGGTGATAGACTCTGAACAATGAATTCTTGAATGTCATTAACACCGTGCCATGTGTGTTATAATTATATATTTATATTTTATTCGAACTTTTTTCTATATATTAAATTTTTAATGTGAACCATTTTTTATTTTGGCTTAAGTTCATTTGTTTCTTTATTTAATTTTTTTATAATTCAAATTAAATTAAATTGTAACCATTTTAGGATTATTTTTTCTAAAAATTATTTCCGATATTAGCCGAGTGGAATGCATTTTCGAAATCAGCTACGATTTCATCATCAGCACTCTTTATCGGTATACTACTATGTAACTTAAAATTCTTATTTATGTTACAATTGAATGAAATTTGAATTAGTGAATCTTAGTATTAATTTTCATATTTTGTTGAATATTTTATTTCACCTATCAAATGACAATTCATAATTCAACATGTTCATATTCTTCTATATTCGTAATACATTTTTTGTTATGCTTTCAATATCCATCCTTTGGCTGGAATTATTGAAAACAAGGTTGTATTTACATTTTCATTTATATATAAGTCCATCTAGGTGATAGACACTGAACAATGAATTCTTGAATGTCATTAACACCGTGCCATGTGTGTTATAATTATATATTTATATTTTATTCGAACTTTTTTCTATATATTAAATTTTTAATGTGAACCATTTTTTATTTTGGCTTAAGTTCATTTGTTTCTTTATTTAATTTTTTTATAATTCAAATTAAATTAAATTGTAACCATTTTAGGAATATTTTTTCTAAAAATTATTTCCGATATTAGCCGAGTGGAATGCATTTTCGAAATCAGCTACGATTTCATCATCAGCACTCTTTATCGGTATACTACTATGTAACTTAAAATTCCTATTTATGTTACAATTGAATGAAATTTGAATTAGTGAATCTTAGTATTAATTTTCATATTTTGTTGAATATTTTATTTCACCTATCAAATGACAATTCATAATTCAACATGTTCATATTCTTCTATATTCGTAATACATTTTTTGTTATGCTTTCAATATCCATCCTTTGGCTGGAATTATTGAAAACAAGGTTGTATTTACATTTTCATTTATATATAAGTCCATCTAGGTGATAGACACTGAACAATGAATTCTTGAATGTCATTAACACCGTGCCATGTGTGTTATAATTATATATTTATATTTTATTCGAACTTTTTTCTATATATTAAATTTTTAATGTGAACCATTTTTTATTTTGGCTTAAGTTCATTTGTTTCTTTATTTAATTTTTTTATAATTCAAATTAAATTAAATTGTAACCATTTTAGGAATATTTTTTCTAAAAATTATTTCCGATATTAGCCGAGTGGAATGCATTTTCGAAATCAGCTACGATTTCATCATCAGCACTCTTTATCGGTATACTACTATGTAACTTAAAATTCCTATTTATGTTACAATTGAATGAAATTTGAATTAGTGAATCTTAGTATTAATTTTCATATTTTGTTGAATATTTTATTTCACCTATCAAATGACAATTCATAATTCAACATGTTCATATTCTTCTATATTCGTAATACATTTTTTGTTATGCTTTCAATATCCATCCTTTGGCTGGAATTATTGAAAACAGGGTTGTATTTACATTTTCATTTATATATAAGTCCATCTAGGTGATAGACACTGAACAATGAATTCTTGAATGTCATTAACACCGTGCCATGTGTGTTATAATTATATATTTATATTTTATTCGAACTTTTTTCTATATATTAAATTTTTAATGTGAACCATTTTTTATTTTGGCTTAAGTTCATTTGTTTCTTTATTTAATTTTTTTATAATTCAAATTAAATTAAATTGTAACCATTTTAGGAATATTTTTTCTAAAAATTATTTCCGATATTAGCCGAGTGGAATGCATTTTCGAAATCAGCTACGATTTCATCATCAGCACTCTTTATCGGTATACTACTATGTAACTTAAAATTCCTATTTATGTTACAATTGAATGAAATTTGAATTAGTGAATCTTAGTATTAATTTTCATATTTTGTTGAATATTTTATTTCACCTATCAAATGACAATTCATAATTCAACATGTTCATATTCTTCTATATTCGTAATACATTTTTTGTTATGCTTTCAATATCCATCCTTTGGCTGGAATTATTGAAAACAAGGTTGTATTTACATTTTCATTTATATATAAGTCCATCTAGGTGATAGACACTGAACAATGAATTCTTGAATGTCATTAACACCGTGCCATGTGTGTTATAATTATATATTTATATTTTATTCGAACTTTTTTCTATATATTAAATTTTTAATGTGAACCATTTTTTATTTTGGCTTAAGTTCATTTGTTTCTTTATTTAATTTTTTTATAATTCAAATTAAATTAAATTGTAACCATTTTAGGAATATTTTTTCTAAAAATTATTTCTTATATAGAAAAAAGTTCGAATAAAATATAAATATATAATTATAACACACATGGCACGGTGTTAATGACATTCAAGAATTCATTGTTCAGTGTCTATCACCTAGATGGACTTATATATAAATGAAAATGTAAATACAACCTTGTTTTCAATAATTCCAGCCAAAGGATGGATATTGAAAGCATAACAAAAAATGTATTACGAATATAGAAGAATATGAACATGTTGAATTATGAATTGTCATTTGATAGGTGAAATAAAATATTCAACAAAATATGAAAATTAATACTAAGATTCACTAATTCAAATTTCATTCAATTGTAACATAAATAGGAATTTTAAGTTACATAGTAGTATACCGATAAAGAGTGCTGATGATGAAATCGTAGCTGATTTCGAAAATGCATTCCACTCGGCTAATATCGGAAATAATTTTTAGAAAAAATATTCCTAAAATGGTTACAATTTAATTTAATTTGAATTATAAAAAAAATTAAATAAAGAAACAAATGAACTTAAGCCAAAATAAAAAATGGTTCACATTAAAAATTTAATATAAAGAAAAAAGTTCGAATAAAATATAAATATATAATTATAACACACATGGCACGGTGTTAATGACATTCAAGAATTCATTGTTCAGTGTCTATCACCTAGATGGACTTATATATAAATGAAAATGTAAATACAACCTTGTTTTCAATAATTCCAGCCAAAGGATGGATATTGAAAGCATAACAAAAAATGTATTACGAATATAGAAGAATATGAACATGTTGAATTATGAATTGTCATTTGATAGGTGAAATAAAATATTCAACAAAATATGAAAATTAATACTAAGATTCACTAATTCAAATTTCATTCAATTGTAACATAAATAGGAATTTTAAGTTACATAGTAGTATACCGATAAAGAGTGCTGATGATGAAATCGTAGCTGATTTCGAAAATGCATTCCACTCGGCTAATATCGGAAATAATTTTTAGAAAAAATATTCCTAAAATGGTTACAATTTAATTTAATTTGAATTATAAAAAAAATTAAATAAAGAAACAAATGAACTTAAGCCAAAATAAAAAATGGTTCACATTAAAAATTTAATATATAGAAAAAAGTTCGAATAAAATATAAATATATAATTATAACACACATGGCACGGTGTTAATGACATTCAAGAATTCATTGTTCAGTGTCTATCACCTAGATGGACTTATATATAAATGAAAATGTAAATACAACCTTGTTTTCAATAATTCCAGCCAAAGGATGGATATTGAAAGCATAACAAAAAATGTATTACGAATATAGAAGAATATGAACATGTTGAATTATGAATTGTCATTTGATAGGTGAAATAAAATATTCAACAAAATATGAAAATTAATACTAAGATTCACTAATTCAAATTTCATTCAATTGTAACATAAATAGGAATTTTAAGTTACATAGTAGTATACCGATAAAGAGTGCTGATGATGAAATCGTAGCTGATTTCGAAAATGCATTCCACTCGGCTAATATCGGAAATAATTTTTAGAAAAAATATTCCTAAAATGGTTACAATTTAATTTAATTTGAATTATAAAAAAAATTAAATAAAGAAACAAATGAACTTAAGCCAAAATAAAAAATGGTTCACATTAAAAATTTAATTTTTTTTTTGTTAAAAATCCAAAAATTGTCTAAGTGATGGAGTATAAAAAAAATTATATAAAATTAGATATTTTTTTCCTTATTTTGTAAGTTTATACTTTTATTTAACAATGTATTTAAAATGAGTGCTTAATTTTTACCACAACTTAAAAAAATTGTTTTTTTTTTTTTTTGCATAGTGTTTACTATCATTGTGCAACACGATTTTATATTTTGAATGGTTAAAAAAATGAATTTATACCATTAGTAGACCAAAATCCCCGAAGGATTTTAAAAATTTAGCTCTAGTTTTTTTAAGTCTTACTGAAATTTTTAATTTATGTAAATGGCGTTTAGAGTAAATCAAAAAAATTTATAAAATTTATTCCTGTGCTAAATGAGATTAATAAATTTGTTAGTGAGAATTAAAAACAAGTAACAGTGCTATATTCGGCCGTGCCGAATCTTATATACCCTTCACAACGTGTAGTCATCCAATAACAATTGTTTGTATCACCATTCATCCCATATAAAATACGTGCATACGTACACGTTAGAATAAATGTGGCATCGAATCCCAGCTGAGCCAAAAAATTTTATTTTATTTTATTTAATATATTATTTATATTTTATTATTTTTTTTTATATTTTTTTTAAATTTTTTTAAAAAATTTTTTTAGAAAAATTTTTAAAAAATTTTTTAAAATTTTTTTTTAAATTTTTTTAAAATTTTTTTTTTTTAGTTTTTTTTTATTATTTTTTTCTTATTTTTAATATTTTTTTTTTTTGTAATTTTTTTTGTTTGGTATGTTTTTTACATGTATCTATATATGTATGTTGTTGTTGTAATTGTGAAAAAAAACGAGGTGGTCGTGGTTTTTTGCTCATATCTCAGAAAGTTATGGGTCGATTGTGCTGAATTTCAATAGCGATTCATTCCTGGATATTTCCAAGAGATTGATACCATATACAGATCTGAGGAACATATAGTTGCTTCTAAAAGTTGATTTCAACCAACACACGGACAGACGGGCAGACGGACAGACGGACAGACGGATAGACGGACAGACGGTCAGGGCTTAATCGACTCCTCTATTCGTAAGCTTTCAGAAAATATATACTTTATGGGGTCGGAAATGAAAATTGTAGAAATTACAAACGGAATGACAAAGCTATATATACCCTTGTGCACCACAGGTGAAGGGTATAAAAATACAGTGTTTTACGGCAAGCAATTAATGAATTACATCCAATTGCTTTCCATATTTGTATGCGTTGCGAACCGAAAAGCTAAAGTTAGTACCAGCTACATTAACAACGGAAATTTTGGCAGAAGTGGACTTAAAAAGCATAATGAGTAGAACAGCAAAAAGTATAGTTTAACTTGATGTTCAAGAAGATATAAGTAAAATATCGTTAGTTTGTAAGTGGGGTATGGATGGTAGCTCCGGTCAAAGACGCTACAAACAAAAATTTTAAAACGAAAACCATACAGATGAGTTTATGCTTTTCGTAGCATTTGTGTTACTAAAGTAAGTACATTCGAGAATTTACTTAGTTATAGATATTTGCTATTTTAATAAATTTTAAATATAAATTAATTTATATTTTTAAGAATTGTAAACATGACAAAAAAAAACAAGTAAGAGCACTATATTCGGCTATGCCGAATCTTTTATACCCACCACCAATTTTGTGTACATTTAAAGTACAATATTTATTATTTTGTTAATCGCTATGGAATAATCTCTTTATAATAAAATATGTATCACTTTCTTTGTAGAGGGTGGTTAAATTTTAAGGGCCCATGTTGAAGATGAGCCACACAAACAACAAGTTTTTTTTTGCATTTCATTTGACATTTCTTAGACCAACTTAATTTGAACAGTGGAAAGATACGCGAATGAGCAACGCGTTAAAGTTATTTAGGTTTTTTATAAAAATGGGCTTTCAAATCAAAATAAATTTTGTGCACTTCATAATTCTTTTGATCAACATAATCGTTCAAATTCGTCCACAATCGCGATAATTGTGAAAATTTTTAAATTTCTGCAAAACAGGTCTGTTTTTTGTTAGAAAATCTGTGAATGCCTTCTTAGTTCGTTGAATGGGAACCATTGCTGTTTTTTGCAAAAGAGTAGTCAACCTTGACTCATCATCATGCCCAACAATTGAGCATCAACATTGTCATTGAAAATTTGGACCATCAGATAGAAGAGTGGCGCAAAGGATGGGGGGCCATTTGGCCGATATTTGGATAAATACATAATTGAACCATACAAATATTATCATTTCAAAAAGAAATAATAATAATTTCCTAAATAATTTGTGTTATATTTAAATTCAACATCGGCCCTTAAAATTTAACCACCCTTTATAACTTCGATATGCTACTAAAATGCTTTTGTTAATGCAGTCTTTCACCTAAACTTTTTGGCACAACAATTATATTAATTAGAAGGATACATGTAGCAAATTTCATAATCATACCTCTAATTTTGTCGGTTTTATGAGCTTTTAAATTTCATTAACGGTAGATAACGTGAAAAGTGGGCGTTATAGTAGGCGTGTCAAAGTTATTTTTGCGTATGAGTACTACTGAGGTGTTTCAATATAGCCCTTTATTATTCCAAAATCTTTATTTATAGAGAAATTATATGAATTTTAGGTAAAACGTTATATGGGAGGTGGGCGTAAAAGTAGGCGTGGCACATTGATTTGCCGTTACAAGAAAGCGTGTCACCAAAAAGCAGAGTGTGCAAAATTTTAGAGTCGTACATCCAATTTTGTTGCTTTTATGACGTTTTTGTTTTTAAATATACCGAAAAATACACTGTGCGGTATAAATTTTCGTACATTTTGATCGATAACTCCTCTCCTAATGCATAGATTTAGACAATTTTCGGCGAAAAATATTGCTTTTACTCAGGAAATATATATTGGACACAATTCCATTTTATTCAATGTTCGAAGGACACGGTTTTTTCGACCTACTCTTGCTTTTCGAGCTATAACTCTCTTCCTAATATTCCGATTTAGCCAATTTTCAATACCAAACAAACCTTGTCTATAAGAAAGACAATTTGAGCCCCCTAGCTTTTTCGGTGCGACCTCTATCGTGCTTTCAACAGACGGACAGACGGACGGACATAGCTAGATCGTCATCAAATCAAAATCTGATTCAGAATATATATACTTTATGGGGTCGAAAATGGATTTTTCGATGTGTTACAAACGGAATGACAAAATGAATATAACCCCACCATTTTTTTGGTGGCGGGTATAATAATATGGGATAATAAAACACCATCTTCAACGCTGTATTGTAGGCCTATTAAATTTGATTTAGAAAAGGAGAAGCCTGGTCCAGTAAAAAAACTTTTCGGCGAAATTGATAAGAAAATTAAAAATTTAGAATGTAATGTTATTGAAATGAGAGGTGCACCTGTAGAAGTTTTTATACGAAATGCAATTTACAATAATAGATGGTGCAGTTATAAATATTTTAAGCGATACAAATTCCTCAAGTAGGTGTTTTATTTGCAATGCAAGTACGACGGAAATGAACAGCATAAACCTTCAAATGTGGACAATTACATATATGAACTTTAAACGCTTCTTTGTTGGATAAGATTCTTTAAATGTTTGCTACATATTGCTTACCGAATCATCATTAAATTTTGGCGGGTAGATAAAGAAAACAACAAACAGTTTTTGGAAAACAAAAAAATAATTCAAATTGCATTCAAAAAAAGAACCGGATTAATAATAAACCAAGCTAAGTCTGGATTTGTCAAAACCAATGACGCGTCATGACGGAAAAACGTCTCGCTGATTTTTTTTCTTACAGTGATAAGCGACTTATTGATAATTTTGCATTGATATTGGGGGTGTTTTCTTGTGGGTCGCCAATTAATGTACAAGCTTTCAAGGGACTAATAATAATTACTAGAAATATGTATGTAATACACTATGGGAGGTATTATGTGCCTAGCATAGTTCATAAGGTTTAAGTTCATGGATGTGATGTGTAACGTAGTTTTGTCATTGGCTGGGATAGCTTGGTCGTGTCCAGGATCTACTTACGGGTCCACAAACCTTAAGTAATAAGACAGTTGTTTTACCCTTTCGGGGGGTAACAATAATTATTTATTTTATTAAATTTTCAAATTTACAATTATAATAGCGGAATTTAAACGATAATTTAGATTCAATCGGCTTGCAGTATATATACTCGGCTTTTCACGGAATGCCCCTTCGGAGTCAGGCTATCGGGTTCAGTATATTGGGCAGACTATCAGCAGCTCGGGAACTTTCGGAGATTTTACAATTTCTACAATAAATAACAATCGGGTATAATACTGGCAATCGGTTATAATATTAAATATCCTGTGGGTAATTAACAATCTGTAACAGTAGTAAGTACTTCGTAAATAATTGACAATCGGTAAAATATCTGGTAAATACTCGAGTAATGAATAATAATAATCGGGTATAATACTGATAATCGGTTATAATATTAAATATCTTATGGATAATTAACAATCGGTAATAGTATTAAGTACTTCGTAAATAATCGGTAAAATATCTGGTAAATACTCGGGTAATAAATAATAATCGGGTATAATACTAACACACTCGGGTAATAGTTAACAATTCGTAAATAATATCTTAACTCTAATTTCTTAATATTTACTACGGAACAGTCAGCCAAAGCCGCTGTGGGAACAGTCAGTCGGAACCGCTGTAGGAACAGTCAGCCGAAGCCGCTGTGGGAACAGTCAGTCGAAGCCGCTGAAAGTACGGGCATTTATTAATCTCCTAGTACCTAGCTTACGCTATTACTGATTGGTTAATACTTAAGTATTCGGCAACTAGTTTTGCAAGGACTAGTCGGCTCTTCTCAGATTATTAATATAATCTCCAAGACTTGTTTGGCGTTTTCTCGTCTGGTATGAAACGCTCCGACTGTAACTTAATCTAACTTCCTTATACTAAAACTTAAATAAACTAATTGAGAATCGTAACTTATTTAACTAACTTAACTAATATACATGGCCCGTGATGTGTGCATACACACACACACAGATCCACGTTTGTATAAGGTGAAGTGTACCTTCCCAGCCTGCAAAATTGTCCGACATCTGTCAGATGTCTGTAAGAAATGTCGACAAACAAGTAAGAATTCTATACGAATTCTGTCAGACTTCTGACCGCCAAAAATAATGAAGTGGTTGACACGAATTCTGACAGACATGTCGTGGGAAATTCTGAGTTTTTTACCGACGTGTCTGATAGAAATCTTACAGAAATCTGAAAGAAAAAGCGGGGAAATTCTGATTTATTATACGACATTCGTATGGATTTCTGACAGATTTCTGAAAGTTTGTCGGATGTTTGTCTGAAATATTTAATAAAATAAAACTCAATTTTATGTTATATTTTTTTATTCATATAATTTATTACTTAATTCATATACATTCTTTATATGCCAGATATAATAGTTAAAACAATTCTTTTAAATATTTTAAGCTATGAAAAACCAAATACGCATCTTTTTGAACATTTTTCCGTAAAGCCTGACGTGACACTCTTTTTATATATATTGTTTATTAATCACAAAACAATCACTTTCTATATTACTTTTAAACTTTTTTAACACACCAATAAATTATATTTTTTAATATCACATATTTTGTTGCACTTTATGACTTAAATAAACAATTTGTAAAACAAACAAAATCAAGATTACAAAATTGGTAAAGGCAAAGAAAGAAAAGAAAGTAAAGTAAAGAAGAAAATAAAAAATCCTAAGCAAAAGGTATGAAAACAACTTAGACATTTCTGTACGAAATCAGTCAGATATCTATCAGACACGTCCGAAAACAAAAAAGAATAAAATCCCTTCGACATATCGGTACGAAATCAGTCAGAAATCTATCAGATGTGTCGTACATAAAATTTCCCAGACATGTCTTACAGAAATCTGTACGAAATGTCCGTAAAAAAAGTCAGATATTTGTAAGACTTGTCTGATTCAGACATTGTCGTACTTTTGTGCAGGCTGGGTTACCATGTTGTTACACTAACAACGCGTCATGTCAACACGTGTTTATATTAGGCTGGTATCATAATATTGATATTAAACAGTAGGTACAACATATGTACGTGGAATTTTACGTTACAGATGTTATCGAGTTTTTCAATTTACCAATAGGTATTTTAACATTTTGTTTTATTTACAAAAAATTACATTAACAACTGATTAGCTTTTTTCAATCCATGGTGTTTGTCTGAAGAAGCATTGGAAGCCATAAAAATGTAAGGAAGCGCGACTGTCTCATACCAGTAAAACGTCTCGAGAAAACACAAACAAAATTTAATGGCACATTTGTATCTGTCTTCAGATATAGTATTATCATCAAATAGGATTATTAAGTTTAAAAATAAAATAATAGATGCTGAAATTGAGAAATGTATTCTTAAGGAAAGTGCTGAAATCGAAGATGATATAATAGCAGACGAGATAACTTATTTATTAAGCAAAACTTGGTGTTGGGAAGAATAAAGTAGCGATGATGCTTTTATAAAAGTTTGCATTTAAATTTTTTTCTTTAAACGTTTTTTTATTTTAGATGTGATAACATAAAATTACTAAGATAAGCTGTTTTAATTTTTGTTTTAAAATCAAAAATCTAATACAAATAAAAATGTTTATTTTTTATTAACACATTTTCTTTTTTTATGGTTTTTTAATGACGCTAACACATTGCTTGTTTTCTCCTTTTATTTTTTTCATTTATTTTATCTTTAAAATACCCTTATATTTTTTATTTTTGCTACAGCATTTTAAGCGTTTTTAAACTATTTTTCAATAATTGATATTTTTGTATTTTCCACATTAATAGTCCGAATCAAAAAAAAATTTGGCATAAATATATACTTATATTACAAATATCAATTTAAGTACCAAATTTGATTACGATTGGATAATTTTTGTAGGTGTTTTAGCGTTTTTAAGGAAAAGGATATATGACAGGACCTCGAGTCCTTGGTGCGATTTGAATTAAAAATTACACACACGTTGCTAGTTATATGTGTATCAGCATGACCTCTTTTCGTAATTTTTTACACATTATTGAAGCTAAAATTACATTTTTTAATTTTAGGACACATGGGAGGTAGTCGTGTCCTTGCACCGATCTTGTAAAAAATTTATATATTTCTTATCTAAGATATTTGATGCTAGTGTACCAAATTTCAAAAATATCTGATGACTCCTTCTATTTTTGTCCATTGGTTATATAGGAACGAAGCACAGTGCAACGTATCGTTAAAAATGTTTTCGGTATTATGACGAAGTGTTTCTAAATATTTTCTCGTTCTTCGGGACTACACGCTCAAAAAACAACATATACGACTTTTGCATGTTTTGCTAAAAAAAAGTCATATTATACAACGTCTGTGATGACTGATCGGTTTGACGATAATGGTGCACTTATTCCGGGCGAATATATTTCACTGGCCGTTGAGTACGAAACAAAAGAAACTCCGAAGAATTTCAAAACTATTTTAAGTTTGTCAGCAATTAGTGAATTACCTTGGTAATATAAATAACCAGTACCATCGAACTTTAACCAAAAGTAATTTCAGATTATCAATATGTTGAAACAATATAGTTTATTATAAAAAATTATGTTTTCAACATATTGAAAATGCGATCTAGCTAAGTCCGTCCGTCTGTCTGATGGCACGATATAGCTCGAAACTAAAAAGCTAGAGAGTTGTAATTTTGCCAAAATATTCCTTATACAAAATATTTGGTGGTGTTGAAAAAGGGATAAATCGGAATATTAGGAAGAGAGTTATAGCTCGTAAGTAAAAAAAACTGTGTCCTTTCAACATCGAATAAAAGCAATCATGTCCAAACGCATTAACGTAGAGCCATGAAACTACAAATATATATTTCCTGACTAAAAAAAAATAATTTTCCATGAAAATTACTTCAATCTATGTATTAAGAAAGGAGTTATAGATCAAAATGTACGAAAATTTATACCGCACAGTGTATTCGGTATATTCAAAATTTAAAACCTAATAAAACTGAAAAAACGTTGCTTTTTGGTCAAAGGCTTCGTTCTTACGGAAAATGTATATGACACGCCTACTTTTGCGCTCACCTCCCTCCCATATAATCCTTTATCTCAAATTCATATAATTTCTTTATGAATAAATTTTTGGAAGAATAAAGGACTACATTGAAAATATCTTAGTTGTATTTATTAGCAGAAACTTTATTAAAACGCCTACTTTAACTTCCTCTTTCATTGAAAGACTAAATTTAGGAAAACATTTTTCCATAGCGATTACTGTTAATAACACAATAATAAATTCTGTGCTATAAAAGTACATCAAATTGGTAGTGGGTATAAAAGGTTCGACACAGGCGAATAAAGTGCTCTTACTTGTTTTCTTTTCAGTTGATCAGCTTATTGTTTGTAAAGACATCAAAAGTTTAAACTTAAAATAATTCCACAAAATTTCATCAAAATCAGTTTCACCGTTCAGGAGAGCATGCACTAACAGAAGAGTTTAATATAAGTGTTCATATAAAGAAGATTTGCAAACAACACAGTCAATTCAATTTTGTATTCAATAGCACATTTTGAAAGAACAAAGTAATTTCATTATTAAAAACTAATAAAGAACAACAAAATTCTTATTTGTCCAGCACTAGTTCTCTTCTTCTACTTTCGAAAAATAGCTTCTATTGGAGTTTTTACAATTTGCTGACAGCCTTTTGATTTTTCTCGGCTATTTCACGCATTTGTGGTGCCAAATATATTCTAATTATACTCTTTAGATTTTAAGTATTTCATTGCACTCTTTACTAAAACGTTTGAATCAAGTTTTTTTCCTCAGGAGGCGAAAAATTCAAAGCCGTACTGCAACCTGGCTGCGTATCTTGTTCGTTGAGTGTTGCCAATGAGCATCTATTTTTTGCTAGTCATGACGGCTGTAGAATTGTATTGCACTCTAAGACGGCTAATGTGGTTAGATGTTTCTAACCCCTGGCCAGACTTTGTTTTAATTTTATTTTTATACCCGCCACCAAAAAAATGGTTGTTCATTTCATTTCATTTTGTCATTCCGTTTGTAACACATCGAAATATCCATTTTAGACCCCATAAAGTATATATATTCTGAATCAGGGTTTGATTTGATGACGATCTAGCTATGTCCATCCGTCTGTCCGTCTGTTGAAAGCACGATAGAGGTCGCACCGAAAAAGCTAGGGGGCTCAAATTTTGCCAGAATCTTTCTTATAGACAAGGTTTGTTTGGTATTGAAAATGGGCTAAATCGGAATATTAGGAAGAGAGTTATAGCTCGAAAAGCAAGAGTAGGTCGAAAAAACCGTGTCCTTCGAACATCGAATAAAATGGAATTGTGTCCAAACGCATTAACGTAGACTCATGAAACTTCGAATATATATTTCCTGAGTTAAAACAATATTTTTCCCCGAAAATTATCTAAATCTATGCATTAGGAGAGGAGTTATCGATCAAAATGTACGAAAATTTATACCGCACAGTGTATTTTTCGGTATATTTAAAAACAAAAACGTCATAAAAGCAACAAAATTGGATGTACGTCTCTGAAATTTTGCACACCTTGCTTTTTGGTGAGACGCTTTTTTGTAACGGAAAATCAATGTGCCACGCCCACTTTTACGCCCACCTCCCATATAACGTTTTACTCAAAATTCATATAATTTCTCTATTAATAAAGATTTTGGAATTATAAAGGGCTATATTGAAACACCTAAGTTGTACTCATTCGCAGAAATAACTCTAACACGCCCACTTTTCACGCTATATACCGTTAATGAAATTTAAAAGCTTATAAAACCGCCAACATTAGAGGTATGATGATAAAATTTGCTACGTATATCCCCCTAGGCATTGTCATTACTGTGCCAGAAAATTAAGGTGCCACGCCCACTTTTACGCCCACCTTCCATATAACGTTTTACTCAAAATTCATATAATTTCTCTATTAATAAAGATTTTGGAATTATAAAGGGCTATATTGAAACACCTTAGTTGTACTCATTCGCAAAAATAACATTGACACGCCTACTATAACGCCCACTTTTCACGCTATATACCGTTAATGAAATTTTAAAGCTCATAAAACCGCCAAAATTAGAGGTATGATAATAGAATTTGCTGCGTATATCCCTCTAGGCAATGTCATTACTGTGCCAGAAAATTAAGTTTCCACGCCCACTTTTACGCCCACCTCTCATAAAACGTTTTACCTAAAATTCATATAATTTCTCTACTAATAATGATTTTGGAATAATAAAGGGCTATATTGAAACACCTAAGTTGTGTTCATTCGCAAAAACAACTTTGACACGCCTAATATAACGCCCACTTTTCACGTAATCTACCGTTAATGAAATTTAAAAGCTCATAAAACTGCCAAAATTAGAAGTATAATGATCAAATTTGCTACGTATATCCTCCTAATCTAATGTTATTGTTGTTGCCAAAAAGTTTAGGTGGCACGCCCTCTTTAACGCCTACCTCCCATATAACGGTTTATCTTAAATTCATTTAATTTCTCTATTGACAAAGTTTTTGGGAAAATAAAGGACTATATTGAAACATCTAACTTTTATTTGTTAGCAGAAACTTTATTGACACACCTACTTTAACGCCCACTTTCATTGAAATACTACATTTACAAAAACATTTTAGTAGCATATCGAAGTTATAAAGGGTGGTTAAATTTTAAGGGCCGACGTTGATTTTAAATAAAACACAAATTATTTAAGAAATTATTATCATTTCTTTTTATAATGATAATATTTGTATGGTTCAATTATGTATATAACAAAATATCGGCCAAATGCAACCCACCCCCATCCTTGGCGACACTCCTCTATCTGATGGTCCAAATTTTCAATAACAATGTTGATGCTCAATTGTTGGGCATGATGATGAGGCGAGATTGACTTCTCTTTTGCCATACTATCGCAAAAACCAGCAGTGGTTCCCATTCAACGAACTAAGAAGGCATTCACAGATTTTCTAACATTTTATACAGACCTGTTTTGCAGAAATTTAAATATTTTTTACAATTCTCCCGATTGTGGACGAATTTGCAACATAGGCCCTTAAAATTTAACCACTCTCTACAAAGAAAGTGATACATGTTTTATTATAAAGAGATTATTCCATAATGATTAACAAAATAATAAATATTGTGCTTTAAATATACACAAAATTGGTGGTGGGTATAAAAGATTCGGCACAGCCGAATATAGTGCTCTTACTTGTTTATGTTTTGATATGCGGTTTTTACATTTTCCCATTTGCTCTTAAAGGTCTCTACTGTGTGCCCGGAACAATTCCTTTGTATTTCGCTTCAGGCCTGCTCTCGATTGTAATCAGTCGACCAGTTTTTTGAAATACATGTGTGTTGTTCGACCGCAAATATAAAAGCATTGATAGAACTGTTGCTCCATGGGAAAAAGGGGTTTCCGGAGTTTTTTGTTTCCCAGGAATGCGGGATTTATTTTTTTAATATCCGGGGATCCCGCAGCAAAATAAATAAAAAGTAAATTTATTTTTAATTAATAAAAAACTTTTTAGTAAAAAGCATAAAATAGTTTATAATGTAAAAGAAAAAACTTCAAAACTTTAAAAATTAATAATGAAACTTGAATTTAAAATACAAATTTTGTAAAAAAATATTTTTTATTGAAAAAATATTATTCTCTAGATACGAGATTAAATATGAGCACAAAAAACAAAAATACAGGTACTTCAGCTATGAGATCAAAAATAAAAACATAATTCAATTTCAAAAACATGTAAATACAAGGTATAATTAATTAAAAAAATAAAATATTCTATATATATATATATATATATTTTAACGACTTAGAAAATAATATTTTAATATGCTCAAAGCGTTTATTGACTTATCAGAAAGTCTGTTTCTGATTTTATTAACAAATTGCCCTGTTACAGAAAACACTCTTTCACTTTTTACCGATGTTGGACGAATAGTTACAAATATCCAATATTTTAAGTTTTTTGACCAGTTCCATCAAAAAATGTATCGAAATTTCGAAGTATTGGTAACGTGGGCTGAGTTTTTGTAATTTTTGACGGCAGTTCTTTCTGATTTTTCATATCAGCTAAATTTTCCTCCCAGATTGCTTTGTGCAATGATCTCAAATGACGCATTAATTTGCTGGTGCTTCGGCCTTTACATGAAATTATCTTTGCACATAAAGAGCATACAGCAGTGTCATAAGCCTTCTTTTCAAAAAACTTCCATGCTATTGAAATTTCATCTAAAATAGTTTCTTTTAATATTAAAACAAGTTTCTTAAATTAACACATTACCTCACAAAGATTTTTAAACATAAAATTAAAAAAAACCTTGAAGAAAATATTTTTATGAAAAAGAAATGTCACAATATAAACATATGCTCTCGAGTCGTAGCTATTTTTTCCATTTCCCGGGATACCGAAAAATAATACCGGGAAAACGGGAAAATTAAATAACTCAATGGGGAACAAACACTTGGCTTTTATCTTTTTTATACCCTTCACATAGTGAAAAAGGGTATATATAGGTTTGTCATTCCGTGTGAAATTTCTACAATTTTCATTTCCGACCCCATAAAGTATATATTTTATGAAAGCTTATGAATAGGGGAGTCGATTAAGCCCTGTCAGTCTGTCCGTCTGACCGTCTGTCCGTGTGTATGTTGAAATCAACTTTTTGAAGCCCCCCGACATAGGTTGGACCCGGGTAAAGTATTAAAATATCAGAAATATTCGGGAGTAGATCGGTATTGAAAATCAGAAACATCGGTAGATAAACAACTGAGATATGAGCAAAAACCCACGACCACCTCGATTTTTTTTTCACAAAAACAACATTACAACAACAACATACATACATACAAACGTGTATACTGGTTAGAGAAAACGTGGCATCGAACCCCAGCTGAGCCAAAAAAAATTTTTTTTTAATTTTCTTAAAAATTTTTTTTTAATTTTTTTTTTTATTTCTTTTTTTATTTTTTATTTAATATATTATTTATATTTTTATTATTATTTTTTTTTTTAATTTTTTTTTTAATTTTTTTTTTATTTTTTTTTTGTTTTATATATGTATATTATATATATAATATTTTTTTTTTTTTTTTTAATTTTTTTTTTTTTCGTTTTTTTAACATACATACGTGTACGTATTTCATATGGGATGAATAGTGATACAAGGAACTGTCATTGCATGACTACACGTTGTGAAGGGTATATAAGATTCGGCATGGCCGAATATAGCATTCTTACTTGTTTGACTTCAGGTTTTATTACTGAATCTTCAATGGTGCATTACACAAATTCAGAGCATATACTTACATACATATTATAAAGTTCATAAATTAAAATTTTATGTTACTACCCATCCTGCACAATAGTACGACAATGTCTGAATCAGATAAGTCTTACAAATATCTGACTTTTTTTACGAACATTTCGTACAGATTTCTGTAAGACATGTCTGGGAAATTTAATGTACGACACGTCTAATGGATTTCTGACTGATTTCGTACGGATGTGTCGAAGGGATTTTATTCTTTTTTGTTTACCGACATGTCTGATAAATTTCTGACTGATTTTGTACAGAAATGTCTAAGTTGTTTTCATTCCTTTTGTTTAGGATTTTTTGTTTTTTTCTTTACAAATTAAAACGGAATTTTTTGCCTTTACCAATTTTGTAATCATGATTTTGTTTGTTTTACATATTGTTTATTTAAGTCATAAAGTAAAACAAAATAGGTGATATTAAAAAATTTAATTTATTGGTGTGTTAAAAAAGTTTAAAAGTAATATAGAAAGTGATTGTTTTGTGCTTAATAAAATATATATATAAAAAAAAAGTGTCACGTCAGGCTTTTCGGAAAAATGCTAATAAAGAGGTGTATTTGGATTTTCAAATTAGCTTAAAATACTTAAAAGAATTTTTTTACCTATTAAATCTAGCATATAAACAATTTATATGAATATATGTATGTAATTAAATAATAAATTAATAAAAAAAAATATTACTTCAAACTGTGTTTTATTTTATTAAATATTTCAGATTTCTTTAAGAAATCTGTTCGATTAATCGGTAAGAATTACATCCGACAAACTTTCAGAAATCTGTCAGAAATCCATACGAATGTCGTATAATAAATCAGAATTTCCCCTGCTTTTTCTATCAGATTTCTATCAGACACGTCGGTAAAAAACTTCGAATTTCCCTCGACATGTCTGTCAGAATACGTGTCAACCACTTCATATGTTTGGCGGTCAGAAGTCTGGCAGAATTCGTAGAGAATTCTTGCTTGTTTGTCGACATTTCTTACAGACATCTGATAGATGTCGGACAATTTTGCAGGCTGGGTACTTACGAAGTGTTGAAAAAAAACTTTTGATAGTTTATTTTTTTAAATAAAGCTTTTGTTTCACTTTTGTTGTCGCACAAGAACACAATAAATATTGGTGAATTTTTGATATTTATTGCATATCAAGCGGTCACATGATTGCTGTATCATGGTTACATTTGATTAATAATAAATTGTAAAATCACACGATTGAAATATTACACAAGGCAATAATTGGTACATTTGGGCAATCGTGTGATCCTACCTTAAGCCAATCGAATAATTCTTTTCAGATTGGATCTTTTTTCTTTGTTGTTTGTCGTATTAAAAAATCGTAACATTAAATCATATACAGTAGCTGACATAAAAATTTAAACTCCATGCAATTCGTTTTTAAAAGCTTGGATTTGCAAACTCCAACTCTTCGTTGGATATGTGCAAGGTTTACATGTATACTTCGATTTTTAGAAAGGAAGAGAAACGTTTTTTTTTGAAGTGTTTCAAAAATTAGCACTGACAGCTGTTAAATTTACAATAAGTAAACAAACAAATTTTTAAAGGTTAAAAAAGGAAAATTACAAATTAGAAAATATCATAATGCCTAAAAAAACAGAAAAGGACAAAATAATAAATTTTTTAATTGAGAATGCTTTCGATGAGATTGAATTTATGGTGATTTTTGAATCAGAAGTATGTAAAATATACATAAATTACCATGTAACATGAAAATAACTTTGACGCTAGGATGAATTACTGGATAATGTATTGGAAGATATAATCGAGGATATTAGTTTGGTTGTGCCATGCCGTCGTGGATTTTCCAATTTAGTTCCAAAATCTATGACATAGTCCTTGAAGATAATAACGCAGTTGGACGATTACCGATTTTTGCAAATGATACGAGTAAGTCGCTTAGGCACTTATTTCTGAAGATCCCGAGTTTAACAAAGCACATTCCTGTGAACAGTTTCCCACTGAATATCAATTGGCAATCGTTCTATACAGACTTGGTTCATCTGGTTAAGGGGCAACTTTAAAAAAAAATTGCATCTATTTTCGGAGTAGGTGATGGTGGTAACACGATGAGTTTTTGAAGCAATTCAGATACACATATTTATATATATTGGCCAAACGAAAATGAAAGAGCGTCATTTTGTGAGGCTCCAGTTATCAACAAGAAATCATTTTTTTCACGAACTCATAAATATTCATTTAAAGTTCAGATAGTTTGTGATTTCAAGTTACGTATTAGACACATTGTTGTTAGGTTCCTGGAAGTGTGCATGACTCAAAGATTTTTAAAACTTGTGATAATTCCTTGTAGGGACTACAGTCTCTACAATTTACTTTTTAAAGTTAAAGAAAAAGGTACACGCAAAAAAAAATATGATTACGACATGACCACGACGGTCATATTATAGTTTCCATAACAATATTTGGTTGTCGAAAACAAGTAATAGTTATTTTTGTTTCATTTCATCACATATTTTGTCACGATAATCAAGCATTTGTTTAAATTGTATCATTTAATGTTTACTTTTAGTAAAAATTTCAAAATGGTTATCATTTAAAAATAGTATGATATAAAAAGAATAAATTGACAAAAATAGCATTATATTTAAAAGCATTAAAAATTACAAATAATCAATAAATAATAGGCGAGAGAACAGTATGATTAGAAATTAATCAAGCAATGATTTTTTTAAAAATAATTTGATTTCAACTGTTCTTCTTCTTGCTGAATAAATTTTTATTATTTTAAAAGTTGTCAAGTATGTCAAAAAAATTAACAAAAATTTTGAAAAATTAAAGAAAACTTAAAAATAAACGCGAAACTGTAAAAAATATTGGTAAAAAATTGCAATTAAATTGGTAAGTACAATCAACATGTGTATGTTACAGCAAAAGACAACAATTTGTATCTCTCCTTTCTTTCAGCAACTTCTTCGGCAAATCATTTCTCATTAAAGACAATTCCAATTTGAACATTTCTCTTTTAAATTCTAATTTTTCTTTCAAAAACAAATTTCTCTCAATTTGTAAAGCAGAAAGTTTATATAAGGCATTCTTTGGAGCTGATTTCTTCTGTAAAATTAAAATCATTACGTTGATTAATGCAAGGGTCTTCAGCCATTTCACACATTGAAAAATTATTTTCACTTTCCAATATATTTTCTGATGAGAGGGTGCTATTTCAAGCAATGCTGTCATTTCCACTTTCAAAAACACAGTGCAATTCTTTATAGAAATAACACATATGAAGTTTAAAATGTTATAAGTTTTATAAACTGGGAAACAGTGAAACTACATCAAATGAAATCAGAACTTCGTTGTCATTTATTTTTGCGTTTGTAATTCTTTGCTTGGAATCCTTAGAGTCCTTAATATTGTACACAGAATCTTGTGTCAAGTTTTTATTGAAAAATAAAAGGCAATGTTTTCTATTTGATATCTCAATACAAAGTAAAACAAGTAACAGTGCTATATTCGGCCGTGCCGAATCTTATATACCCTTCACAACGTGTAGTCATGCAATAACAATTGTTTGTATCACTCCCATATAAAATACGTGCATACGTACACGTTAGAATAAATGTGGCATCGAATCCCAGCTGAGCCAAAAAAATTTTATTTTATTTTATTTAATATATTATTTATATTTAATTTTTTTTAAATTTTTTTAAAAAATTTTTAAAAAATTTTTTTAAATTTTTTTTTAAATTTTTTTAGAAAAATTTTTAAAAAATTTTTTTAAATTTTTTTTTAAATTTTTTTAAAATTTTTTAAAAATTTTTTTTTTGTAGTTTTTTTTATTATTTTTTTCTTATTTTTAATATTTTTTTTTTGTAATTTTTTTTGTTTGGTATGTTTTTACATGTATCTATGTATGTATGTTGTTGTTGTAATTGTGAAAAAAAACGAGGTGGTCGTGGTTTTTTGCTCATATCTCAGAAAGTTATGGGGCGATTGTGCTGAATTTCAATAGCGATTCATTCCTGGATATTTCCAAGAGATTGATACCATATACAGATCTGAGAAACATATAGTTGCTTCTAAAAGTTGATTTCAACCAACACACGGACAGACGGGCAGACGGACAGACGGATAGACGGACAGACGGTCAGGGCTTAATCGACTCCTCTATTCATAAGCTTTCAGAAAATATATACTTTATGGGGTCGGAAATGAAAATTGTAGAAATTACAAACGGAATGACAAAGCTATATATACCCTTGTGCACCACAGGTGAAGGGTATAAAAAGTAAAATAGTTTATTTATAAGTAAAAAAATTTAAATCAAAGTAAAATATTTTTACAAACAATAAAGTATAATTTGATACAATACAACAGTTTTTTTAAATATTAGGAAAAAACAAATATTGAAAATAAATAAAATAAAAACAAAAATATTATTACATATATTTTTTCCCCTTTTTTTTAAATAATTTACAATAATTGACCTCTAGCCGAATTAATAATAAAAAATAAAGAAATACGACTATAATAAGGTCAACTAAAATAAAAAATTTTTTTACATTGACGTATTTTATTTTTCTAATCCATTTACCAATTATAACATTTTAAACTTTTTCAACCGATCTGGTATAAGCACCAGTGAAACGCATATAGCCCAGCTTAAACCCAACAACCAACTAAAATATTGAAAGAATAATTTAGTAAATAATTTTTATATTATTTACTAAAAAAAATAAATTCAATTTTTACAACCTACTTTATTATTAAACGAAAATGAGCGATCCCTGAAACGAACGATTTAAACATCTCTAATTCCGACATCTTCACTTATTCTTAAAACATGACCTAGCAAAGCAAAGCAACGCAATCGTTGTAATATAAGTATACACTAAACTATTTTAATGTCGACATATACATATGTAGTTCATATAGCTCATCGTTCATACGATACTGATATTTTTGTAAAAGCAGAGAGTCTACTGAATGCCTTACTTAGTCCTAAGTACCATATATTAGACAGTATTATAATTATTTTTATCCCAAAACTGATTTTGTTTGTTTATTTTGTTTATGGCGGTACCGAGGCATACAAAATAGCTGACTATCCTAAAGTTTTTGTTATCAACGTCCACCGTATTCCTAAGTCTACTGAACGGCCAGTGCGTTAGCAGCATCAACTTGGTTTTATTTCCATTAATTGTCGGAGAAACTTTGATGGATTCCTTCTCGACTATTTCAAAGATGGCAGTTACTACTTGTTGTGCTCCACCCATAATGTCTATTTCGTCGGTGTTAGCGAGTAACATGTGTATGTTTGTTACTATTTCTAAATACGATATGGGCTAATTCGAAAATTTTTAAACCAAAGACAGAAATTTAAAGTTGCCCAAAATCCAAATGTTTGTTAATGGAATAATACGGTTTTACAGTGGTTTGTTTGGCCTTGTCAGAGGCTAACCTAAACGTACCTCTTGCTATCATTTATTTTTGTAAAAAAAGGGTATTTTTAATGGTCAAAAAAGTGGGCAAAACAGTCGTTTCAGTATTTAGCGTTTAGCAAAACTTTAATTTGTGTAATTTTCTTTTATTTGCGATACAAATCATATTTGTAAGTACAATTTGAACTAAAACTGGGTACACTGTGTGTAACGTCCATAACGGAAAATAGGCTTTTTTAAGTTTAACAGAATGAATTTAAATAATTTTGTTTTCCAAACTAGCTTTATAAACAGAGTTTTTTGTGCACTTAATACCTTTATTACACTTTTTTTTTTAAATATAAATGACAAAGTGTGTAACGTCCGTAACGGCATGAAAATACCCAAAAATTTTATTTTAATATTCTGAGGTGGAAGTAAGTGCTTATAATGGATTTTCACCTACTGAATCTGAATCTGGGCTTAAAATTGCTCTAGGTTGCCGAGAACCCGAAAAACTTCACCTCAAAGTAACAAAAAGTTTGTTTAAATAACATGCGATCCCCCAATCTGCAACTTAAATTGAGATGGATTTCAAATTCTTCTGAAACCTAAAATAATTCTTAAAAATTAATAATTAATAACCATGTTGTAAACTGCAACCCCGATGTACCGACACCCAACCCACCTCCCCCCCCCCCCCCCCCCCCTTTAAATATTTGGTGGTACGCCCAGGCAAGCAATGTTTACGTACTGGATTTTCCGTTAGAAATTAGGAATTTTTTTGCTACTTTGCATGGAAAACGGTGTTGGCGCTATTGTTAAGCGAAAAGTTTGGCAACTAGTAAAAGCCCAAAATCTCATCTTAAAAAACGCTCGAGATTTTCACAAATTAGCAAAAAAAAATATAAATAGCGTTTTCCTAATTTACGTTGATAAAAAATATGTCAAAACTATATCTGACGAAATATCAAAACCATGGATAAATGTACAAATTATCCAGCTTTTAAATCATATCATTATTTTTCGGGCTTTTCCAATGACAATATGTACTATAAAAGTGGCTCGAACAGCTGGGTCTATTAAGCATAAGATACAATGTTAAACAGTTAAATAAACAAATAAATAATTGAATATAAGCTAATATAAGAGTAATGAAATATTCTATAATTTTTTTGTAAATAATAAAGTAATAATTACAAGGTTTAAATAAATGAATGTTTTTTATATACACAATTTTGTTTAATGGAAAAAGTGTAACGTCCGTAACAGACAAAAATTAAGATTTTTGTTTAACGGGACTACTTAGACTTCTTTTCTATGCAGGATTAATATCGTAATATATTCCAATTAATTTTTTGTATATGATATTTTTTTGTTTATTATGCAAAATTAGCTAAAAAATTTGCAAATGCACATAAACCTCAAAATCGACTTCCATTTTTTGTAACGTCCGTAACGGAACTTTAAGCTAGCATAACTTTTTTTCAAAAACAGTTAACCTCTAAGTTTAAAGCAAGTTTTAAAGTACTCCCAAAGAACTGCATTTTGCAAAAAATTTCATGAAAATATTCCAATGTGAACGCCAGCCGTGTCAATCTTAACAAGCAAATTTGCGTGCGAATGTAACGTCCGTAACGCAGGATTAGCCCATATGCCTCCAGGTCTATTTGTAAAAAAATTTTTTATAAATCGGCGACTAATCGATAAACCAGGATACTTTTTTTACGTTTATTATTTGACCTTAAACATTATAAAGTGCATACAATCGATACAACTGAAATGAGCCAAAACTATTTTTCGATGGATAATGCAAATTACAATGGGGGTTGTTAATATAAAGAACAAACATTTCGTGTTGAAAACGTTTGAATGTTTAACACATTTGTATCAAACATACTTACAGGTGATATTTATTAAATCTATTAGTTGTTATACAATGGTTTGTTATTTTTTAAATGATCTTATTATTATTATTATTATTATTTATTAAAAATATTTGGCTTCGTAATACAACAAGACAAAATATCTTATATTTTAAAGTATTAGGATCAGAAAAGTTATTTCGATGAAAAAAATAAATAAGGTACATATAATAGTGAAATAGACGTAATGTTTATACAAAAAAAAAAAAAAAAAAGAGATATATATAGTAGAATTAAACATATTAGAGTAAGCAAATCTAGTTAATCAAATTGTATGAAAAAGTCACAAAACTTTAAATTTGATAATATTTTATAAGCAAATGTCTAAACCTATTTGCGTTGCTAGTAGTTTGCAAGCTTAAGGAAAGTTGGTTCCAAAGACGGATAGTGTAAATGAAAAACTGTTTCCTTAATTGTATAAATATGACAGAATAACGGTGAAATATGATCAAATTTCTTTTAGCTATAAATGTAGCGTATAACATTATTGAATGTTACTTATCTTAAAATCCTCCAAATTACAAACCGACAAAATCTCAAATGAATATAAAAGAGTTGGTAACAACTATGTCTTTGCTAACAGCTGGCTTATTTTCTGAGGTGTCAAATACTGCGTGATCCATAGACTTAAGAGCATAGTGTAAGCCCTTGCTTGGTTTATATCGTTTGACCATGTCAGATTACTGTTAAAAGCCACACCAAGATTTTTGACCAAGTTAACAACTTCAATTTTTGTACCACCCAGGAAAACGTTAAACTCGAAGTTAGTTTTAATTTATTTTTGTGAATTATAATGCATATGAACTTTTTACGGTTGAGACGCAATCCATTTGCTGACGCCCAAAGAAAAACTTTATTTAGGTCAGAATTTAGTTCTGCAATTTTAGAGTAAATGGAAGCAGCGGTACTACTATAGTAAAGCTGAATGTCATCAGCATACATCTGGACACAGGAATGATCTAGTTGTATTGGTATATCATTGGCGTAAATTGAATACAATAATGGTCCAAGTCCATAAAAATAATGTGTTTAAAATCTTGAAAGGTAAACGTTTCAGCCGATTTATGTTTTGAAAAAGCCGTTGTGGCAAGTTGATCATAATGTGAAACTTTATTTATATTACTAACAAAGATAAGATCAAGCAAGGTGCTATTATAGTTTGTAAAATGCGTAGATCTGGTACTGTTTATAGAGGATAAGTTAAATGATGACATTATAGTATAAATACTTGTATCAACGTGCAAATAACAGTTAAAATCTCCAGATATGATAACCTCTGAATATTACGGTGATAAATATTCTAACTTAGTTATAAGCTTATTAAATTTTATAGTTCTATCTGGTCGATACACGCACCCTAGTAGTAGTGGCGCACCCCTGTAGTTAACATCAACAAACACATATTCAACGTCATTAACTTCTTTATAGATACTATTAATTTTACATTGTATATTATTTTTTATGTATATTGCTACACCACCAGCATGTTTGTTCCTATCAGATCGAAAGACACGTAACCCATATAGACTATAATGTTATCGCTTATATTACTTGAGAACCAGGTTTCCGAAACACATATTGCATCGATTTTAGAGTTTTCGAATAGAAAACTATACCACCAGCATGTTTGTTCCTATCAGATCGAAAGACACGATACCTATATAGACTATAAATGTTGTCGCTTATCTTACTTGAGAACCAGGTTTCCGAAACACATATTGCATCGATTTTAGAGTTTGCGAATAGAAAACTAAATTCATCCAATTTACCAGACTTTGAGCAAAGACTATAATATTTAGTCTATAGACTATAAAGATATTGCACTCAGTATATTTAAAAAAAAAATCAAAAATGTTGTGTTGTTACAGATGTGGGCGGTAGAGGAAGTATCAGAAGAAGAAAAGACTTCATTCTCACATGTTGAGAGAATTAACAAATAAGAGCATGATATTAGGCTGTGCCGAATCTTTTATACCCACCACCAATTTTGTGTACAGATACGCAAATGAGCAACGCTTTAAAGTTATTCAGGTAAAAATGGGCGTTCAAATCAAAATGCATTTTGTGCACTTCGTAATTCTTTTGATCAACATAATCGTTCAAATTCGTCCACAATCGGGAGAATTGTAAAAAATATTTAAATTTCTGTAAAACAGGTCTGTATAAAATGTTAGAAAATCTGTGAATGCCTTCTTAGTTCGTTGAATGGGAACTATTGCTGTTTTTTGCGATAGTGTGGCAAAACAGCAGTCAACCTCGACTCATCATCATGCCCAACAATTGAGCAACAACATTGTCATTGAAAATTTGGACCATCAGATAGTGGAGTAGCGCCAAAGATGGGGGGGGGGGGGGGTCATTTGGCCGATATTTTGTTAAATACATAATTGAACCATACAAATATTATCATTATAAAAAGAAATGATAATAATTTCTTAAATAATTTGTGTTTTATTTAAAATCAACATCGGCCCTTAAAATTTAACTTTGATATGATAGTAAAATTTTTTTCGTAAATTTAGTCTTTTAGTAAAAGTGGGCGTTAAAGTAGGAGTGTCAATAAAGTTTCTGCTAATAAATACAACTTAGATATTTCAATATAGTCCTTTATTTTCCAAAAAATTTTGTCAATAGAGAAATTACATGAATTTAAGATAAACCGTTATATGGGAGGTAGGCGTTAAAGTGGGCGTGCCACCTTAACTTTTTGGCACAACAATTTCATTGATTAGAAGGATATATGTAGCAAATTTCATCATCATACCTCTAATTTGGCGGTTTTATGAGCTTTTGAAAAGTGGGCGTTATAGTAGGCGTGTCAAAGTTGTTTTTGCTAATGACTACAACTTAAATGTTTCAATATAGTCCTTTATTATTCCAAAATCTTTATTAATAGAGAAATTATATGAATTTTAGGTAAAACGTTATATGGGAGGTGGGCGTAAAAGCGGGCGTGGCACATTAATTTTTCACTACAGAAAAGCCTCTCACCAAAAAACAAAGTGTGCAAAATTTCAGAATCGTACATCTAGTTTTGTCCGTTTTATTAGGTTTTAAATTTAAAATATACTGAAAAATACACTGCGCGGTATAAATTTTCGTACATTTTTAACCATAACTCCTTTCCTAATTCATAGATGTAAGCAAATTTTAGGGAGAAATATTGCTTTGACTTGAGAAATATATATTCGAAGTTTCATGGCTCTACGTTAATGCGTTTGGACCCAATACCATTTTATTCGATGTTCGTAGGACACGGTTTTTTCGATCTACTCTTGCATTACGAGCTTTAACTCACTTCCTAATATTCCGATTTAGCCCATTTTCAATGCCAATCTCAAAAATTGGTGGCTGGGTAAGAAAACAAAAAGAGAACAAGTTCTCAACAAAAACAAGTTATATCCCAGCCAGCAATTTTTGAGATTTCTAATCAAATTCGAGTCTGTTTTAACTCCTCAGCGCGATTAAAAATGCAGAATATGAGCTCATTTTCTGGTCGTAAAAGATACTTTGTTCGGGAGAAAAGTGTCCCTAGCCGCGACTCTTCTTAATGTTTTATTAATGATTCATTTTTATACCCTTCACACAGTGAAAAAGGGTATATATAGGTTTGTCATTCCGTGTGAAATTTCTACAATTTTCATTTCCGACCCCATAAAGTATATATTTTCTGAAAGCTTATGAATAGTGGAGTCGATTAAGCTCTGTCAGTCTGTCCGTCTGTCCGTGTGTATGTTAAGATCAACTTTTTGAAGCCCCCCGACATAGATTGGACCCGGGTAAGGTATTTAAATATCAGAAATATTCGGGAGTAGATCGCTATTGAAAATCAGAAACATCGGTACATAAACAACTGAGATATGAGCAAAAACCCACGACCACCTCGATTTTTTTTCACAAAAACAACATTACAACAACAACATACATACATACAAACGTGTATACTGGTTAGAGAAAACGAGGCATTAAATCCTAGCTTAGCCAAAAAAAATTTTTTTTTCATTTTTAAAAAATTTTTTTATACCCTTCACACAGTGAAAAAGGGTATATATAGGTTTGTCATTCCGTGTGAAATTTCTTCAATTTTCATTTCCGACCCCATAAAGTATATATTTTCTGAAAGCTTATGAATAGGGGAGTCGATTAAGCTCTGTCAGTCTGTCCGTCTGACCGTCTGTCCGTGTGTATGTTGAAATCAACTTTTTGAAGCCCCCAGACATCGCTTGGACCCGAGTGAGGTATTAGAATATCAGAAATATTCGGGAGTAGATCGCTATTGAAAATCAGAAACATCGGTACATAAACACCTGAGATATGAGCAAAAACCCACGACCACCTCGATTTTTTTTTTTCACAAAAACAACATTACAACAACAACATACATACATACAAACGTGTATACTGGTTAGAGTAACCGTGGCATTGAATCCCAGCTGAGCCAAAAAAAATTTTTTTTATATATTTTTAAATTTTTTTTTATTTTTTTTTTTTTTATTTAATATATTATTTATATTTTTATTATTTTTTGTTAATTTTTTTTTGTTTTATTATTTATAATAATTATTTTAAAAAAAAATTTTTTTAAAATTTTTTTTTTTTAACATACATACGTAAATTTATAATTTTACAATGGGATGTTTTTATATATGTGTGTTTTTTATATGTTTGTACATACATACGTATTTCATATGGGATGAATGGTGATACAAACTACTGTTATTGCATGACTACACGTTGTGAAGGGTATGTAAGATTCGGCACGGCCGAATATAGCGCTCTTACTTGTTTTAATTTTTTTTTATTTTTTATTTAATAATATATTTATATTTTTATTATTATTTTTTTTTTAATTTTTTTTTTAATTTTTTTTTGTTTTATATATATTATATATATAACAATTTTTCTTTTTAAATTTTTTTTTTAATTTTTTTTTTAATTTTTTTTTTTTGTTTTTTTTTTAACATACATACGTGAATTTATAATTTTACAATGGGATGTTTTTATACATGTATGTTTTTTATATGTTTGTACATTCATACGTTTTTCATATGGGATGAATGGTGACTCAAACTACTGTTATTGCATGACTACACGTTGTGAAGGGTATATAAGATTCGGCACGGCCGAATATAGCACTCTTACTTGTTTTAGTCAGCTTAGATCATTTTCGATCCCTTTTATTATGTCTATTATAGCCTTATTCGATTTGTTTTCTAGTCATTTATCAGTCTTCTTTCTCTTAATTTGTGAGCCTTTTTCGAGTCACTTATTAGTCATATTTCTAAACGCTCAAGAGTCTTTTTTGAGTAATTTTTTTGACGTTTTCTATTTTTTTGATAGTGTTATTATAGTCATTTATGATTGTTTTTCGAATCATTTATCAGTAGTATTGCTAATCGGATTTTACTCTTTTTCTAGGTTATTACAGTAAATTTTCTTATTCCTACGTTCACACTGACGTAATTTCTAAAAAAAGAACTTGATTTAATTCATTATTCTTTAACTGCGTAGTGGTAGTAGAATAAACAAAATCGAGTCAATTTTTAAAATCACGTCCATATAAACCTGGGGTAACATTAAATAAAAATATATTAAATTCATATTCATTTGTTGTATATACATACATAATACATCAAAGTTTATTTAAAAGAAAATTAATTTGTTCATTAAAAATAGTTGTTTAAATAAAAATTAAAGTCCAGCTTTAAGCATTTTAACAACATAAAAATTATATGATTGTTATAACATTTCACAATTAAACGATATGTACACCTCGATATTACTTTTATAAATGAACAAAAATATAACTATTTGATATTTAAGAATATAAATTGTCCCGTTATACTTAAGAAAAAGCAGTGTTTAATCTATAATGATCACAAAATGCAAAAAATAATCATATTTCAAACACCGGCATGATATGTTTTCGATCAATCGGTTTTAAATCTTCCAGATGCGCAAAATATAATAATAAGTAACGGATATTATACTCACATTTAAAACGCCTGGTTGATCGATTTGCGATTGCAATACAATTTGTTATTGTTTTTTAAATCAAACTCTTTTTAATCAATAACGCGAATCATTTTCGAGTCCTTTTTAAATCGTGTAAGTGACTAATCAGTTTTTGATCACCGAAAGTACTAAAAAAGACTCAGCATGGTGATTTAAAAAAAAACAATCATCTAAATGCTAGCTGGGTACTCTCACGTATTGGAATTCTGTATGTGTATAACACAAATTGGGATTTATGATTTTTGTATGGCAGTGCAACATCTTTATAGTCTGTTGCCTTTGCTTTGAGCAGTGATGTGACAGACACTGAAACCTTCACTTTGTTTGGCTAAGATTCGAATCATATTAAAGTTGCCATCCCTGGAACCAAGTTATTCATACATTATATTTGTCATATTGACATTTTATCGCAACGCAAATAAAGACATATTTAACTTTTCTATTTAACGGCTCTTTAGTAAAAAAAAATAATAACAAATTCTATATGATTTCATTAAATTTTTGCCTAACAATTTTAAATAAAACAAGTAAGAGCACTATATTCGGCTGTGCCGAATCTTTTATACCCATAACCAATTTTTCGTAATTTTATATTTTTTTCCCGGGAATGCGAGATTTATGTTTTAATTTCCCGGGATCCCGCAGCAAATTAAATAAAAAGTAAATTTGTTTTTAAATAATAAAAAACTTTTTATTTAAAAGCATATAATAGTTTATAATGTTAAAGAAACACTTGAAAACTAAAAAAATTAATAAAGAAACTTGAATTTAAAATATAAATTGAGTAAAAATATTTTTTATTGAAAAACATTATTCTCTAGATACGAGATGAAATATGAGAACAAAAAACAAAAAAACAAAAATAGAGGTTATTCAGCTATGAGATCAAAAATAAAACCATTAGAATTCAATTTCAAAAACATGTAAATACAATGTATAATTAACAAAATATAACGTACAAATTTTTAACGACTACGGGCCGTTAAAAATAAAAACAAGTAAGAGCGCTATATTCGGCCATGCCGAATCTTATATACCCTTCACAACGTGTAGTCATGCAATAACAGTAGTTTGTATCACCATTGATCTCATATGAAATTGTAAAATTATAAAAAAAAAATATTAAATTAAAAAAAAAAATTTAAGAAAAAAAAAATTAAAAAAATAACTAATATAAATAATAAATATAAAAAAAAATTTAAAAAAAAAAAAATTAAAAAAAAATAATAAAAAAATAAATAATATATAAAATAAAAAATAAAAATTAGAAAAAAACAAGTAAGAGCGCTATATTCGGCCGTGCCGAATCTTATATACCCTTCACAACGTGTAGTCATGCAATAACAGTAGTTTGTATCACCATTCATCCCATATGAAATACGTACAACAATATAAAAAACATACATATATAAAAACAACCCATTTTAAAATTATAACTTTACGTATGTATGTTAAAAGAAAAAAAAAAAAAAAGAAAAAAAAAATTAAAAAAAAATTGTTTTTTTAAAAAATCATAATAATAAATATAAAACAAACAAAAATTAAAAAAAAAATTTAAAAAAAAATAAAAAAAAAATAAAATATAAATAATATATTAAATAAAAAATAAAAAAAAATTAAAAAAAAAATATAAAAACAAATAAAAAATATTTGTTTTTGGATCAGCTGGGATTCGATTCCACGTTTTCTCTAACCAGTATACACGTTTGTATGTATGTTGTTGTTGTTATGTTGTTTTTGTGAAAAAAAAAATCGAGGTGGTCGTGGGTTTTTGCTCATATCTCAGTTGTTTTTGTACCGATGTTTCTGAATTTCAATCTACTCCCGAATATTTCTGATATTTTAAGACCTCATCTGGGTCCAAGCGATGTCGGGGGGCTTCAAAAAGTTGATTTCAACATACACACGGACAGACGGTCAGACGGACAGACTGACAGAGCTTAATCGACTCCCCTATTCATAAGCTTTCAGAAAATATATACTTTATGGGGTCGGAAATGAAAATTGTAGAAATTTCACACGGAATGACAAACCTATATATACCCTTTTTCACTGTGTGAAGGGTATAAAAATATAAAAAAAAATTTTTTGGCTCAGCTGGGATTCGATGCCATGCTTACTCTAAGCAGTATACATCTTTATATGTATGTATGTTGTTGTTGTAATGTTGTTTTTGTGAAAAAAAATCGAGGTGGTCGTGGTTTTTTGCTTATATCTCAGTTGTTTATGTACCGATGTTTCTGATTTTCAATACCGATCTACTCCCGAATATTTCTGATATTTTAATACCTCACCCGGGTCCAGGCAATATCGTGGAACATTAAAAAGTTGATTTCAACATACACACGGACAGAAGGACAGACTGACAGAACTTAATCGACTCCCCTATTCATAAGCTTTCAGAAAATATATACTTTATGAGGTCGGAAATTAAAATTGTAGAAATTTCACACGGAATGGCAAACCTATATATACCCTTTTTCACTGTGTGAAGGGTAATTTTTATACCCTACCTACAGTTAACCTACAGTTAACACTAACTCAAAATTTAAACCTTGGTTAGCCAAAACACATTAACACAAAGTTCAGTTATCTTATAACTTTTAGATTATTTTGCCAAATTTCAGTTAAATTTAACCGAATACTATTTGGCGTTTAAGTTCTTAACTGGAAGAAAATATTTTATGTTGAATTTAAATATATTATATTTTTGCTATTTTTAAACAATTGCAAGATGCCTCTACGATTGAAAACATTTACACCTTTATATAATTTATATAAAGTTAATATTTCTTATGGTATGAAAAGAAAATATAACCACAGAATTCGAATGGATCACTTTAATTTACCTGATGCAGAGTTTTTCATGAGATATCGTTTATATAAGAGAATTGTTAAATTTATAGCAAAAATTATTTCAAAATACATTCGATTTTTTATAAATTTATTAGCAGTGGGTGCACATTAAGAATTTATATTTATGTATACATTCTTCTTCTTTTTGAAATTCATTCATAATAATTGATAACTAAAAGTTAACTAACTCTTGCCTATTGTTAACGAACATTTTTAATTTATAATTAAGTTTAAGCTTACTGAAAGTTAGTAAACTTATACGTTAAATATATTGAACTGAATATTAGGTTAATAGGCCTTAGAAGATAATCTTTTAATATGCTCAAAGTCTATTTCTGATTTTATTAACAAATTGCCCTGTTAGAGAAAATACTCGTTCACCTTATATCGATTTTGGACGAATAAATAGTTAAAAGTGCATTTAACAAATATACAATATTTGGAGTTTTTGACCACTTTCTTCTAAAAATTTAAACTTTTTCTTTATAGAAATTTTAAAGTATTGGTAACGTGGGTTGATTTTTTATTACCTCACATAAGGGTTGGGCAAAATATATCGATATATCAAAATATCGATATTTAGTTTAAAAAATTTCGATATTAATCGCCGATATTTTTAAAAGTTTTCCAAAAGAAGGTACAGCAGCTAAGGCTTCGTCAGTATCATCCGAAAGGGTTGCGTTAGCTGTTAATTTATCAGTACCAGATAATAGAAACAGATTGACAGGAGAGCATATAAGACAAATAGTGCTTCTGATGTCCCTATCTGATGACTACTGGTTCGAGTAAACATATATACATGTAAATATTTTAAATTGAGGTTGTTGTTTCTCATGTGATAATATTTTATTTCTTTCAGAATTCGTTTTATAGATTTGATGTAAACAATACCTCAATTGCTAACTTTAAACTTAAGATTTTCTGCTGAAGTTTTGGCTTATTTTCTGTTTTTTTGTTTGATCTAGACATATAATTGATCTCATCCTTTATCGTAAATATTTTTTCAGAATTTATTTTATAGATTTGGTGTAAACAATACATCAATTGTTGACTTTAAAACTTAAGATTGCCTAATGAATTTTTGGTTAATTTTTTGTTTTTATGTTTGATCTAGTCATATAACTGATCTTATTCTTAATCGTAAATATTTTTTCTAATTTTCGTTTTTATAAGCTCACGCATAAGAGTAAGCATTTATACTATTAATATATATTATAATATCTAGTTTATTGGAATAAAAAGTTACTACGAAGCCTAATATACATCTATTTTTGTTTGTATGTACATAAGTGGGGGTATTTAATTTTCAAATGTAAATCATTTCAACAATAACTAAGTAGGTAAATATGTTTCAGTCGATATATCGAAATATCGATATTTTTAATTAATAAATATCGATGGTAAAATAAAATATCGATATAATAAACATCGATAGATTTTTCCAATTTGCCTATCCCTACCTCACATTACCTAAAAAAGTATATCAAATTATTTGTAAAAATATTTTTAAGTCTAAAGTTAAAAAAAAAACTTGAATAAAAAATTTTTATGAAAAAGAAATGTTACAATTTAAACATCTGCTTTCGAATCGTAGCCTTTTCCATTTCCCGGGATCCCGAAAAATAATCCCGGGAAATGGGGAAGATTTAATAACTCCAATTATCGGGAAAAACCCTATTTATAGAAAAATGTATTATTTTGTTATTAACAGTAATCGGTACGGAATAGTCTCTTTATACTAAAATATGTATCACTTTCTTTGTATAACTTCGATATGCTAGTAAAATGTTTTCGTAAATTTAGTCCCTTAATGAAAGTGTGCGTATCAATAAAGTTTCTGCTAATAAATAAAACTGAGATATTTATATATAGTCCTTTATTCTTCCAAAAACTTTGTCAATAGAGAAATTATATGAATTTAAGATAAACCGTTATATGGGAGGTAGGCGTTAAAGTAGGCGTGTCACCTAAATTTTCTGGCATAACCTTTAAATTAGGTGGTGAAACTTTGGGACATAATGGCATAACAATGACATTGACTAGAAGGATATCTGTAGCAAATTTCATCATCATACCTCTAATTTTGTCAGTTTATGAGCTTTTAAATTTCATTGACAGTGCATAACGTGAAAAGTGGGCGTTATAGTAAGCGTGTCAAAGTTGGTTCTGCTATTGAGAACAACCTAGATATTTCAATATAGTCCTTTTTTCACCTTAATATTCTGGCATAACCTTTAATTTAGGAGGTGAAATTTTGGGACATACCTTGAGACGTGGTGGTAAATTTTACCCCTTTTAAAATTTTAATAATTTTTTATCAAAAATAAAACTATCTTTTAAGTTATTCTTTTTAAAAATAAGCTGCAATATTTTTAATACAAATAATAATTAAAAAAACACATTTTATTTGTTAACTAAACAATACTGGCAATTTATTTCATAAACCTTTTTTTTTAAATATAACAAAAAATTAACATCTTAAATTAAAAAAAAAACTGTTTTAAAAACAACAAAAATTTAATTGCATTTTTTAATAGCACAGTTCATATACTTATAAAAATAAAAGAGATCATACAAAACAAGTAAGAGCACTATATTCGGCTGTGCCGAATCTTTTATACCCACCACCAATTTTGTGTACATTTAAAGCACAATATTTATTATTTTGTTAATCGCTATGGAATAATCTCTTTATAATAAAATATGTATCACTTTCTTTGTAGAGGGTGGTTAAATTTTAAGGGCCCATGTTGAAGGTGAACTACAGTAAGTCTTTAAATTTGTTTTCTGCATTTCATTTGACATTTCTCAATCTCAAACTTACTCAATTTGATCGGTGGAAAGATACGCAAATGACCAACGCTTTAAAGTTATTCAGGTTTTTTATAAAAATGGTCGTTCAAATCAAAATGCATTTTGTGCACTTCGTAATTCTTTTGATCAACATAATCGTTCAAATTCGTCCACAATCGTGAATGCCTTCTTAGTTCGTTGAATGGGAACCATTGCTGTTTTTTGCGATAGTGTGGCAAAAGAGCAGTCAACCTCGACTAATTGAGCATAAACATTGTCATTGAAAATTTGGACCATCAGATAGAGGAGTGGCGCCAAGGATGGGGGGGGCCATTTGACCAATATTTTGTTAAATACAAAATTGAACCATACAAATATTATCACTATAAAAAGAAATGATAATATTCTTAAATAAGTTGTGCTTTAATTAATATCAACATCAGCCCTTAAAATGTAACCACCCTTAATAACTTTTATATGATAGTAAAATGTTTTCGTAAATTAAGTCTTTTAGTGAATGTGGGCGTTACAGTAGGCGTGTCAATAAAGTTTCTGCTAATAAATACAACTTAGATATTTCAATATAGTCCTTTATTTTCCCAAAAACTTTGTCAATAGAAAAATTACATAAATTTTAGATAAACCGTTATATGGGAGATAGGCGTTAAAGTGGGCGTGTCGCCTAAACTTTTCGGCACAACAATAACATTGATTAGAAAGATATATGTAGCAAATTTCATCATCATTCTTTAAATTTTGTCGTTTTTAAGAGCTTTTAAATTTAATTAACGGTAGATAACATGAAAAGTGGGCGTTATAGTAGGCGTGTCAAAGTTGTTTTTGCTAATGATTACAACTTAGATGTTTCAATATAGTCCTTTATTATTCCAAAATCTTTATTAATAGAGAAATTATATGAATTTAAGGTAAAACGTTATAAGGGAGGTGGGCGTGGCACATTTATTTTCCGTTGCAGAAAAGCCTCTCACCAAAGAGCAAAGTGTGCAAAATTTCAGAATCGTACATCTAATTTTGTCCAGTTTATTAGGTTTTAAATTTAAAATATACTGAAAAATACACTGCGCGGTACAAATTTTCGTACATTTTTATCTATAACTCCTTTCCTAATGCATAGATGTAGGCAATTTTTAGGGAGAGATATTGCTTTGATTCGAAAAATATATATTCGAAGTTTCATGACTCTACGTAAATGCGTTTGGACACAATTCTATTTTATTCGATGTTCGAAGGACACGGTTTTTTCGACCTACTTTTGGTTTACGAGCTATGACTCTCTTCCTAACATTCCGATTTAGCCCATTTCAATACCAAATAAACCTTGTCTATAGGAAAGATTCTGGCAAAATTTGAGCCCCCTAGCTTTTTTGGTGCGACCTCTGTCGTGCTTTCAATAGACGGACAGACAGAGCTAGATCGTCATCAAATCAAAACATGATTCAGAATATATATACTTTATGGGGTCTAAAATGGATATTTCGATGTGTTACAAACGGAATGTCAAAATGAATATACCTCCACCATTTTTTTGGTGGCGGGTATAAAAAAGCTTTTGTAAAGAAACTGCAGCTACACCTTTGCGGAGGTTTTTTATGTGTCTAATTATACCCGCCACCAAAAAAATGGTGGGGGTATATTCATTCATTGCCAGAATCTTTCCTATAGACAAGGTTTGTTTGGTATTAAAAATGGGCTAAATCGGAATATTAGGAAATGAGTTATAGCTCGTAATGAAAGAGTAGGTCGAAAAAACCGTGTCCTACGAACATAGAAAAAAATGGTATTGTGCCACGCCCACTTTTACGCCCATCTCCTATATAACGTTTTAACTAAAATTCAAATTATTTCTCTATTAATAAAGATTTTGGAATAATAAAGGGCTATATTGAAATATCTAAGTTGTACTCATTAGCAAAAACAACTTTGACACGCCTGCTATAACGCCCACTTTTCACGTTATCTACCGTTAATGAAATTTAAAAGCTCATAAGACCGCCAAAATTTGAGGTATGATGATAAAATTTGCTACGTATATCCTTCTAGTCAATTTCATTACTGTGCCAGAAAATTAAGGTGCCATGCCCACTTTTACGCCCACCTCCCATAATGTTTTACCTAAAATGCATATAATTTCTCTATTAATAATGATTTTGGAATAATAAAGGACTATAGTGAAACATCTAAGTTGTACTCATTAGCAAAAACAACTTTGACACGCCTACTATAACACCCACTTTTCACGTTATCTACCGTTAATGAAATTCAAAAGCTCATAAAACCGACAAAATTTAAAGAATGATGATGAAATTTGCTACATATATCTTTCTAATCAATGTCATTGTTGTGCCAAAAAGTTAAGGTGGCACGCCCACTTTAACGCCTACCTCCCATATAACGGTTTATCTTAAATTCATGTAATTTCTCTATTGACAAACTTTTTTGGAAAATAAAGGACTATATATAAATATCTAAGTTGTATTTATTAGCAGAAACTTTATTGACACTCCTACTTTAACGCTCACTTTTACTAAAAGACTAAATTTACGAAAACATTTTACTATCATATCAAAGTTAAATTTTAAGAGCCGATGTTGATTTTAAATAAAACACAAATTATTTAAGAAATTATTATCATTTCTTTTTATAATGATAATATTTGTATGGTTCAGTTATGTATTTAACAAAATATCGGCCAAATGGCCCCCCCCCCATCTTTGGCGCTACTCCACTATCTGATGGTCCAAATTTTCAATGTTGATGCTCAATTGTTGGGCATGATGATGAGTCGAGGTTGGCTGCTGTTTTGCCACACTATCGCAAAAAACAGCAATAGTTCCCATTCAACGAACTAAGAAGGCATTCACAGATTTTCTAACATTTTATAAAGACCTGTTTTGCAGAAATTTAAATATTTTTTACAATTCTCCCGATTGTGGACGAATTTGAACGATTATGTTGATCAAAAAAATTACGAAGTGCACAAAATGCTTTTCAATTTGAACGCCCATTTTTATAAAAAAAACCTGAATAATTCTAAAGCGTTGTTCATTTGCGTATCTTTCCACGGATCAAATTGAGTAAGTTTGAAATTGAGAAATGTCAAATGAAATGCAGAAAACAAATTTAAAGACTAGGTGTAGTTCACCTTCAACATGGGCCCTTAAAATTTAACCACCCTCTACAAAGAAGGTGATACATTTTTTATTATAAAGAGATTATTCCATAGCGATTAACAAAGTAATAAATATTGTGCTTTAAATGTACACAAAAAAGGTGGTGGGTATAAAAGATTCGGCACAGCCTAATATAGTGCTCTTACTTGTTTTGTTTCTGCACAAGTTGTGTATATGCGCTTGCTGCAACCCATGCACATAGGCTTTTTGCAGAGCAAACTGTAGTGCGTTGTTTTTCGCTTTAGTCTGCTAGGACATATATAACATATTGTGTGAGAAGCAGGAATGGATTCAGTAGGGGGTGGAGCCACGGATTCTGAACCTAAAATATTTCCAATCACTTCTCGCAATAATCGCGTCAGTTTTTGATTATGTTGCCGGCGTTGTAAATGTGGTAATACCAATTCCCTTGGCAGATTTTTTAAAAATTGTGCTCTTGAGATACTCTGAACATTTCTGGACGATTGGAAAGGAATATCCAAGATTCTGTAAAAAATGTCTAAATCGCTAAGTTTTTTTAAGTTAGACATTTTCTGCAAAAATTAATTGAACATACATACTTTAATTTAGTACAAAATATTAGTGAAAGAAAGATCTTCTAGCGAATTAGTTTTTTTACTAACAATTTATTGGACATGTGGTAAAAAAAAATCTGCATAAACCTGACTTTAAGTTTGAGGTGTGGTAATTTTGGTAACTGCTGATGTGGTGGTAAAACATATTCCAAGCAAAAATTACACACACATGGACAAGTGGTAAATATTACCCCGAGATGTGATTTTCTCCATTCGCGTTCTTACCACAACAGCCAAAATGCAACTGAATAACAGTGATCATGATATGGGAAGATACAAAAAGAATAACAGCGATAGAGTTATAAAACAAAATAAAATGAGAGGGTAAAATCTACCACCACCTCCATAGTTAAAGGATAACAATGATATTGACTAGGAAAATAGGTGTACCAAATTTTATCATCATACCTCTTATTTGATCGGTTTATGAGCTATTAAATTTCATTAACAGTATATAACGTTAAAAAGTAGGCGTTTAAGTAGGCGTGTCGAAGTTGTTTTTTCTAATAAATACAACTTAGGTATTTCAATAAGTCCTTTATTATTCCAAAATCTAGAGAAATTAATTTGAGGTGAGTCGTTATATGGGAGGTGGGCGTACAAGTAGGCGTGTCACTTTTATTTTTCGTTTAAACAAAGCCTCTGCCCAAAAAAGCAAAGTGTGCAAAATTTCAGAATCATACATCTAATTTTGTCAGTTTTATAAGGTTTTAAATTTTGAATATACCGAAAAACACACGGCGCGGTATAAATTTTCGTACATTTTCATCTATAACTCCTTGTCTAATGCATATATTCAAGTAATTTTCAGGGAAAAATATTGTTGTATTACGAGCTATAACTCTCTTCCTAATATAGACCATTTTCAATACCAAACAAACCTTGTCTATAGGAAAGATTCTGGCAAAATTTGAGCCACCTAGTTTTTTCGGTGCGACCTATATCGTGTTTTCAACAGACGAACGGACATAGCTAGATCGTCATCAAATCAAACCCCGATTCAGATTATATATACTTTATGGGGTCTAAAATAGATTTTTCGATGTTTAATGAAACAAATATTGACTTAAAATATATAATATAAAGTTCAAACAATTCATAATGGTCAATAAAAGTAGACATTAGACAAATTATATTAGTTGCGAAAAAGATGTGTCAATTCTTCGAGAAATTCCACTAATATAGGTTCATCTGTTCAATCTTCCTAATATATGCGAGACCCCTTAGTGTAAATACGGATTGAATTTTCTTATTTTTGTCAGATTAAGTGCCGATTTGAATATTTGATGATTATGTGGGGTTAGGTTTTCATTCACGTAGATTGGTTCATTGCTATGAAAACCAGCATGTCTTAGGCATAATGTTGCTTTGTTTTCACGTTGGTATTTAGATATTGCCTTAAGAAGAATGTTTTTATCAAATGGGATTGTAATTTAGCAATCAATTATTCGGTGTATAAGGCTTATTGTTTTTATATACTTTTTTCAGCCTGTAAATGTTTTCAACTTTCGGTGTGGGTATCTTTAAAGATTCAAAAATGTTATAAAAATTTTCATTTTCTTAGCAGGGTATACCAGTTATTCCTATGCCACCAGCAACTACGGAGTTTTCTTGTTTTAGAACTTTTCTCTTTAATTCTGTTATTTCTTCTTTTAATTTTACCACTTCATGACTCTTAATTTCTAAGTCATTTACTCTTTCAGTAATTTGATTTATTTCATTACATACATATATTTTTTATTTTATCTTCAATAACGGCAAGAACTTTGTCTTCACTCTCCTTAACTAAGGTCCCCAGCGGTAAATGGAACTAAGTACCTAGATTATAATCGATGATATTAGTATAACATTCTGAGCGAGAGATTAAAGTACTTATAATGTTATATATGTGTAATCTAATAAGTATCACCAACTAATTATAACTTCGATTACAATATAAGCGGAGTGTTAGTTAGTGTGTTTATGTTAAAAAATTATGAATTATATTTCTACTTATTAAAACTCCGATTAGAATGTAAGTGACGAGTAAGTTCGTTTTTGCACACAAATGCAAAGACACAAAAAATACCGTTATAGCGGCCTTAGAAAAAAAAAAACAAGAAATGTGTATCACTATACAGATGCTACCAAGGTCTATTAAGGTCTGTGCAACTCTACAAAAACAAAGAGCAAAAAAAATTTACAGGCATTTTGTCAGTGTAAAACTACAACGAGGTTGTCAAAAACAGCTGACTAAAATACCAAAAAAAGGCTTTACTTTTTGAGTATTTTTTGTGTTTTCCTTTTGTTGAACAATTTTTCAGTTTACAAGACGACAAAAATAAATAATATTATTAATTATTACAAAGTTTTATTTTGTAAAATATATATTCTGCTAAAAATATATGTATGCATATTAAAATAATGGCTGATGGAGATAAAATAGAAGTACGTGACATTTAACGTAATGAAGCACATTTGTGGATTAAGCCAGAAAGATGCTCTTTCCGCTGCTGGTGTTGTCGTACAAATGGTGCGTGAAGACAAAATAGGTGGTCTTTTGTTTTCTTGGCTGGTGAGCCAAGTACTGGCAAGACTGCTATAGCTGTTTATGTGACTCAAGCCTTGGGTACGAAACGCCTCTTATCAGCATGTCCGGCTCGGAAATATCTTCCTTAGAAATGAATAAAACGTAAAATTATTGGTGTATGTTTTAAGGAGAAGACTGAGAACATTTATATGTATATACCTGCAATAACAGTTTAATAAAAATTTAAATTTTTTTAAGGTCACCCTAAAAACCACCGAAATGTAAATCAATTACAGTTTAGGTAACAAAATCATCAAGAGTTTTATTAAGGAGAAAATTCAAGCCGGTGATGTGGTAACTATTCTGGAAACGTACTTTTAACAAAAATTGCCACAGATAATTTACGTTATGGCATACAATTGATTACCACAGCTAATTAAGTAAGTCGTCGTCGTAAGGTTACCGAAGTCACCTAATTAACAAATTAACTTGTTCTTATTTTTTGTTCAATATATTTACATATACTAGAAAAATATTTTTTCAAGCGTTTTTATTAAACTTAAATATTTATAAAACACTTTAACATTTCACTGCACAGAATATAAAGCAAAAGTAGAAAAATACAACTGGAGCGCTAAAAAAGTAAACAAATGATCAGGCGATTAGTTAAACAGACCTTATTAAATATACCTTGGATGCTACTTTAAAGTTGATAGTGCAACAGAAAGGTTACTTCAAGTTTGTAAAGAAATAAATAAAAATAAATTTCATTTTCATAACATATAAATAATAGATATAAAAAATTAATATTTATAAATAAATCTAAGTTTACGTGGCCCTACATTATGATGGCGTTAATGGAAAAAGAGGGTTCAAGGAATTTAAATCTCTTCATGATGCTGTTTGCGGTAAGATTTGTTTAGACTTTTTATATTTTATTTATACTGATAAGTTCCACTTTGTTTATTTCCATATGCTGTCAAGAAAGAGGGCTCAACAATTGAGAAATTTAAAAAAATATATGCAGCATTGCTTTAAAAATTACAAAAACAGACATTTTGCAAAAAAAAAATGCAGAGATAAAAAATTATATATATATTTATAATATAAAACCAAATTTAAATCAAATTAAAAATTAAGGTTGCAATACTTAGTTTAAGTTTATGTGCCTAAATCCTTAAAGTGAAATATATTTATTTATTTTTATTATTTTTTTTGAAAATGAAGTATTCTTTTAAATAAACTTTCATTAGACTTTTAATTATAAAATCATCAGGATTAGTGGTACCACCTCATATTATTGCCTTACAATTGCAAATCCGACTGTAAACGACATACATTACAGTTTAATTTGCCTGAATTTATTGACGTGCCATCAAGCTTGCTTAGAACACCACTTATAACTTAAGTGAAATGGCACTTACTAACATCGCTGCTACATGTTAAGTGAGAACACACAAATTAAGCAGAAATATAAGCGACAGCATCAGTACTGATTGCTACTTAATATTACAGACATCAGCGATTAAGCAATGGGTATTTTTACCGCTGGGTCTGTATAAACACAATATGTGTTTCTACACTTTCTTTTATATAATTCCTTATAACTCGAGAAGTAATAAATTCACTCTCTTTTATTAATTCTCTAATAAAATCCTTATCGTCGGTAAATAAACGAGGCATTTTCAGACAATTTTCAACAGTTGAATCTTGTTTTGATTCTCTTATTTGTGGATTCACTACGTGTATACATTTTTGTTAGTTTTGTTTTTTTGTTACTGTTTTTATACCCGCTACCCAAAAAAATGGTGGGGGTAAATTCATTTTGTCATTCCGTTTGTAACACATCGAAATATTCATTTTAGACTCCATGAAGCATATACTTATATTCTGAATCGGGGTTTCATTTTATGGCGATTTAGCCATGTCCGTCCGACTATTGAAAGCACATTAGAGGTCGCACCAAAAAAGCTAGTGGACTCAAATTTTGCCAGAATCTTTCTTATACACAAGGTTTGTTTGGTATTGAAAATGGGCTAAATCGAAATACTAGAAAGAAAGGCATAGCTCGTAATACAACATTAGGTTAAAAAAAACCGTCCAAACGCATTAACGTAGAGTCATGCAACTGTGAATATATATTTCCCGAGTAAAAACAATATTTTTCCCTGAAAATTGCTTAAATCTATGCATTAGGAAAGGAGTTATAGATCAAAATGTACGAAAATTTATACCGCACAGTGTATTTTTCGGTTTATTTAAAACTTAAAACCTAATAAAACTGACAAAATAAGATGTACGATTCTAAAACTTTGCAAACATTGCTTTTTGATCAAAACCTTTGTTCTACCGGAAAATAAATATGACATGCCTACTTTTACGCCCACCTCCCATATAACGTTTTATTTTAAATTCATATAATTTCTCTATGAATAAAGATCTTGGAATAATAAAGGACAATATTAAAATACCTAAGTTGTATTCATTAGCAGAAACAACTTTGACACGCCTACTGTAACGCCCACTTTTCACGTTATCTACTGTTAATGAATGTTAAAAGCTCATAAAACCGACAAAATTAGAGGTATGATGATAAAATTTGCTACAGGTATTCTTCTGGTCAATGGTTCTGTTATGCAAGAAAATTTTTATGACACGCCCACTTTTACGCCCACCTTCTATATAACGTTGTATCGCAAATTCATATAATATCTCTTTGAATAAAGATTTTGAAATAATAAAGGACTATATTGAAATATCTTAGTTGTATTCATTAGTAGAAACAACTTTGGCACGCCTACTATAACGCTCACTTTTCACGTTATCTCTTGTTAATGATAGTTAAAAGCTCATAAAACCGAAAAAATTAGAGCTTTGTTGATGAAATTTGCTACATATATCCTCCTAGTCAATGTTATTTTTACGCCAGAAATGTTAGGTGACACGCCCACTTTATTGCCTACCTCCCACACAACGATTTATCTTAAATTCATATACTTTCTCTATGGAAAAAGTTTTTGGAAGAATAAAGGACTATATGGAAATATCTAAGTTGTATTTATTATCAGAAACTATATTGACACGCCTACTTTAACGCCCACTTTCATTGAAAGACTAAATTTACGAAAACATTTTACTAGCATATCGAAGTTATACAAAGAAAGTTATACATATTTTAGTATAAAAAAATTATTCCATAGCGATTACTGTAAATAACAAAATAATAAATTCTGTGCTATAAAAGTACGCAAAATTGGTTGTGGGTATAAAAGATTCGGCACAGCCGAATATAGTGCTCTTACTTGTTTTCCTTTAATTGCTTGGTGTTTATGTAAGAAGTTGTTTGTTTATTTTCTTTCTGTGTATTATTGTTTGTTTGTATATTTTCGTTTGATTAATTTAATTAATTTTTTTAATTATTTTCAATATTTTTAATATATGTTTTACCACTTCACTTTTATTTTTACGTTTATGTCACTGTCATTTTTATATATACATATATTTGTATTTAATTTAGCTTTGTATCAATAAAACAGTTACAATAGTCATACGATTTACAATTCATACAATTGTTTTTATTAAAATTTAAGTTCTTTTTTTTTATTTATTTCATTTTATTATCGATTACATCAGTATAAAATTGTTTAAGTATTAAAACACTACATAAAATTATTAAATAAAATTGTAAATAAACAAGTTAAGAAAACTGATTTTAAACGTCCTGAATTAATGAATTAAATTTATGGGCATTTAAAATTATGACTATGGTCATTAATGCTCACATATGAATCGGACAATATTAAATTTGGACTTTTTTGTTTAGCAATAAAAGTTGATGAGATACGAACAAAGTATGTCGTACTATCAAGTCTTTTTATTAAGGTCATGTCAGTTCTCTTAGAATTTATTTACGACAGCCAGTACATACAAACAAATGATCATAAGCTTTGTGTTAATCCCTATATAATGGCTACTCCAAGATGAGGTTGTCCGTTGCTTCATGATCTTTTATACGTGCATAAAAAGACCTACATCAACGACCGAATATAAGTGAATGTCGTTAAATAGACAACGTCAATAGCCAGTTAACAAATGGTTGTAAACTTTGCGTACATCTCGTAAAAACCACACAACAAAAATCACCACGTATCGGTGGATGCTTAAGAAAACAAAAAATAAAGTAAGAAATGCACAGATATTTTTTCCGTATTTGTAAAAGTATCTCGGAAGTACGACTTTAAAGGCTACCAAATTTAAGGCCTAGTAAGACCTAATACAATAATAAATTCTGATTACAAACAATAGCGTTTAAAATAGTGGAAACAAATATATTTGTGAATGCTGGTCCAATGCACGATGTTAATTATGAGTCCCACGTTAACGTTAAGTTTTTTTCCCAACTTGATTTGATATTTTCTTTGTTTCAGTGTGTGACAAATTTAACCATAGAGAAGTTTGAGCAGAGCGTAAAGATTGTTGAAGCCTTTTACGAAAATGGGCGTTGAAATTAAAATGCAGCTTGTTCACATCGTGATTTTTTCGGTCAAAATGATCGACCAAATGTGTCTACAATCTAAAGAGTTGTGCGTAAATTGGAGCAAATCGGGTCTGTAGAATACGTGAAAACATATGTGCATGCTTGACCAGTCCGTTCTGCGAAAAATATTACTGTTGTTCGCGATAGTGTGGCAAAAGAGTCGTCAACCTTGACTCATCGTGCCCAACAATTGAACATCTCACGAACATCACTAATGCGAATTTTGAATAAAGATATGAATTTACACGCTTACAATGTTCAATTAACTTAAGAGCTGAAGCCTAGTGACCATATTAATTTTCGTCAATACGCCGAATGGTTGGTTGAATAGACAGAATTTAATGATGACTTTTGATGACATTTCTAGCGAATAGGTACACCTTTATCTCAGTGGATTCGCTAGCAATCATATTTGCCGCATTTGGGCAAATGAGAATCCACGAGTTATTTAAGAAAATTAGGTCGACAAAGCAGTTACCGTAAATGGTGTTCGCTATTTCAAAATGATAACGGACTTATTGTTCCCAGAAATTGAGGATATGGTGTTACGTTGTTCCAACATTACGGTACACACTTACCATACAGCCAACGAAACAATGGCTTTTTTGCGCCTGAAATTCAATGGCTGTGTAATCTCTCGTAGTGGAGATATTGGAGAGAGGAATTGGCTGCCACGATGATGCAATTTGATACTGTTATTTATTTGGGTATATTTAAAAGAAAAAGTGTACTTCAATACGCAAAAAATAATTTAAAAGCTAAATGATGAGATAATTCTGCACACTAACGATATTAAACCTCAATTATGTCTCAGTGTCATTAAAACTATAAACCATCGGATAGAATTATGATAACGCAGCCTTGGCTGGCATTTGACCGATATTTCACTTTACACATAATTGTCATTGATCCTTCTATCATAATAAAAAAATATTAAGATAATTCCCTGAAAACTTTTTGTTTTATTTACAATTAACATCATACGTTTTGGTTGTTCTACCCTGTACATATAGTTTATAAACCTTCCCGGTAGAAACACATATTCGACAACTAGTGGTTGCGTAGTTCTTGAACGACTAAGATAATTGAACAGCCTTTTATACATAATTTTTTAAGGTATAAACTAAATAAATAAAATGTACATACATATCAAAATGTGTATCGTTGTCATTCAAGTTTTTGTATCCTTCACCACCGGTGGCATGGCTTTGTCTTTCCGTTTGTAATTTCGACAATATTCATCTTAGCTTTATAAAACATACATGTATTTTTTAAAAACGTCAGATAAGCTAGTTAATTTGCTTGAGTGTTGATTGCAGTAAATCTTTTATATGTTGCAAAGATCCTTATGTATTGTTAAACTTGCATAAATATACGGGAGGAAATCTGTATTGCTAAAATACAAATGTAAAACCTAAAATTTTGTAAAGAGGGTTTCTTAAATAAAGCAGCCGATGATCGCATACTGTAACTCATGCAGTATTCAACTTATTGCCATTTGAAGCAATTGGATACAAATATAAAAGGTATAATTTTAACTTATACTACTTAATTAAGGCCATCTTGAAGGCCATTTTTCTTATTCTTTTTATCATTGGATAATACTTTTTAATAGTTTTCTTACCAATTGATTTTATGCAACATTGTTGCATTTAAGTAACACACTCAAAATTAATTAATGATGAATGTCAATTTTACAATTTTATATGCAATACAAAACCTTTCTTTGCTCATTCCTTCCCCTTAGGAACTACTTGATTCGTATATTTGAGTTATTGGCCGGAATCTTTCTCTAACATGCACAGCTCACTGTTAGCTCTTTGTTGTTCTAACACATTGCTGTATTTTGAACTAGAATTTCTGTTTAGTTCAAAGTCACTTCCAGATACTTTAGCTACAAGTGTAAATATAAACACATTTTTTTTTTGTGCTAAAGAAAATCCCACTTGACCACAGCATTGGATAATAAAATCGGTATCAAACTTTTTCATTAATTTTTTTCATAAAACATTAGGGTGAAGCAATTAATGTCGAAAAAAACTAAAAAGAGTATCTTAACACACATCTATTGCTCTGTTCGAAGTTTTCATACTAGATTTTATATAATAAAAGAGAAAAAACCTTCACAAAATATATGTTTTACAAATAAATATATAAATTACACCAGTTAACAGCGAATTTGATTCATTTGACAATTATCATTAATTTTTCATGTAAAAGAGTTTACTGAATCCGAAAATATATTTCTACACCTAATTTTTTCAATTACATTACCTCTTAAATTTTGAATAAACCGAAAAATACACTGCGCGGTATAAATTTTCGTACAGTTTCATCTATTACTCATTTCTTAATTCAAAGATTTTGGCAATTTTCGGTGAAAATATCTTTTTACTCAGGGAATATACATTCGAAATTTCATGACTTTACGTTAATGCGCTTGGACAGAATTGCATTTTATTCGATGTTGTAAGGACACGGTTTTTTTTTACCTACTCTTGCATTACAAGCTATAACTCTCTTCCTCATATTCCGCTTTGGCCTATTTTTAATACCAAAGAAACCTTGTATATAAAAAATATTCTGGCAAAAATTTAGCCCCTAGATTTTTCGGTGGGAGCTCTATGTGCTTTCAACAGACGGACAGACGAACGAACAGTGCTAAATCGTCATTAAATAAAACCCCGATTCATTTATGGGGTTTAAAATGGATATTTCGATGTGTTACAAACGGAAAGACAAAATGAATATACACCCACCATTTTTTTGTTGGCAGATGTACGATTCTAAAATTTTGCAATCATTGCTTTTTGGTCATATATATATATATATATATATTATACCTAATATTATACCTAATATATGTAAAGGGTGCTTTTTTAAGCCCGATAGAACTTGAAATTGTAAAAAATAACACAAACAAGTAAGAGCGCTATATTCGGCCGTGCCGAATCTTATATACCTTCACAACGTGTAGTCATGCAATAACAGTGGTTTGTGTCACCATTCATCCCATATGAAATACGTACATACATATAAAAACATACATATATAAAAACGTCCCATTGTAAAATTAAAAACTCACGTATGTATGTTAAAACAACAAAAAAAAAAAAATTTTTTTAAAAATTTTAAAAAAAATTTTTAAAAAAAATTTAAAAAAAAAATTTTAAAAAAAATTTAAAAAAAAATTATTATGTATATAATATATATAAAAAAAAAAATAAAAAAAAAATTAAAAAAAAAATAATAAAAAATAATAATAAAAATATAAATAATATATTAAATAAAAAAATAAAAAAAAAATAAAAAAAAAATTAAAAAAAAAATTTAAAAAAAAACTTAAAAAAAATTTTTTTTGGCTCAGCTGGGATTCGATGCCTCGTTTTCTCTAACCAGTATACACGTTTGTATGTATGTATGTTGTTGTTGTAATGTTGTTTTTGTGGAAAAAAAATCGAGGTGGTCGTGGGTTTTTGCTCATATCTCAGTTGTTTATGTACCGATGTTTCTGATTTTCAATACCGATCTACTCCCGAATATTTCTGATATTTTAATACCTTACCCGGGTCCAACCTATGTCGGGGGGCTTCAAAAAGTTGTTTTCAACATACACACGGACAGACGGTCAGACGGACAGACGGACAGACTGACAGAGCTTAATCGACTCCCCTATTCATAAGCTTTCAGAAAATATATACTTTATGGGGTCGGAAATGAAAATTGTAGAAATTTCACACGGAATGACAAACCTATATATACCCTTTTTCACTGTGTGAAGGGTATAAAAATGATTATATCTATGTACGATATATTCGTACGTTATTTTTGCTTTCATAATCACATACATATATGAAAAATTATGACTTCCATAAACTCTGTTTTGTTTACACCGATTTGTTAAAAACAATTTTAGAAATAAAGCTTGTGAAATAGGTTCAGCAAATATTTCAGCATTCTTGCAATAATTTTAATCGAATTTATAAAGGTCGAAAATAGAAGAGAAACTAAAAAGAATTACAGCTATAAATAAAATAAACAAAATAAATTAACAAACTTTTTACTTAAGCTCATAGTGAACAGTTTTTTTATATCAAAAATTAATAGAAATAGAAACTATCTAAAAACACACCTTACATAAACTTATATAATACTTTGGAATCAACAAAAATTGTGTAAACTGGATTACAACCAAAATAAAATACCCTTCACACAGTGAAAAAGGGTATATATAGGTTTGTCATTCCGTGTGAAATTTCTACAATTTTCATTTCCGACCCCATAAAGTATACATTTTCTGAAAGCTTATGAATAGGGGAGTAGATTAAGCTCTGTCAGTCTGACTGTCTGTCCGTGTGTATGTTGAAATCAACTTTTTGAAGCATCGAATCGCAGCTGAGCCAAAAAAAAAAATTTTATTTTTTCTAAAAATTTATATTTTTATTGTTTTTTTCTAAATTTTTTTTTGTTTTATATTTATTATTTATATTTTAATTATTGTTTTTTTACCTTTTTTTTACCTTATTTTTTAATTTTTTTTTTTAACATACATACGTAAGTTTTTAATTTTACAATGGGATGTTTTTATATATCTATGTTTTTTATATATGTATGTACATATTTCATATAAGATGAATGGTGATACAAATCATTGTTATTGCATGACTTCACGTTGTGAAGGGTATATAAGATTAGGCACGGACGAATATAACACTTTGGCTTGTTCACTGTGTGAAAAGTATAAAAATATGAATTTACGATAAAGTGTTAAAGTGTTAAAGTGATGAAGTGGGCGTTAAAGGGTTCGGGTCACCTTAATTTATTTTTTTTTTAATTTTTTCGAATTATACTAATATTGGAATAATCAAATTTGCTAGAAATCTATAAGTTAACAGAAAATACATTGAAAATACAAATAAAATTTTAAAATATTGTTACAGATTTATTTTTAAATAGCTTAATTTACATTATAATTTATTTTAGTTGCAGTAGTTTAAGTTATTGTAGTTTTATTTGTATTAGTTTATTTTGCTGTTTGTTCGAACATGATATTAAGTTTTTATTATGTGTAGCATACTTTTAGGCACTTCTATTATTCCTGCATATTACTTAACGTCTTAATTTAAATGTAACGGTTTTCGAATGTACTAGAATGTACATACGAGAACTTTGTCAAATGTTACCGAACACCACTATGTTACTATAAATAGCCGAACAACACAGCTAACATGATCAGTATTACTATAGAGCTTGTAAAGTGTGTATCAAAGTGAGTTTGATGATAAAAGTGTATATCCATAAGTGTAATAAGTAAAGTGATATAAAAACAATATCTGAGTGTATTTAAATAAATAAAGTGCTCTTAATTTTATAACTAATTTCATCTGTTTTTGATTGCTATAAAAGAACTCAAAGTTTATTTATAGGAAATAATCCAACATTTATAAAAGGTATAAACGTAACAACTGGTGTCAGAAGTGAAATTGCATTTTAAAAAGCAGACATGAAATTTGAGGAGCTTAAAGTAGAACAACTCAAGAAAGAATTGAGTAAGCTGGCATTGTTGACAACAGATAATAAAGTAGAATTGCAGGAAAGACTTCTAGATGAATTTAAGCGGCGTAATATTGACATTGATGGTTACGAGTTTGACGAAAAAGAAGAAATGGAAGTTTCCACTCGTGCAACCACAAACAACATGGATTTAAGTACAATGCTTGCAGCAATGATGGAAAAAATTACACTTAACAGTCAAAAATAATTAGCTGAAGTTAAAGTAGAAGTTCAAGAAGTTAAACGAGAAGTTCAAGAATCTTCTAGAGCTAATAATGAATAATTATTAGCTGAAGTTAAAATTGAAGTTCAAGAAACTTCTAGAGCTAATAATGAAAAATTATTAGCTGAAATTAGAGAAGTTCAAGAAACAGCTAGAGCTACGAGTGAGAAAGAACAAGAAATTTCTGAGGCTGTAAATAAGAGTAGAATGCATTGAAAAGCATGTCAGTAAAATAGATAAACAACTGGCTGATCTTGAAAATGACATCGGAGCACAGGCTAGAGATGTTGACGAAAAATTTAAAAATTTAGAAACAAAAGTTATTGATCTTCAATGTCACCAGGAAGGACCAGTGCGTATAATTCCAGAAATTTCGAGTAGAATAAACGCTCCTACTTTTGATGGCAGTGCACCATTTAATGTTTTTAAATTTCAGTTTGAGAGAGTTGCCAATAGAAATATGTAGAACAATGAAGAAAAGGCTGTAGAGTTGATTTTGGCATTAAAAAGCAACGCAGCGCAAGTCTTGGAGAGCATACCTATTGGCTGCAGAGAAAACTACGATGACATAATGGTTGCACTACAACGTAAGTATGGCGGCGAGCATAAACGAGATATATACCGAATGGAATTACGAGGCAGAATTCAGAAAGTTAACGAGTCGTTACAAGATTTCGCAACGGAAATCGAGCGTTTAGTGCAGCTGACATATCCAGGTAAAAATCACCCATTTTTAGATCAGTTTAAAATTGAAACATTTGTAAATGGAATACGTGATCCAGAAATAAAGCACACGGTGTTTGGTACACATAAATTAACGTTTGCAGAAACCGTATCATACGCTCTGACACAGGCGACCGCAAAATTACTCTCTAAGCCGCAAATATGTAAGGTGAGAAATCTCGAATTTACTGCAGAAAAAGACGGAGATATAGTCAATGAAATTAAAAATGCAGTTATACAGGCGTTAGAGGAGAAGCAAGGCAAAGCCAGAGCCAAATGCTATAATTGTGGTAAAAGTGGACATTTTCAACGAAATTGCTAAGCGGGCTAGATCTGTTTCGCCACTTGGAAACAGCAAACGGGCAAACACGAAATCTTCAAATGAGTCACCGTTAAACTAAAACGAGCTAGCACTACGGGGCAAGAGCTAGCTCCCACAACCGAGGGCCCCACAATCTCCATATCAGTTATGCAGCAGAAAAATAGCAACCTTACTGCTTGTGGGTATATCAATGGTCGAAGGCATATTTTTACTCTAGACACAGGAGCATCGCAGTCTATTATAAGGCCCGATTTAGTAAAGAAAACAATCGAACCGTTATGTGGCGTAAGTCTGCGAACAGCTACTGGGGAGCCTGCTACTGTCTATGGTAAAATAAACGTAAAAGTAACTATTGCCAACATAAGTGTCAATCATGTTTTCATCGTTGCCGACATTGTGGACGAAGTAATCATTGGTGCAGATTTTATGATTAGTCATGACATTAATCTGCACATGGGGCAGAAGGTTTGGAGAAATGTTGAAATATCACTAGATGTTGGTTATGAAAATAAGGTGAATGTAAGGAAACTATTTGCTACAGAATATGAGAAAATACCACCACAGTCAGAAAGTGTAGTATGGGCACGTACAGAGGGACATTGTGTGGACAACCGGTTGTGGGTGGTAGAACAAACAGATATAAAAAGTGAATTACTAACAGCAAAAGCCCTTGTCAAAAGCCGCAATGACGGAAGAGTCCCTGTAAGAGTTCTTAACCTTTCCGCCTGTGAAAAAGTCATCAAACCAAAATCCGAATTAGGTCAATGTGCTAAAGCTGAGGCAATAATTAACTGCGAAATGAAATCGGGTCAGTATATCAAACAAAGAGCAGGAGATGCTAGCAGAATGTGTAGATAAGTGGGTTAAAGGCTTATCGCTGCCCGATAGAAATAAGGCAAAACAGCTACTCGGAAAACATGCATCCATCTTCGCTCTGAAAGTACAACATTAAGGTAGAACATCGCCTGTAAAACATCAGATAAATACCGGCGATGCAAGGCATATAAAACAAGCTCCTAGAAGTATTCCTCTAGCGAAGCGTAAAGAAGTCAAAGAACTTGTCAATAAAATGGAGCGGAATGGAGTAATAGAACCTTCTTCAAGTCCTTGGAGCTCACCGGCAGTTTTGGTTAAAAAGAAAGAAGGCAGCACAAGACTTTGCGTCGACTACACTGCTCAGCAGCAAAATCCTTCATTAAATAAAACTATGTGGATTATATGGATTTTAATGCGCTGAACTTAAATCCGTTGTCGGTTTATTTACATCAGATCAGGATTTTTTTTATGGGCGTGGCAAATTTTTTCCCCTAAATTAGTCAGGTACGGAGACATATTTGTCCTAACTGGAGAACCAGTCATCTGATTTTCAAATGTAAACACCAGAAGATGTGTAACAAAATTTTATTTGTATTAGTTGAATAGAGTTTTTCTCTATCTCTTATTGTTTTGGAATTATTAAAAAATTAATGGAGAAAAAATTTTTTTTCGTGCAAGATTCGTAATATTTTTGAATTTAAAAATGGAATTAAAAAAATATAAAGCAAATATTCAACATTTTAAACTTTTTTCTGAGAGCTACTTATCTAAGAAATAAAAAAAGCCATAGACCATAAAAATCAGTTAAAAAATGTATATTTTATTGTCAATTTACCGCTGGTACCCAATATTGTCCAAATATGTGTAATGCAGCAAACAACGTCACTTAAGCGTCTTGCAGCAACAATGAATGGCAATTATTTACTGCTATCTATTTTCGTACAGCAAAAACAAATACAAGCAAAAAAGTTTTCCATATAGTAATTTTGTAGCAACTCCTCGCATAAAGCACCCACCCTGTCGGCACCCGTAGATAACTTTAAATTACAATAAAAAATTACAATATTTACAGCCTATTTTATTTAAAATAACACAAAATTTTTGTTAATAATTATTAATTTTTGTTTAGGAAAAATTGTTAAAAATGTAGCTTAAGCTGTCCATGCTCTTTCTTCCACATCATTCAATTTCGTTCTAAAGACTTCGTTCTTCATAAGCTGTCGTATCTGTGGACCTACAAATATGCCTTATTTTACTTTATCTTCTCTGATTCTAGGAAATTTTCTCCTTATGTATAGAAAGCCTTCACCTTCCTTGTTCATTGCATTGACAAAATTTTTCATTAGACCTAGCTTTATATGAAGATTAGGCAGAAGAATTTTTTTTTTTTGAATCAAAGGCTCTTCTGCTAATTTTTTCTTTCCTGGAATAAAATTTACTCTTTTCGGCCAAATTTTAACATTGTAGTGTTTTTCTTTCGCGCGGCTATCCCATTCACATAAGGAACAATTAAACTTAGTATATCCACTTTCCAATCCATTTAACATTGCTACGACTTTCAAATCTGCACATACGTTCCATGAGTAATGTGAATATTTAATTTTTTGTAGTATCATCTTCATGCTACAATAGTTTTCTTTCATATTTCTTGCATACGCGAGTGGGACCGATGGAAATTTGTTGTCATTGTGAAGTAAAACGGCTTTCAAACTTGCCTTGGATGATCAATAAAAAGCCGCCAATCCTCAGATTTATGACTGAAACACAGTTGTCGCAAAAGTCCATCGGCATTATCACAAAATACGAAATATTTCTCTCTGCTGCAATATTTCAAAAAAAGTTGTTCTTTATTTTGAAAGTACAAGACGTTAACGTCCTTTTGCACCAAATTCTTTTCATTGGGATGCAAGAAGCTCAAAATTGTTACACCCTTCACCTGTGGTGCACAAGGGTATATATAGCTTTGTCATTCCGTTTGTAATTTCTACAATTTTCATTTCCGACCCCATAAAGTATAGATTATCTGAAAGCTTATGAGTAGAGGAGTCGATTAAGCCCTGACCGTCTGTCCCTGTGTTGGTTGAAATCAACTTTTAGAAGCAACTATATGTTCCTCAGATCTGTATATGGTCGATCTCTTCGATCTCTTGGAAATATCCAGGAATGAATCGCTATTGAAATTCACCACATTCGCCCCATAACTTTCTGAGATATGGGCAAAAAACCACGACCACCTCGTTTTTTTACACAATTACAACAACAACATACATATATACATACATGCAAAAAACATGCCAAAAAAAAAAAATACAAAAAAAAATATATTAAAAATAAAAAAAAAAATAATAAAAAAAATTACAAAAAAAAAAATTTAAAAAAAATATTTAAAAAAATTTTTTAAAAATTTTTGTAAAAAAATTAAAAAAAAAATAATAAAATATAAATAATATCTTAAATAAAATAAGATAAAATTTTTTTGGCTCAGCTGGGATTCGATGCCACATTTAGTCTAACCAGTATATACATATGTACGTATTTTATATGAGATGAATGGTGATACAAACAATTGTTATTGCATGACTACACGTTGTGAAGGGTATATAAGATTCGGCACGGCCGAATATAGCACTTTTACTTGTTTTTTTAAAAGCCTTAATTTACGAACTAAGTTATTCATATCATTTTAATACGGAAAATAAGGTTTACTCGTTGGACTTCCAAATGAATGCGAAAAAACACCCATGCTGGCGTAAGTGGATTCAGTTGCTTCAGAAAGCCCATCTTCTTCATCGTCTGTAGGAGGCAATGGAGGTAAAAATTTACTTGTAAACTGGTCGTTTGCCGCATGAGGTATTTCGATATGTAACTTTATTTTTGGTTTTTTGGTAAACTCACGTGTTTTAGTATGGCAATCATTTTGATGATTTTGTGGTTCACTCCAAATCGCTGGCTTCATTAGCGGCAAAGACTTATGACTTCCTTTTACACAACCTCTTAAAGAACTTGCACAGCTACTACAACACATTTGTGGCAGCCAATTTTTATCTCTATCATAGATAGGAAACCCAAAATAACGGCGATAAGCATTTTTAATCTTGGAAGATATTATCTCCCGTTGAGTACTTAAAGTTAAATCGCCACATACGTAACAAAATAAATTTGGAGATTTGTTCAAATCGTTGACATTTTGTAATATGAAAGCATTTGTGGATTCTTTAATTGCTTTATCTCTTTACACAATAACGAAGAACACTATAAAATCTATTTACTGTTGCCGATTTTAACCGCACGATATTCAATATAAAGTGACTCACTTATTGTCCATCAGCTTCTATACATACAATTAATACTAGAATCTCCCCTAATGTTCTTAATTTGAAATCACAGGTTATTGAAAAATACTGTTATAGATTTTAATTTCTAGAACTATGCAAAATACCTTTGTACTTTAGTTATCATATGTAAGGCTGGTTGCATTACAATATTGGGTACCTGCGGTAAATTGACAATGAAATCTATATTTTTTAACCGATTTTTATGGTTTATGGCTTTTTGGTTTTTAAGATAAGTAGCTCTCAGAAAAAAGTTTAAAATGTTGAATATTTGCTTTATATTTTTTATACCCTTCACATAGTGAAAAAGGGTATAAATAGGTTTGGCATTCCGTGTGAAATTTCTACAATTTTCATTTCCGACCCCATAAAGTATATATTTTCTGAAAGCTTATGAATAGGGGAGTCGATTAAGCTCCGTCAGTCTGTCCGTGTGTATGTTGAAATCAAATTTTTGAAGCCACCTGACATAGGTTGGACCCGGGTAAGGTATTAAAATATTAGAAATATTCGGGAGTAGACCGGCATTGAAAATCAGAAACATCGGTACATAAACAACTGAGATATGAGCAAAAACCCACGACCACAAAAACAACATAACAACAACATACATACATACAAACGTGTATACTGGTTAGAGAAAACGTGGCATCGAATACCAGCTAAGCCAAAAAAAAATTTTTTTTATTTTTTTTTTTTGTTTTTTATTTAATATATTATTTATATTTTTATTATTATTATTTTAATTTTTTTTGTTTTATATATATTATGTATATAATAATAATTTTTTTTAATTTTTTTTTAATTTTTTTTAAAAATTTTTTTTTTATTTATTTTTTTTTGTTTTGTTTTTATAACAGCACGAAGAAGACACTTCAAGGGGACAAAAAGATCTCGGCGAAATTCATGAATTCGTTCGTGGCCGAATAAAATGACCAGCGACCAGATGAAGGCCAGATATGACCGAGCAGCAAATTCTGAGGGTTTTAATGAGGATCAACTAGTTCTACTATGTAACCCACAACGAAAAAATGGACTGTCTCCTAAATTGCAAACTCATTGGGATAGGCCGTATAAGGTGATAAAAAGAATAAATGATGTTGTGTATAGAAAACAGAAGTACAATAGCCCAAGATCAAAGATGAAAGTGGTTCATCTCGAGCGCCTCGCTAAGTACGGAAAAAGTGAATTTGTGCCTATTCGGGGCGAACAGGCTTAAGCAGGCGGTAGTATTACAGATTTATTTTTAAATAGCTTAATTTACATTATAATTTATTTTAGTTGTAGTAGTTTAAGTTACTGTAATAAATAAATAATAAATGTATTATGTGTAGCATACTTTTAGGCACTTCTATTATTCGTACCTATTACTTAACGTCTTTATTTAAATGTAACGGTTTTCGAATGTTCTAGAATGTACATACGAGAACTTTGTCGAATGTTACCGAACACCACTATGTTACTATAAATATCCGAACAACACAGCTAACATGATCAGTATTACAATAGAGCTTGTAAAGTGTGTATCAAAGTGAGTTTGATAATAAAAGTGTATAACCATAAGTGTAATAAGTAAAGTGATATCAAAACAATATCTGATTGTATTTAAATAAATAAAGTGGTCTTAATTTTATAACTAATTTCAACTGTTTTTGATTGCAATAAAAGAACTCAAAGTATATTTAAAGAAATAATCCAACGTTTATAAAAGGTATAAACGTAACCATATGTTCCCAAGCTGATGATGCGTCTTTTGTAACACGACAACGCACCTTATTTAAAAATGAAAACTTTTGCACATGCCAACGAATGAAATTGTAAACAGAACTTCCACTTGAACTTGAGCAGCAACTGGCTAGTAATAAATAAAGTAGACTTAAGAGTTTTGTGCTTTCTTACGTTTTAAATTTTATAAAAGAACATCGTTGGCTTGCTGCCAGAAATTAGACAATTTATTTTTAATAATTTAATTCTAATTAAGTCTTAATTGGCGGTCGAGCAGGAATCCTGGGAAAGTCCTCCGGTAAAAGTGAAAAAACGTAGAAAGTCAAGCCATTAGGTGGCCACTTGGTAGTCCTGTCATGCCAATAAATTACCGCAGCTTGTTGTAAATAGTGTAATAAAGATTTTCTTTACATAAAGATAAACATAAAAGAGTAACATAAAATTTGTGAAAACATACGTTTAATAAAATAAAAACTAATAAACATAATAAAATAAAGTGAAATGTGGAAAAAAAATTAAATAAGTAAATTTCTAGAAAATTAATTAACGAATATAATAAAACAAAATAAAGTAAATAGGAAACTGTAAAAAATTAATTAATGCAAACAGATAAAATTGAGGAATAAGTTTTATGAAGAAAATACAATGAACATTGAACATTTGCAGAACAAAAAGGAAAATAAAAGAACAAAATTTTACGAAGAAAATACAGTGAATACTAAATTAAAAAAAAAAAAAATTTTTAGAAAAAAAAATTAGAGATTTAAAATTTTTTGAAAAAAAGGAACATTAAGATCAACGTTATCAAATTAAGAAACAAATCCTGTGGAAAGTTTAAGTAAACATTAATAGGCGATTAAAAATCCGCTTGAAGTAAAATTATTATTTATGTTAATTATTATATTAAGTATTACTAAAAAAAAAATAAGATCAAAATTAATTTAATAATAATAAACTTTAATAAATAAAAAGTACAAATCCATTTTATATCTTTTCTCTTTACACCTGACTTCAAAATGCCTGCGATGATCCAAGACATTAAAATTATCACAAAATAAGTCAAAATCCTTCTAAGTCTAATATCCTTCACGGACTTACTGATGTACAAAAAGTACAAATAAAGAATGTGATTAGAGAGTTTTTGCAAAAAGAGGACGATATTTTTTTCGATAAAGGAACAGTTCATCCTTTTGGTACTGTTACAAATTTAGAAGAATTGAATTGTGTTCTGGATATTGTTAAATATTTGAGAGAATTCTCTGGAAAAGCTGAAGAGTTTAACTCATAGCGAAAGTAAGTCGAAAAGATATTAGAATTATTTCAATCCATTCGTGGTTCTAGTCGCTATTATGCAATTTAACACGTTATAAGTAAAACAAGTAACAGTGCTATATTCGGCCGTGCCGAATCTTATAAAAATAAAAAAAAATATTAAAAAAAAATTTTATAAAAATTTTTTTAAACATTTTTTTTAAAAAAATTAAAAAAAAAATAAAATATAAATAATATATTAAATAAAATAAAATTTGTTTGGCTCAGCTGGAATTCGATGCCACGTTTACTTTAACCAGTATGTATGCAGGTTGTTGTTGTTATTGTGAAAAAAACGATGTGGTCGTGGTTTTTTGCTCATATCTCAGAAAGTTATGGGGCGATCGTGCTGAATTTCAATAGCGATTCATTCCTGGACATTTCCAAGAGATTGATACCATATAGAGATCTGAGGAACATATAGTTGCTTCTAAAAGTTGATTTCAACCAACACACGGACAGACGGTCAGGGCTTAATCGACTCCCCTATTCATAAGCTTTCAGAAAATATATACTTTATGTGCACCACAGGTGAAGGGTATAATAAAAAGATTACAGATGACGCGGATACCTCGTTGGAGTCATATAGAACTCCATTAGACTGGAGTCGGATAAGAAAGTGCTTAATGATGCACTACCCGATAAACGTGATTTCGGAAATCCTGAATACCAGATGACAGAACTCTGTCAAGGCAATAAAACCATTGCGGAATTTTTTCAAGCAGTTTATCAACACCTTCCTTTGATACTGGATAAATTTTTCTGCCTTGACGTAGACGAGGCCAGTTTGTGTGCAATGACCGATAATGAAAATGCGCTAGATACTTTGTAAGGGGTCTCAATGGAGATCTTTCCCGACTGTTAAGTGTTAGGGAACCAACTTCTTTGCTACAGGCATTGCACATTTATCTTAAATTGGACAATATGACATTTCGTAGGTATTACGCTCACGGACCTACCTCAAGGACTAACACACCAAATAACAGAAACGTAATGACAAGTTCTGCAAATGCTCAAAGATTTTATGAGGATCTTGCCTATGCTGGTACTATACTCCCTATTATACCTTTATTAACATCTCGGTATAATCCTGGGATGAACTCTAACTTAAAAACATCTTTGTACATTTCCAATTTTAGTACGCGTCAGTACAATTACCGAAGTAATATTCCTCATAAACCTTAATTTAATGTAGGATCTCGCAACGAAATTCTCAGCCAATCTCAGCGGTTTAATCAAAATCTAAGGGCATCGGTTCAAGAACCAATGCATTGAATGATCGCAAACTAAGCCTAACTTTCAAAAGACCAGCTAAATTTTCAGTCCATGCGCCTATGAGTAAACAGCAGAAATTTCCATTTAAGCTCTCTTGAGCAGTATCACACCTTAGAACAACGTTATATTCCTGAACAATACTATAATGAATATTATTTATAAGAAAACGAAATGATAGATGTTTGTGGTGATGATGAGAACAATGTATCCCAGAAGCGTTTCGAAAGAATTATGACAATCCAGATCAGAGTTCTACCGATATTGAACTAGCAGTAAGTTTTTTTAGACTCAACTGTTTTTCGCTACGATGTTTTCAGGTGATAGGGAAGGACGGACAAGTACCTAAATTTCTTTTAGATTCTGGTAGTAACAAAAATTATATTAAGGGAAACCTCGTACAAAACCCACACATTTTCTGCAAAAAATCTGTAGCAGGTGATATCAAAATCACTTACCATATATTTATTGACCTCTTTGGAATAAAGGAAACTCCAATTAAGTTCTTCATACTATTTGGAATTTTCTGCAGTCGTCTATACAAGTGAGAACTATTTTGCGATATAAGGTGACAGAAAAATTCCTATTAAGCAATACGTTTTGCAAAATATAAATAATCTTGAAGTCAGAATTCAACATCTGTCCGATTGGCAGAAAACATCGTTAGAAAAGCTTCAATGCCTTTTCGCTGATCCTAATGAAAAATTGACTTATTCTACTGTAGTTAAGGGTAGTGTTCATACAGAGACTAATGATCCGGTTGACTCTAAGAGCTATCTCCATCCTATAGCACTGAAAGATGTAGTTGAGGATGAAACCTTCCAAATCTCCATATAAATCTCCTATATGGATCATACCTAAAAACAGGAAAACAAAAACACAGATTGGTCGTCGATTTTATGAAATTAAATACAATAACAGTGGTAGATAGATACCCGATACCGGAGATAAATGAGGTATTGACTAATCTCGGAGGAAACCGTTACTTCATTGTGCTAAACTTGAGGAGTGGATTTTACCAGATTCTGTTGAGGAAGATATGCAGAAAATTACTTTTTCGATAAACAATGTCAAATATGAATTTACAAGATTGCTTTTCGGGTTGAAAAACGCACCCGAAATATTTCAAAGGGCTTTGGGTGATATATAAAGAGATCATATCAGAAAAACCTGTCACGTTTACGTCGATGACATTATTATTTTCAGCAAAGATAGAAATAGCGAATATAAAAATCAACTCGAGAATTCTTGGGTTTCTGTGTGTCAGAGGATGATATATAAACGAATCCTAGGAAAGTTGAGTTTATTTTAAAGTTGTTATGTAGTTTTATTTTCCAGCCGAGGTTTGACTCAGTCAGTCCAAGGTAGATTTAAAGGTCTACTAACCTTAAATTATAACGAAAACATTTTAGAGGTTGTATTGGTTACGGGTTGGCCTTTTGTCTTCCTCCTTTGCTGACATAATTTTTTCCAGTATTGGATCGTCTTTTTGTACCGCTGACCAGTCATCACTTGTCTCTATATGTGTTAGCCGAACGTCAACGACACATTCTTTTCCTTCAGCTTTCGCACAATGTTTGCACTCCAATCTGCGCGGTCTTCGGGAGAGTGCATCTGCATTTCCAAGTTTAGTGCCCTTTCTGTGCTCAATACTGAAATCGTAGCTCTGGAGACGTTCAATCCAACGGGCTAGCTGTCCTTCAGGTTGTTTGAATTGTAGCAGCCATCTGAGTGCAGAGTGATCGGTTCTTAGTTCGAAGTGTTGTCCATACAGATATTTGTGGTAATGCTTTACACACTCCACAACTGCCAGAAGCTCTCGTCGTGTTACACAATAATTTCTTTCAGGCTTCGAGAGTGTTCGACTGTAGTAGCCCATCACCTTTTCTGTTCCATTAACAACCTGCGAAAGAACACCACCTATCCCGTAGCCACTCGCCTCGCTATTCAATACAAATTGCTCTCCAGCGATAGGATATGCAAAAACTGGTGCTATGCATAACAACTCCTTGAGCTTCTTGAATGCTTGTTCTTGTGCATCAGCCCACAAGAATGGTCGTGACTTCTTGGTGAGCTCATGTAGACTGGCAGCGACACTGGCAAAATTCGGCACAAATCGCCTGTAGTAGGTACAGAGGCCTAGAAAACTACGTAACTCATGAAGATTTTTCAACGAGGCCAGTCCTTCACAGCTTGAATTTTATCTTCGTCAGTTGATATACCATCCTCTGCGACTCGATGCCCCAAGTATTTAACCTCTTTTTGGAACAATGCACATTTCTTTGCGCTTAATTTAAGTCCAGCCACCGATATTCGTTTAAGAACTTCTTCTAGATTTTTCAGGTGATCGTCAAAACTTTTACCCATGACAATTATGTCATCAAGATACACCAGGCATGTCTTCCAATGAAGTCCCTTTAATACGCGTTCCATTAATCGCTCGAATGTGGCTGGAGCGTTGCATAGTCCAAATGGCATCACGTTAAATTGCCACAGCCGTGGCAATCTATCCTTGGTAGTGGATAACTGTCCTTCTTAGTGACGTCATTCAGTTTTCTATATTCGACGCAAAATCTTGTGCTGCCATCTTTCTTTTTAACCAAAACTACCGGTGAGCTCCAAGGACTTGAAGAAGGTTCTATTACTCCATTCTGCTCCATTTCATTGACAAGCTCTTTGACTTCATTACGTTTCGCTAGAGGAATACTTCTAGGAGCTTGTTTTATAGGCCTTGCATCGCCGGTATTTATCTGATATTTCACAAGTGATGTTCTACCTTGATGTTGACCTTTCAGAGCAAAGATAGATGCATGTTTTCTGAGTAGCTGTTTTGGTTTATTCCTATCGGACGGCGATAATCCTTTAACCCACTTCTCTACGTATTCTGCTAGCATCTCCTGCTCTTTGTTCGACATACTGACAGGACCCGATTTCATTTCGCAATTAATTATTGCCTCAGCTTTAGCACATTGACCTAATTCGGATTTTGGCTTGACGACTTTTTCATAGGCGGAAAGGTTAAGCACTCTTACAGGGACTCTTCCGTCATTGCTGGTTTTGACAAGGGCTTTTGCTGTTATTAAGTCACTTTTTATATCTGTTTGTTCTACCACCTACAACCGGTTGTCCACACAATCTCCCTCTATACGCGCCCATACTACACTTTCTGACTGTGGTGGTATTTTCTCATATTCTGTAGCAACTAGTTTCCTTACATGCACCTTATTTTCATAACCAACATCAAGGGGTATTTCAACATTTCTCCAAATCTTTACCTTCTGCCCCATGTGCAGATTAATGCCATGAGTAATCATGAAATCTGCACCGATGATTACTTCGTCCACAATGTCGGCAAGGATGAATGCATGATTGACAGTTATGTTGGCAATAGTTACGTTTACGATTATTATACCATAGACAGTAGCAGGCTCCCCAGTAGCTGTTCGCAGACTTTCGCCACATAACAGTTCGATTGTTTTCTTTACTAAATCGGGCCTGATAATAGACTGCGATGCACCTGTGTCTATGGTAAAAATATGCCTCCGACAAGCAGTAAGGTTGCTATTTTTCTGCTGCATAACTGATATAGAGATTGTGGGGCCCTCGGTTATGGGAGCTAGCTCTTGCCCCGTAGTGGTAGCTCGTTTTAGTTTAACGGTGACTCATTTGATGATTTGTTGTTCGCCCGTTTGCTGTTTCTAGGTGGCGAAACAGATCTAGCCCTCTTCCTTGGTGCTTTGCAATTACGTTGAAAATGTCCACTCTTGCCGCAATTATAACATTTTGCTCTGCCTTTGCCTTGCTTTTCCTCTAACGCCTGTATACGAGCCTTTAAATCTCTTACTTCATCTCTTTCCATTTCTGTATAAATTTCAAGATTTCGCACCTTATATATCTGCGGCTTAGAAAGCAATTTTGCAGTTTCCTGTGTTAGTGCATATGAAACTGTTTCTGCAAACGTCAATTTATATGTGCCAAACACCGCGTGCTTTATTTCTGGATCACGTATTCCATTTACAAACGTTTCAATTTTAAACTGACCCAAAAATGGGTGACTTTCACCTGGATATGTCAGCTGCACCAAACGCTCGATCTCCGTTCTGCCTCGTAATTCCATTCGGTATATATCTCGTTTGTGCTCGCCGCCATACTTAAGTTGTAGTGCAACCATTATGTCATCATAGTTTTCTCTGCAGCCAATAGGTATGCTTTCCAAGACTTGCGCTGCGTTTCCTTTTAACGCCAAAATCAACTCTATAGCCTTTTCTTCATTGCTCCACATATTTCTATTGGCAACTGCCTCAAATTGAAATTTAAAAACATTAAATGGTGCACTACCGTCAAAAGTAGGGGCCTTTATTCTACTCGATATTTCTGGAATTATTCGCACTGGTCTCTCATGACATTGAAGATCATTAATTTTTATTTCCAGATTTTTAAATTTTTCGTCTTGTAATTGAAATTTTTCTTCAACATTTTCAACTTGTGACTGCAATTTTTCGTCAACATCTTTGACTTGTAGTTGTAATTTGCTATTGAAGTCACTTGCTTGAGTAACTATGCAATCTTCAAGGTCAGATATTTTTTTATCAATCTTATTACCTTGCTTTTCAATGCCCTCTACTCTGTTATTGACAGCTTCAGAAATTTCTTGAAGTTTTTCGCTCGTAGCTCTAGCTGTTTCTTGCACTTCTCTAACTTCAGCTAATAATTTTTCATTATTAGCTCTAGAAGATTCTTGAACTTCTGCTTTAACTTGAGCTAAAAATTTTTCATTATTAGGTCTAGAATTTTCTTGAACTTCGGCTAATAATTTTTGACTGTTAAGTTCCATTTTTTCCATCATTGCTGCAAGCATTGTACTTAAATTCATGTTGTTTGTGGTTGCACGAGTGGAAACTTTCATTTCTTCTTTTTCGTCAAACTCTTAACCCTCAATGTCAATATTACGCCGCTTAAATTCATCTAGAAGTCTCTTTTGCAGTTCTACTTTATTACCTGTTGTCAACAATGCCAGCTTACTCAATTCTTTCTTGAGTTGTTCAACTTTAAGCTCCTCAGATTTCATGTCTTTTATTATAATGCAATCCCACTTCTGACACCAGTTGTTACGTTTATACTTTTTATAAATGTTGGATTATTTCCTTTAAATATTCTTTGAGTTCTTTTATTGCAATTAAAAACAGTTGAAATTCGTTATAAATTAAGAGCACTTTATTTACTTAAACACACTCAAAGATTGCTTTTATATCACTTAACTTATTACACTTATGGTTATACACTTTTATTATCAAACTCACTTTGATACACACTTTACAAGCTCGTTCTCGTATGTACATTCTAGTACATTCGAAAACCGTTAAATTTAAATTAAGACGTTAAGTAATAGGTACGAATAATAGAAGTGCCTAAAAGTATGCTACACATAACAACAAACATCATGTTTGAAAAAACAGCAAAATAAACTAATACAAATACAACTACAGTAACTTTAACTGCTACAACTAAAATAAATTATAATGTAAATTAAGCTATTTAAAAATAAATCTGTAACAATATGGTATGCCAAAAAACATTGTAATGAACCTTCATTAAATTCGACATATATTCTCTTGAAAGATGATCTGAAAATTAACGATGTAACAACTCCGCACTACTGAAGTGAAATAAACGTCCAAGTGGAACGTTTCCACTCTACCTTGCATAAAATCATGAGGTGCCTTTAAAGCGATGATATCTCTTGCAATTTTAATGAATTAATGGAAAGGGCAGTTAATGAGTATAATCACTCTATTACTCAACAACCAACAGATTGATTGATTTATATTTTGAAAGAACAGTCAACTTTTCTCTCTAGAATGCTGAAATAAATGGTCAGACCAATGTTGAAAGACACAGACAAAATCAGAAAAAGGATTAAGCGTACCTCAATAAGAATAAACAACCTATAAAAGATTACGTACCAGGACAACTAATTTATGTCAAATGTAACAAAAGGTAAATTACGAATCAAACGTTTTAAAGAAGAAGTAGTTAAAGAAAATCGTAATACAACTATCCTGACCGAAAGAGGACGTATGATCCATAAAAGGGAGTGCCACATAATTTCGAAAATCAAAATCTCCAAACACAAAATCCCCAAGAAAAAAAAACCAAATCAAAATCCACAAATACAAAATCCCAAAACACAAAATCCCCACACTTTTTGGAGATAGTGTCACAAAATCCCCAAATACAAAATTCCCAAATTTTTACGACATTACCTAATTTTAATGTATTTTACACAGAAAATGAGGATTTTGTGTTTGGCATTATTTCTGAAATTAAAAATCAAAACAAATTGTAAGATAAATTTACAAATATTTAATAGGTATGCCATGAATAGTACTAAACTATAATATATAACAATAAAGAAAAAAAAAATATTTCGTTATAAAAGCAGTTCAGTTCGAAATTAATATTTAAGAAAAAATATATGATATTTGATTTTTAATTTTATAATGCGCGCGATTTTTAACCTAATTTTAATGTATTTTACACAGAAAATGAGGATTTTGTGTTTGGGGATTTTGATTTGGGGAGTTTGATTTTGGAAATTATGTGGTACACCCTCCATAAAAGCCACATACGAAACTAGGCATACGCTATAGATTTTTATTATACCCTTCACACAGTGAAAAAGGGTATATATAGGTTTGTCATTCCGTGTGAAATTTCTACAATTTTGATTTCCGACCCCATAAAGTATATATTTTCTGAAAGCTTATGAATAGGGGAGTCGATTAAGCCCTGTCAGTCTGTCCGTCTGTCCGTGTGTATGTTGAAATCAACTTTTTGAAGCCCCCCGAAATCGCTTGGACTCGGGTGAGGTATTAAGATATCAGAAATATTCGGGAGTAGATCGGTATTGAAAATCAGAAACATCGGTACATAAACAACTGAGATATGAGCAAAAACCCACGACCACCTCGATTTTTTTTTCACAAAAACAACATTACAACAACAACATACATACATACAAACGTGTATACTGGTTAGAGAAAACGTGTAATTGAATCCCAGCTGAGCCAAAAAAAAATTTTTCTTATTTTTTTTTTAATTTATTTTTTTATTTTTTTATTTTTTTTTTTATTTTTTAATTAATATATTATTTATATTTTTATTATTATTTTTTTTTTAATTTTTTTTTTTAAATATTTTGTTTTTATTTTTTTTTGTTTCATATTTATTATATATATTTTAATTATTTTTTAAAATTTTTTTTTTTTAATTTTTTTTAAAAATTTTTTTTTAAATTTTTTTTTTTAAATTTTTTTTTATTTTTTTTTTAACATACATACGTAAATTTATAATTTACAATGTGGATGTTTTTATATATGTATGGTTTTTATATGTTTGTACGTATATCATATGGAATGGTGATACAAACTACTGTTATTGCATGACTACACGGTGTGAAGGGTATATAAGATTCGGCACGGCCGAATATAGCGCTCTTACTTGTTTTTTTCAGGCTTATTTTTATACCCTTCACACAGTGAAAAAGGGTATAATTCCGTGTGAAATTTCTACAATTTTCATTTCCGATCCCATAAAGTATACATTTTCTGAAAGCTTATGAATAGAGGAGTCGATTACGCCCTGTCAGTCTGTCCGTGTGTATGTTGAAATCAACTTTTTGAAGCTCCCCGACATAGGTTGGACCCGGGTAAGTTATTAAAATATCAGAAATATTCGGGAGTAGATCGGTATTGAAAATCAGAAACATCGGTACATAAACAACTGAGATATGAGCAAAAACCCACGACCACCTCAATTTTTTTCACAAAAACAACATTACAACAACAACATACATACACACAAACGTGTATACTGGTTAGAGTAAACGTATGATCGAATCCCAGCTGAGCCAAAAAAATTTTTTTTTTATATTTTTTTTATATATTATTTATATTTTTATTATTATTTTTTTTTAATTTTTTTATTTATTTTTTATTTTTTTTATATTTTTTTTTTATATTTATTAATTATATTTTAATTATTTTTTTTTTAATTTTTTTTTAATTTTTTTTTTTATTTTTTTTTTAACATACATACGTAAATTTATAATTTTACAATGGGATATTTTTTATATGTATGTATGAGATGAATGGTGATACAAACAATTCTTATTGCATGTCTACACGTTGTGGAGGGTTGATAATTTTCGGCACGGCCGAATGTAGCACTCTTACTTGTTTTATTTTAATTGGATTGTCGGAACTCCAGACCGACATGACTTCGAAATTTTAACTCAAAAGATGGAAAACATCTTGAAAAACAACAAGTAACAGTGCTATATTCGGCCGTGCCAAATCTTATATACCCTTCACAACGTGTAGTCATGCAATAACAATTGTTTGTATCACCATTCATCCCATATAAAATACGTGCATACGTACACGTTAGAATAAATGTGGCATCGAATCCCAGCTGAGCCAAAAAAATTTTATATTATTTTATTTAATATATTATTTATATTTTATTATTTTTTTTATATTTTTTTTTAATTTTTTTAAAATTTTTTTTTAAATTTTTTTTAAATTTTTTTTTTGTAGTTTTTTTTATTATTTTTTTTTTAATTTTTAATATTTTTTTTTTTTTTAATTTTTTTTGTTTGGTATGTTTTTTAAATGTATCTATGTGTGTATGTTGTTGTTGTAATTGTGAAAAAAAACGAGGTGGTCGTGGTTTTTTGCTCATATCTCAGAAAGTTATTGGGCGATTGTGCTGAATTTCAATAGCGATTCATTCCTGGATATTTCCAAGAGATTGATACCATATACAGATCTGAGGAACATATAGTTGCTTCTAAAAGTTGATTTCAACCAACACACGGACAGACGGGCAGACGGACAGACGGATAGACGGACAGACGGTCAGGGCTTAATCGACTCCTCTATTCATAAGCTTTCAGAAAATATATACTTTATGGGGTCGGAAATGAAAATTGTAGAAATTACAAACGGAATGACAAAGCTATATATACCCTTGTGCACCACAGGTGAAGGGTATAATAAAAGTCAGATGACAACTAACGAACTGACTAACAATAGAAAAGAAGAAATTTCTTACATTACTAATGAAATACTAAAAGTTAGGAGAGAAGATTGGAGTGATTAATTTGCAAGTAGAACATAAAGTAATTCTATCGGATAAAGAATTTTAGAACATTGAGTATGCAATACAATGGGGTACGGTTAATATCGTAAATTCATTTATTTTGTCAAAAACTAAAACAATTAATAATATTCTGAAATTGTAAAATATACCATTATTTAGTATAGATGATATGTTAACCTTCGAAAATGTGAAAATAGTAACCAATAACAAAGAAATATTGTATATCTTAATTAAACTAATAACACAAAATGAAATTTGGACAACATATATAGCAACTTGGTAACTTAATTGATAAAATTGAATTTAAAGAACTTTAGAAGGTAATCATATTTTATTTGCATGAAGAACAATTGTAAACATTATAACGATCTAATCAAATCAAAATGAATATCGTGCAAAATCTTCTTCAGTGATTAGGCACATTTTCACCTCAGTGGATTCGTCAATAAGCAGAATTCATATGAGATTTCAACAGAACGGTGCTACTTGCCACACAGCTAACGAAACAATGACTTTTTATGCGACAAATTCAATGGACGTGTTATCTCACGTGGTGACGATGTCAATTGGCCGGCAAGATCTTGTGATTTGACACCGTTGGTCTTCTTTCTTTGGGGTTATGTGAAAGAAAAGGTGTACGTCGATAAGCCAGCAATTATTCAAGAGCTAATGGATGACGGTATAGACGGCCCTTAAAATTTAACCACACTTTATAATTAGTTTATTTAAGAACAAAGCCGGAAGCTGCACAACGAACATGCACCTAATGTGGAAGAAATTTAATGGACTAATAATAATGGATAAAAACAAATAGTGAAGAGATAAAATTAAAAGGGGCATATTTAGTAAAATATTTTTATGTTAAAATAAATATAAATGGTGAAGACTACTTCAAAAGTAATCAGCGGTAGCAAACCTCTTCCAGCTGCCTTACAACCAAGGTATATTAACTCCAGGTAGACTTAAGTCCACATCTGATCATATTTTTATACCCTTCACACAGTAAAAAAGGGTATATATAGGTTTGTCATTCCGTGTGAAATTTCTACAATTTTCATTTCCGACCCCATAAAGTATATATTTTCTGAAAGCTTATGAATAGGGGAGTCGATCTGTCAGTCTGTCCGTGTGTATGTTGAAATCAACTTTTTGAAGCCCCCCGACATCGGGAGTAGATCGGTATTGAAAATCAGAAACATCGCTAAATAAACAACTGAGATATGAGCAAAAACCCACGACCACCTCGATTTTTTTTTCACAAAAACAACATTACAACAACAACATACATACATACAAACGTGTATACTGGTTAGAGAAAACGTGGCATCGAATCCCAGCTGAGCCAAAAAAAAATTTTTTTTAACTTTTTTAAAATTTTTTTTGAATATTTTTTTATTTTTTTTGAATATTTTTTTATTTTTTTTTTTATTTTTTAATTAATATATTATTTATATTTTTAATATTATTTTTTTGTTTTATATATCTTATATATATATATTTATATTTTATACGAACTTTTTTTCTATATATTAATTAATTTTATAATTCAAATTAAATTAAATTGTAACGAAAATGTATTACGAATATAGAAGAATATGAACATGTTGAATTATGAATTGTCATTTGATAGGTGAAATTAAATATTCAACAAAATATGAAAATTAATACTAAAGATTCACTAATTCAAATTTCATTTAATTGTAACATAAATAGGAATTTTAAGTTACATAGTAGTATACCGATAAACAGTGCTGATGATCGTAGCAGAATATCGGAATATCGGAAATAATTTTTCTTATATACATATATTTAAATTATTTTTTTTAAAATTTTTTTTTTAATTTTTTTTTTAAATTTTTTTTTATTTTTTGTTTTTTTAACATACATACGTATATTTATAATTTTACAATGGGATGTTTTTATATATGTATGTACGTATTTCATATGAGATGATGGTGATACAAACTACTGTTATTGCATGACTACACGTTGTGAAGGGAATATAAGATTCGGCACGGCTGAATATAGCGCTCTTACTTGTTGTTTGTGGATTTTTCTTCCCAAATGTCAAAATTTGTTAACCTTTTTTTGTTTGTTTCCATACCTTGTTTTACACTAGACGTGGTTGTCACATAAATTTTTTTTATTTACTAACATTTTGCTACTTTTTTTATCAGCTGTTTAAGTGTTTGTTTTGACATTTAGGAAGGTTTCTGTAGCAACAAAATATACGGTGCGTCTACAACCGAAAACAGTTAGTGCCAAAACTGAAGACTACCGAAACTAATTACTGGAAATGTAATACTGTTGGACCTGCTAGAAACAAAAAATATTGAGCTTACTATAACTAGAAGGTACTTTATAATTTCCGCTATTGCGATTATCACATGGATATTAATTAAGAAAATATACAGACATAAAGCCGGTAAAAATAAGTAAGAGTGTTATATTCGGCCGTGCCGAATCTTATATACGCTTCACAACGTGTAGTCATGCAATAACAAACAATATAACCATTCATCTCATATGAAATACTAACATACATACATGCAAAGAAAAACCATGGTTACGACATGATCACGGCGGTCATATTATAGTTTCTATAACAATATTGGGTTGTCGAAAACAAGTAATAGTTATTTGTCTTTCATTTTATCATATATTTTGTCACTATAAATAAGCATTTGTTTGAATTGTATCATTTAATGTTTACTTTTAGTAAAAATTTTAAAATGGTTATCAGTTAAAAATAGTATGATTTAAAAAAAAAAAAATTTGAAAAAATAACATTATATTCAAAAGCATTAAAAATTACAAATAATTATTAAATAATAGATGAGACAACAGTATGATTACAAATTAATCAAGCTATGATTTCAACTGTTCTTGTTCTTGCTGAATAAATTTTTATTATTTTAAAAGTTTGAGATGTCAAAAACATTAACGAAAATTTTGAAAAATTAAGAAAAATTTAACGAGAAAATGTAAAAAAATATTGGTATGAAAATTGCAATTAAATTAATAAGTACAATCAATATGTTTATGTTACAGCAAAAGATAATAATTTGCCGTAAAAAAGCAAAGATTGTCGATTTTAATTGTAGTCATATATATGATTATTGAATGATACTTTAATTAAACATAATAATGATAACTGGTACCCATTATATATTTAACCATAATCATACAATTCATCATGTTGCTCTTAGATTATGGTTACCACAACCATATTTTTTCTTTACGTGTATACAAAACATCCCATTGCAGAATTATAAATCGAGTTTACGTATGTTTCCAAAAAAAATAAAAAAATTTATTAAAAACAAAAAAAAAAACATGACAAAAAAATTTTTTTTTAAAAAATTCAAAAAAATTTTTTTTTTTTTTAATTAAAAAAAAAATATAAATAATATATCGTCTAAATTTTTTGATCTTTTTTATTGATTATATATGATTTTTCCAAGCTTGAGATCAACTTTTTTAGTTTTTTTTTTTATAAAAAATTATTTATTTTAATTTTAACCAATATTTCGCTACCAAACAATGGGTAGCTTCTTCAGGGTAATATATATACAAATTTTATAAAAACAAAAAACAAATTCAAAACAATTTCAAATTGAAAAAATATTTTGTAAAAAGGCGGGAAAATATTTTTTCAATATAAACAATTTTTGAAATATACAAACAAACAAACATACAACAATAATTCATTCACATATTTATAGTAATAATTTACAAAAATAACAACTAATACTATTAGACTACCGTTTTCAGATCTTATTAACTAACAATCTATAATTTTGGGCAACATTTGCAGTATCAGTCTTATAATTAATTCTCTGTGTAGGTGGTACTTTAATAATTTGTAACATTTCTAACATATTCCTACGTCTGTAATTGTTTTCCTTGTTTAAAATTAATGTTCTATTGAAGTCTGGATAATGATTAGAACTAGCGCAATGTAATGATAATGCTGTTTTTTGTGTCAGTGTAGTGTTCCTGTATTTCTGATCAGATCTATGTCCAGCGATCCTAGTTTTCAATTTTTTCTTTGTTGTTCCTACATAAACCTTGTCACAACTTTCAGTATCATTACCATTACATGGTATTTTATAGACTAAATTAGACATTTCAAGTTTATCTATCTTATCTTTTGTTTTACTAAACAGTTTACCTAACGTGTTATATGTTTTGTGGGCAATTATATATTTTCTATAGTCGTAAATTTTTGAGTTTTTCAATCTTTCAGATAAAAGAGGGACATAAGTTAATGATTTATAAATTTTGGGTTCAGTTGTCAGTCTTGTGCTACTATTTCTCCTATTTTTATATTGTCCTATTAATCTACAAATTATCTGAATTGGATAATTATTATCATCTAAAATATTCTTGATTCTTTCTATATTCTTTCCATGAAATTTTGTATCACTAATCTTTAAAACCCTCTCAATTAAATTCCTTGTCGTATTAATTACAATTCCCTTGGGGTGTTTCGAATAATAATTTATGATTCTTCCAGATGAAGTAGGTTTCTGGTACCAATCTATTAACAAATTATTACCCCTTCTTATCACTAATGTATCTAAATATGGAATTCTAGAGTCACATTCCATCTCAATTGTGAATTTTATATCATCATGAAATGAATTAAATGTTTCCAAAATATTATCAATTGAATGATTCGGGACAATACAAAACAAGTCATCAACATATTTTGTTATTATCTTTGGCCTTACATTTAATTTCTCAATGCAACAATCTAATAACTTCTCCATAACAATATCTGCTATAATTGGAGAAGCCGGAGATCCCATTGGGAGTCCTTTTTGTTGTATATATACTCTGTCCTCATATTTAAAATATCTATTATCTATTATACAAAATTTCAAAATACTTAGAAAAAGGTCCTTTCCCATCTTAGTATGTTTTTCAATAATTTCCCATTTCTCCTCAATAATATCTACAGCTATATCTATTGGAATACTCGGAAATAAAGATACAACATCAAGTGAAATTAACTTCTCATCAGATCGTATCTTTAACTTTTCTATTCTTTCTCTAAATTGTAAAGAATCCTTTACATTATATTTAGAGTTTTCAGTTAGTTTTCTAAGTATATTCGTAATATACTTACAAAGTTCATAAGACGGAGAGTTCACAAATGAACATATTGGTCTTAAAGGAAAATGTTCCTTATGGATCTTTGGTACTCCATATAACCTAGGTGCTGTAGATATGTTCGTTTTAAGTTGTTTCCTCTCCAACAAAGTGATAATCTTTAAATTGAAAAGATCATCAACTAAATTATTATTTCTAGTCTGTAATCTAGTTGTCGGATCCCTCTTTGATAATTGGTAGGTGGTTATATCCCCCACAATATCATTCATCCTTAAAATGTAGTCAGATCTATTAACTGCAACCGTTGTATTGCCCTTATCAGCATTTAAAATAAGTAAGTTCTTGTTATTCCTTAAAAATTTTTCAGTCATATTTACTTTATCCAAAATAAATTTATCCCTATTTGTAAGACATCCCCTATTCAAATGATGATCAACAACATTTGTCAATTTATTCCTTGCTATTTCCTGTCCTTCCTTTTCTTCTAATGTCTGTATTAAATCTTCCCCATCTGCAATTCTGAACTTGGCAATTAAGCAGAGGCATGGATTATTTAAGCAAGTTTCACAAGAATTAGAATATATCACCACTAATTTATATTACTATTTTAATTCCATATTTAGATACATTAGTGATAAGAAGGGGTAATAATTTGTTAATAGATTGGTACCAGAAACCTACTTCATCTGGAAGAATCATAAATTATTATTCGAAACACCCCAAGGGAATTGTAATTAATACGGCAAGGAATTTAATTGAGAGGGTTTTAAAGATTAGTGATACAAACTTTCATGGAAAGAATTAAGAATATTTTAGATGATAATAATTATCCAATCCAGATAATTTGTAGATTAATAGGACAATATAAAAATAGGAGAAATAGTAGCACAAGACTGACAACTGAACCCAAAATTTATAAATCATTAACTTATGTCCCTCTTTTATCTGAAAGATTGAAAAACTCAAAAATTTACGACTATAGAAAATATATAATTGCCCACAAAACATATAACACGTTAGGTAAACTGTTTAGTAAAACAAAAGATAAGATAGATAAACTTGAAATGTCTAATTTAGTCTATAAAATACCATGTAATGGTAATGATACTGAAAGTTGTGACAAGGTTTATGTAGGAACAACAAAGAATAAATTGAAAACTAGGATCGCTGGACATAGATCTGATCAGAAATACAGGAACACTACACTGACACAAAAAACAGCATTATCATTACATTGCGCTAGTTCTAATCATTATCCAGACTTCAATAGAACATTAATTTTAAACAAGGAAAACAATTACAGACGTAGGAATATGTTAGAAATGTTACAAATTATTAAAGTACCACCTACACAGAGAATTAATTATAAGACTGATACTGCAAATGTTGCCCAAAATTATAGATTGTTAGTTAATAAGATCTGAAAACGGTAGTCTAATAGTATTAGTTGTTATTTTTGTAAATTATTACTATAAATATGTGAATGAATTATTGTTGTATGTTTGTTTGTTTGTATATTTCAAAAATTGTTTATATTGAAAAAATATTTTCCCGCCTTTTTACAAAATATTTTTTCAATTTGAAATTGTTTTGAATTTGTTTTTTGTTTTTATAAAATTTGTATATATATTACCCTGAAGAAGCTACCCATTGTTTGGTAGCGAAATATTGGTTAAAATAAATAATTTTTTATAAAAAAAAAACTAAAAAAGTTGATCTCAAGCTTGGAAAAATCATATATAATATAAATAATTTATAAAATAAAAAAAAATAAAAAGATTTTTTTTGGCTCAACTGGGATTCGATGCCACGAATACTCTAACCAGTATACATGTATGTATGTTGTTGTTGTAATTGTAAAAAACGAGGTAGTCGTGGTTTTTTGCTCATATCTCAAAAAGTTTTGGGGCGATTGTGCTAAATTTCAATAGCGATTCATTCCCGGATATTTGAAAAAGATTGATACCATACTCACGGACACGGACAGACGGTCAACGCTTAATTGACTCCTCATTCATAAGCTTTCAGTAAAAATATACTTTATGGGGTCGGAAATGAAAATTGAAGAAATTACAAGCGGATTGACAAAGCTATATATACCCTTGTGCACCACAGGTGAAGGGTATAAAAACAGATGGAGATAAGCCCTGCAGAGTAAGGAAACCAAATCTACTTCAGAAAAAAATAGACAAGCATTTACATTTTAAACAATCGGGACGATTGTATTTAAGAAGGGAGCAGTTAACACAAAATACATCAAAAATACATTTTTGCAATCAAAATATGTTTTCAAGCTCACAAGTCTTTTGTAATGCGACAACGCATTGTATTTCACAACTAAAACTTTTGCACATGCCAGCGACCGAAATTGCAAAATTATGTGAAAACAACTACACAACTTCCCATGGAATATTAGGAAGAGAGTTTTAGCTCGTAATGCAATAGTAGCTCAAAAAAACTATGCCCTTCTAACATCGAACAAAATGTAATTATGTCCAAACGCATTTACGTAGAGCCATGGAATTTCGAATGTATATTTCCGGAGTAAAAAATATTTTTCCTGAAAATTTCTTAAATCTATGAATTTGGAAAGGAGTTATGAATCAAAATGTACGAAAATTTATACCGCACAGTGTATTTTTCGGTATATTAAAAATTAGAAAAGTTATAAAGCTAACAAAATTAGATGTACGATTCTGAAGTACAACGCTTTATCTCAAATTTATATAATTTTTCTATGAATAAAGGACTATATTTAAATATCGAAGTTGTATTTATAGCAGAAACTACATCGACGCGCCTATTATAACGACCACTTTTCACACAATTTACTGTTAATCAAATTTAAAAGTTCATAAAACCGAAAAAATTCGAGTTATGTTGATGAAATTTCGTACATATCGTTTTCTAGTCAATGTAATTTTTATGCCAAAAAATTAACATGCCCACTTTAAAGCCTACCTCCCATATAACGCTTTATCTTAAATTCTTATAATTACTTCATAGACAAAGTTTTTAGGAAGAATAAAGGACTATACTGAAATATCTAAGTTGTATTTATTAGCAGAAACTATATTGAGACGCCATCTTTAGCGCCCACTTTCAATAAAAGACTAAGATTACGAAAATATTTTAATAGAATATTAAAGTTAAACAAGTAACAGTGCTATATTCGAGCGTGCCGAATCTTATATACCCTTCAAAACGTGTAGTCATGCAATAACAATTGTTTGTATCACCATTCATCTCATATAAAATACGTACATATGTATATACTGGTTAGAATAAGTGTGGCATCAAGTCCCAGCTGAGCCAAACAAATTTTATTTTATTTAATATAGTATTTATAATTTATTATTATTTTACCCTTCACACAGTGAAAAAGGGTATATATAGGTTTGTCATTCCGTGTGAAATTTCTACAATTTTCATTTCCGACATTATAAAGTATATATTTTCTGAAAGCTTATGAATAGGGGAGTCAATTAAGCTCTGTCAGTCTGTCCGTGTGTATGTTGAAATCAACTTTTTGAAGCCCGCCGACATAGGTTGGACCCGGGTAAGGTATTAAAATATCAGAAATATTCGGGAGTAGATTGGTATTTTTTACATTTTCACAAAAACAAGATTACAACAACAACATACATACACGGTTGGTTGGTTATCGTGGTAGTTCGCTGCACGCCAACAGTCAAGTAGAGTCTGTATGACTCCGTTTTGACAGGACCACATCACTTGTCAGCTTCTAGTGTATCTCAGAATAAAATCCAAGAGTAAGGGTACTAGATCCACCCAGTGGCCCTGAGGTATCTCAGTAGATAATTCAGTCCAACTTCAGATATCGCAGAGAGGCCATCTAGTATATGTTCGCCCAGAAATCTGTGTCTCTTAGCCGCCAGTGCAGGACATTCGCAGAGAAAGTGGAAAACCGATTCCTCCTTCTCTCTATCCAGACAACTGCGACAATGGTCGTTCGATGGGAGTCCGAGCCGACTTGCATGTTTGCCTAACATCCAGTGACCCGCCAATACCGCCAGCAACCTCGATATGTCCCTCCGACTTCGACTGGTAAGTTGCAATGTACGTCGTGCATCAAGAGAGAGGCACGTAAGCCGTGCCACCTTACACGTGCTCAGCCCACGCCACCTTTTATCAGCCTTCCGGAGAAAGTGTCTGCAGATTCTGCTTTTAATAGTCCCCAACGGGATTGCAACTGCAATTGCATTAGAGATATCCAGAGCAGATCCTCCCCTGGCTAGCTCATCAACACGCTCGTTACCATAGTGGCCCTTATGCGCAGGAATCCAAACTAGAGTAACGTCAGCCCGCTGACCAAGCCTTGACAGTTCCTTTCTACATTGGCCAACTAATTTAGACGTAATAATGTATGACCTGAGTGACAAGAGTGCCGCCTGACTGTCGACAAATATACCAATGCTCCCGTGGATATTCCCGTCATTCAGTATACTACATGCTTCCCTGATAGCAAATACTTCCGCCTGAAAAACGCTGCAATCATCCGGAAAACGGAAGGAGAATTCAATCTCCGGTCCATCAGAGAAGACACCAGATCCAACACCACATTCCATCCTCGAACCGTCAGTATAGATCCTGGTATCAAAGGTCCCCAAAAGGCGACCCCCATTCCACTCTCTCCTGGAGGGAATAAGAACCCTGAACGCCCCATCAAAATCCATGTAGGGCGTAATGTAGTCAGAGGGTTTATTCACGCTCGAAGGCAGCGTGGCCAATATACTCGTATGGCCATACGTCCTCGACCTCCAACATCCAGTCGCATTAAGCCTCACCGCACTTCTTGCGGATGTGGCCAATATATGAATATCTATGGGAACGAGATGCAACATAGTGTTCAGCGCCTCCGAAGGACTAGTTAGCATCGCTCCCGTTATCCCAATGCATGCCGATCTCTGTACTCTATACAACTGGTCCACAACATATTTACGCCCCGTTGCAGTCCACCATACCAGAGATCCATAAGTGAGAATCGGACGTACTACGGCCGTATACATCCATTTAATCATGTTGGGGGTAAGTCCCCATTTCCTACCAAACATCCCACGACACGTGTAGTAGGCCACCGTAGCCCTCTTCACCCTGTGCTGGACGTTCAGCTTCCATGACAATTTAGAGTCCAGGATAATACCCAGATATTTCGCCCTATCCGATAGGGGAATTTCGCAGTTCCCCAACCTCGGTGGTCTGAAGCTCGGAATCTTGGTCTTTGTTGTGAACAGTACCAATTCCGTTTTGCTTGGGTTTACTACTAAACCGCTGTCCGTGGCCCAGTTTCTTAGTAATCTCAAGGCATTGGACATGATATCGCTAATCACGTCCGGAAACAGTCCCGATACTAGTATCACAACATCGTCCGCATAAGCCACGACCTTTATTAAGCTATTGTCCAGTTCAATAAGAATCTTGTTAACAACAATAAGCCAAAGCAGTGGAGAGATCACACCGCCCTGAGGTGTACCTCTTTCCACTAGTCTTGACATAGTGTTGTTACCAAGATTAGCAATAACCACCCTTGTGCTCAGCATGGACACTAGCCAGTTGCTGATGTACTGCTCAACCTCCAGACCAGTGAGGGCATGCTGAATCGCAAGGGTGGTTACGTTATTGAAGGCCCCTTCTATATCCAAGTAGGCTGCCATAGTATACTGCCCGAATTCGAGAGACCTCTCTATAGTCCCCACGACCTCATGTAGAGCCTTCTCCGTAGAGCGTCCCTTAAGATAGGCACGCTGACTGCCCGACAAACGCGTCGTTCCCTCCAGTCGCTGCCTGATATAAGAGTCGATGAGTCGTTCCAGTGTTTTAAGCTGAAAAGATGAAAGGCTAATCGGACGAAAGTCTTTCACACTATCATGATTTCTCCTTCCGATCTTTGGAATAAAAACGACCCTGACCCTTCTCCAATTCCCAGGAATATAATTTAGAGATAAGCAGAGCATGAAAATCCTCTGGCGCCAGCGAATAACATATAGCTTGGCACTCTGCAACATACGTGGCAGAATTCCATCAGGTCCAGGTGATTTATATGGGGAGAAACTATCAATCCCCCCGAGATTCTCTCGTAAGAAAATATGTTCCCATCGACCACGGAATGGGTCCTATCCGCACTCACGATTCCCGTATCAACCTCCCTGCATCCCGGAAAGTAAGTGTTCATAAGGATATCAAGGGATTCAGCCGAAGATTCAGACCAGGTGTCATCCTTCCTGTTTATATAGGTCGGAGTTGACTGATGCCTGGCTAGATTCTTACTAAGTCGCGCTGTGTCCCTAGTGCTGTCTATAGATCCGCAGAAGTCTCTCCATGAACTTCTTTTTGCGGCCGCTATAGCCTTTTTATAAGCTTTCAGTTTATCGCGGTACGGCTGCCACGATATGCTTTCATAACATATATTAAAGGCCCTACGTGCCTCCCTCCGAAGGCCAGAGAGCTCCGAGCTCCACCATGGAGGGAAGGTTTTCCTAACCTTCGTCATAGGGCAGGAAATTTCGAAGGCTTTCACCATAACGTTGCTGAAACACTTCTCTATTTCCTCAAGACCAGTTATCGAATCTTCGATAACTGGCAGTTTACCCAATTTACGCTTTACGACCCCATTGAACTTAAACCAGTCAGTTCTTTTTGGGTTCCGAAAAAGCGGTGTCGTAATCTCGTCACGAAGTCTAATCTCGAAGAGAATCCAGTTATGATCGGAAAAAGACCTCTTACTGGATACCCTCCACCTATTAACTGATATCCTAGACTTACTATTCATGAGTGTAATGTCCAGTACCTCCTCCCATTCATTGTAATTAACCGAACTCGGAAAAATGAATGTTGGGGTGTTACCAGATTTACATATACTTAACTTGTTAGTATTAATGAAATCAAGGGTATACTCACCACGTTCATTAATCTCAGTGCTGCCCCAGATCGTGTGCCTTGCATTGGCATCGCAGCCCAGGACTATATCGTCAGATACCCCGATTGAGGCTAGGAGATTACTCACTTCCACTGGCGGAGCAGGCTTCTCATGCGCCATGTAGCTCGGGGCAATTATGAAGCTTTCTCTGTTTGGCAGTTCGACCCTTGCAACTGTAAGGTCCGCTGAGCTAAGCTGCGTACAAAGAAAAATGTTAATATTCTTTTTGGCAATAAGACATGACCTAGGCTTACCACAATCTTTTGCGTAGAGTACTTTGTATAATGAGGACGGGAACCCTTTTACCACCGAGTTGACTACCCAGGGTTCCTGCAATAGTCCAATGTCCAGATCCTCCTCAGCTAAGAGCATCCGAAGATTATCTGTAGCGCATTTCGAGTGCTGCAGATTAATTTGGACTATTTTAAGTGCCATTCTGTTAATAAGTGGTTCCGAGAGGTTCATCCCAGACAGCAGAGCGTTGGCGGCTTCAACGACATCCGCTTCACTTGAACCTGTTGGTCGGAATACCTTCACCTTTGCTTCCTGCACACCGAAAAACAGTTTGAAGCCCGTCTTTTCGAGCTTCATTTTTGCCGATTCGGTGATGGCGAGGGTGAGGCATGTGTGGTTATCACCCTGCTCGGTGCGGATGATTAACCAATCATCCATTGGGATACTAGGGTTCTGAATCTTCAGACACTCCAGCATCTTTTGAGCATCGGCCTTCATCTTTGGTAACCAAATCATTGCTTGAGGTCTCATTGGAATCTCTTCAGCAGGGATGAGCTTAAGACTTAAGCCTTCCCAGTCACCGCTAATCTGAGCGATGCACTTGCTGAGAAAGTCCTTTGAGAACTCGTCCAAGCACTTGATTACCCTGTAGCCCCGGTGTATCTCGCCGGAGTCAAAACAGGGAGCCTGTCCAGTCTTACTAGTGAGCACGTAATCCATAACGAGCTCTGCTAGTTTAGACTCTATGGCACCCCATTCTGTTACTACAGGACTGATGGCACCATCCTTTTCGTTTGCCAGGGCCAGAATGAGATGGTCTTTTACCACTTTATTAAAGGGGCGCCTGGCAGATGTCGACGTAGCGTTCGTGGCTAGACCCGGAGTGGTCTTTTTATCGGCGACCTTTCTCCTTTTGGGAGATTTACCTCCCTCTGTCTGAGATCGGTTTCGCTTGGACCTCACCTCAGTAGTTGCCTCTTTAGATGTGCTGGGTAAGGAATCCTTAAACTTAAGGTAGTCATCTACCACAGCCTGGTATTTGACGCGATCTTCCTCGTCGCGTTCATGGGGGATACCATTGGCGGTATTCTTGGCTATCTTGTCAAGAATAAAAACCGCCTTATTGTGTTTAGCCTTGAGGATTTCATTCTGACTCCTCTTTTTTTGTTTCCTCCTCTTCAATTTGTCGTCAACCTTGACGTCGAGTTGAAGGGTATTAGAAGGGGTATTGGAGGGCAGCAGGGTGCTATGACTGGCTTCCTCTCTGCCTAATAAGTCGACCAACGTCTCTTGGCTACAGGCCAGAAGGTCGTCTTCAGATGAGATACCCAACTCATCCGATTTAATTTTTTCTAGTTGTTGTGTTTTCTTTTCATTTCTAATTTTCTCCATATTTTGGTCAACCGAGTGAGCACTTAAGGGGATGGACCATCCACGCAGTGACGGCGTACGTGGACTGGACGAATAATACAACCGGCCCATGTCATAGGCACCGGAGGGGAGCTGTTAACGACTAGTCCTCTTTATCCACTAACTAGCCATTCAGGTTCTCGGCACTGCTTCCTACCACCTTAACCTTACAAGTGGGGGAGAGGAAGGAGCAGTAAGAGGAGGTTAAGGAAAAGGGAGAATAGGATGGGATTGGATAACCTTTTGTTATGACCGCTTTCAGCACATGCCTCATTGACCGACTTCGAGTAGCGAGATACGAGTATCTCGTCTACTAAAAATCAGCCCCTGAGATAGGTACCACAGCTGTCACTTAAGCCACCACATCGCGGCAAGATCGTTATCCAGGTGGTGGAACATACATACACACAAACATGTATACTGGTTAGAGAAAACGTGGCATCGAATCCCAGCTGAGCCAAAAAAATTTTTTTTTTAAATTTTTTTTTTTAATTTTTTTTTATTTGTTTTTTTATTTTTTATTTAATATATTATTTATATTTTTTATTTTTTTTTTAATTTTTTTTTAATTTTTTTTTTTGTTTTATATTAATTATATATATTTTAATTATTTTTTTTTTAATTTTTTTCTTTTAATTTTTTTTTTAAATTTTTTTTTATTTTTTTTTTCTTTTAACATACATACGTAAAGTTATAATTTGAAAATGGGTTGTTTTTATTATGTAGGTTTTTTTTATGTATGTACGTATTTCATATGGGATACAAACTACTGTTATTGCATGATAACATGTTGTGAAGGGTATATAGGATTCGGCACGGCCGAATATAGCGCTCTTACTTGTTTTTTTATATTTTTTTTAAATTTTTTTAAGTATTTTTTTTTTGTATTTTTTTTATTATTTTTTTTTTATTTTTAATATTTTTTCTTTTTGTAATTTTTTTTTTTATGTTTTTTACATGTATGTCTGTATGTATGTTGTTGTTGTAATTGTGTAAAAAAACGAGGTGGTCGTGGTTTATTGCTCATATCTCAGAAAGTTATGGGGCGATAGTGTGAATTTCAATAGCGATTCATTCCTGGATATTTCCAAGAGATTGATACCATATACAGATCTGAGGAACATATAGTTGCTTCTAAAAGTTGATTTCAACCAACACACGGACAGACGGTCAGGGCTTAATCGACTCCTCTATTCATAAGCTTTCAGAAAATATATACTTTATGGGGTCGGAAATGAAAATTATAGAAATTACAAACGGAATGACAAAGCTATATATACCCTTGTGCACCACAGGTGAAGGGTATAACAAAGAAAGTGATACATATTTTAGTATAAAGAGATTATTCCATAGCAATTACTTTCAATAACGAAATAATAAATGTTGTGCTATAAGTGTAAATTTACATAAAATTGGTTGGTTGTGGGTATAAAAAATTTGGTACAGCCGAATATAGTACTCTTACTTGTTATTTGTGTTGCCATCGCTTGCTTTATATGCTAAGATTTTTATTTCGTTTGATAAAAGGCTTTATACAGCTTTGTCATTCGATTTGTAATTTTTCATTTTCGACTCTAAGTATATATTTTCTGAGAGCTTATGGCAAGAGTTGATTGAGCAAAGTCTACCTGTCCGTGTGTTGGTTGAAATCAAGTTTCAGTAGCCCCTACATGCCTCACAGATCTGTAAATTTAGCACAATCGCCCCATAACTATCTATATATGGGAGGTGGGCGTTAAAGTAAGCATGGGTGTTATTACGTTTTTAATTTTAGGTAGACCGAAAAATACACTGTGTAGCATTTTTTACTCTGGAAATATACTTTCGAATTTTCATCTAGAATCTACATTGATTTATTGGCCTACTCTTGCATTACGAGCTATAACTCTCTTCCTAATATAGCGATTTATCCCATTTTCAATACCAAGCTAATCTTATGTATTAGAAATATTATGACAAACTGTTAGTCGCTTAACTTTTTCGGTTCGAGCTCTATCGACATAAGGACAGACGGACGAACATAACTAGATCGTCGACCAGGACTTAGAAAATATGTCTAAAATTCGATGTGTTACGGAATAACAAAATTAATATACCGCCACAACATTATTTGGCAGACGGAGTTTAACATACTGTTATGTGAAAAAAATGTGCTGGACTGTCGTCATCACATTTTAAGTTTTACACCTTGAAGGTAAAAAAAAGTTTCATATTTTAGATCAGATGGCACAATGAAATATAAATTCAGTTTAATATGTTGGTTGACTTGACCTATTTAAAGAATCTATTGTAAAGTTTCAGTAAGGACTTCAATAGTTGTATATTAAAGGAGATTTTTAACTACTTTAAAGAAATATATCTATGTCGCTATTGTTTTAAATCCTATTTGAATGCATTTATATGTTAATTAATCGACATGCGGTGTAAAAATATGTTAAATGAAAATTTTTACGATACGACAGGGTGCATTTGTTTGTTTTGCAACAATTGCTGCGCTCTTTTGGCTTCTTTGTCGACAACAGATTCACATAACCAAAGGCATAAAAGTTAAAATGTTGCACGAAATGAAGGACTTACAAAAACTCCATAAGCACAACAAACCAAAGAGCAAACATCGATTAAACATTATTTATGGGGCTTCACCAAACAAGTTTTTTCTTGACATTCGTCTCCATTTCCAACTCTTTATAGTTTAGTTTTTAAATACTTATTGCAAGTGGTACGTATGTACATACAAGTTTGTACATACTTCTTTAATGTATAGTTTTTGTACATTATTAGCTAAAAAGGCATTAGAGTTGAAAACTTTGATTACTTTTGACTACTTAATGATTACACTGTGCAAGAAATTTACACTTTTTTTTGTGACAAGCTTGGCACCTGGCGTTTTAATATAATTCGGGTACGCTGAATTCAGTGGTTCCCGCGGTTTTTTAAGATTGGCTCTGGTTTTTGAGATATACCGTTATATCGAAAATGGAGGAGGTTGCACAACATATGTTCGCGTAACTCAAAAACGCTTTAACTTATTTTTTCAATAACTTATTTTTTCAATAAGTTAAAGCGTTTTTGAGTTACGCGAACATATGTTGTGCAACCTCCTCCATTTTCGATATAACGGTATATCTCAAAAACCAGAGCCAATCTTAAAAAACCGCGGGAACCACTGAATTCAGCGTACCCGAATTATATTAAAACGCCAGGTGCCAAGCTTGTCACAAAAAAAGTGTAAATTTCTTGCACAGTGTAAAAACCGAAATTCTGCAATAAAATTTCCTTTAAGAGAGGTAAAACTTCTTTCTAATTTCCGCAGTCGTTTAAGAAACATAATTTTTTTTAATTAATTTTTTTATTAAAATTTCGAAATTTTTGTTTTTAAAAAATTCATAAAAAATAAAAAAAAATTCAGCCAGACATATAAAAAACGAAGCTGATAACAAAACAATCTATAAATCTTTAAAATCTGTTAGCAACTTTTGATTATATTCACAAAAGTCGACAAATTTTAGTTAATTTGAGAATTTCATAAAACGCAATATTTGTATGGGAGCCCCCCTAAGAAGTGAAGTTACCGATTAAAAAATTCTTAGAATTAAGAAATAAAGTCATAAATGCTTACATCTTTGTATTTTATTGTGCTTACAAAACCACACAAATCGGTCTTTTATTGTGCAGTCAAAACCACACTAATCGGTCTTGTAAAAAACTTAAATAACATATTCTATTGTTATACCTGAAACTGGTAGAAATATTATTCGTCCTGGTTTTTTTTTTACAAAACATGGTCATGAAGGTCTCGACAGGTACTTTGATTAAAACAATTACAGTATAAATAAGAGTTCCTCAACCCCTTCACTGTCATATGGAAAGTGCTTGCGAAAGTGATCAGTGAAGTTAAAAGCCTTTGACAGTCTTGAATCCAATCAGTTATATTGAAATATCTAAGACGGAGGCGTGTAAAAAGTTTAATTACTTTTGTTATGTGTGTGGGAAATATAAAAATATGCCAAGTCGCCGCACAGTAGCGCCTTTTCCTAAAACCCGTGACAAAAATACAAAATTTCATGACAAAATTTTGTGAAATGAATGAAAACATCGTATAAAGAACTACTTACTGATCACAATTCAAAAACATTTTCCTTAATTGCATAAAAATTATAATTTGTGGAGCTGCTCAAGTCGACAATTTTTTAAAAAGCAAAAAAAAGGATGATCTTGGAAAAATAAATGAACTTTAGAATTAAAGTGTCAGAAACATTACCGTTTGATTACTTCTTTTTTGGTATTTGTTTAAAGGTATGTTTGTTTTTAATTAAAATAAGTAGTAAAATGTTCAGCAGATGCCCTACTTTTTCGGCAGTAGCCGCTTTTCAGACACCGTATATTTAGGTAATTTTTACAAATAAAATAGAGCATATCTAAAAATGGTCTCGCCCATATTTTCTGAGCATATTTGCTACATAATACTTGAAATAATTTAACTTAGTTTAGCTGCCGTAGGTTGCCGCTGTAGGTGAAATAAGAAGAAAACTGTTACAACCTCATAGCGAAAACGAGAAAATTTTTTTTCACTGCAGCAATTTTAGTGTAAAATAAAGTAACTTATTATATATTTTTATTGCTTCTCGTTAAATAATAAACAATATTTTGCTCTGAATATTGATTCACCGACCTATTTTTTTTTTGGTTTATATATATTTTTGAATTATTTCTTGGGCTTACAAGGTCAAAATGTATATTAATATAAGTACATAAAAAAACCATTATTTCATCCGACGTTTCGCTGGTATTTTCCAGCATCTTCAGGGATATTTTTTTATTAAATCTGTGCCGATCAGGTAGGCATAACTATTGCAATTTTTTTAACACCTGTTATAAAAGTAGGCAGGTAGTTTTAAAACTTTTTTATACAGAATAAAATATAAACTGCAGGTATATAAAAGTAGGCATTTAGTTTTAAAACTTTTTTATACTGAATAAAATATAATGTAGGTATACATATATTCCAGTTAATATTTTTTTTGCTCAAATTAGGTAGTTGAAACCCTTTTTTTTTAATTTTTGGGTATATACTAAACCGCAATTGTATAATGCAACCAGTAAGGTTTTTACTTTCTAAAACTAGTGATCAATAACAGAACCTGTACAATTTTATTTTAAAGTGCGATAATGTCATTTACCAATTTAGAATTGTTGGAGTTATTCACAAACTCAGATAATGAAAATGCATTTAAGTTGGCTATTGTGGAAAAATTACACGATTTACCAGGATACCACGAAATGGATGTTCATAGCAAAATTCACTTCGTTTTTCTAACAATTAAAAAAAAATGGCTTACCTCACACCGTACGAAAAAAGCATTTATGAAAAACAACCCAGACTGGCTAAATGGAGTTACAACTTTTGAAAACATCGAAGAACCACGTACATCCTCAGACAGCAAAAGAGGAAGACCAGCAAAAACTATAAACGAGTGTTCTGAGTACACAAGAAAACGTAAACTTGAAAATGCCACAAAAGATATATCTAAATCGCATCTTTCAGAAGCATTATGTCTTAAGTTTGCAAAAGATAAATCAAGGTGTGACATTACAAAAGCTGTGGTACTTGCAAGCCCAGATCGACTGCAGAGAATCAAAGGGAGTATTCCTACTCCACCAAATGCTTTACCCACGAAGTATAATGTAGAAGAAGCCTTAGTTTTGTTTATGGAATTGGGATTGTCAAAGGAAAAATATTCTATTTTACGAAGCTCTTTAAAGAATCATAATGTGAATATTCTTCCTGGTTACAAAAAAATTACATCTGCCAAAAAAGAAGCAGTGCCACCTAATGTAAAGGTTACTGAAGTATCGGTAGAGGTAAAACTGCAAGACTTAATGGATCATACAGCCAAACGCCTTATTCAAAGTTTGCCTGAGGAGAAAGCAGTATCACTTCCAGATATGCTTACATTGATAAATAAGTGGGGATGTGATGGATCATCCGGTCAAAGTGCTTACAAACAAACAATATCGACAAATGACACAACTATTACAGATACAAATATGTTTATGGCTTCTGTAGTTCCTTTACGACTGAGAAGTGAAAGCGCTGAGCATTGGAAAAATCCTCGCCCATCATCAGTTAATTTTTGTCGTCCGATATTTTTTCAGTATGAAAAGAAGTCTTCAGAAATAATCAAATCCACAGTAAACGATATAAAAAAGCAAATTTCGGAACTAAAGCCTTCTGTTGTTGAAATAAAGAATGGAAAAAGTGTTTCGATTGATTATAAATTTTTTCTTACAATGATTGATGGCAAAGTCTTAAATGTAATAACAGATACCTCGTCAACTTTAGTGTGCAATTTGCAAAAAGTCACAGAAAGACTTTCAAAATTTTTATGACTCAAGTAATGAGCAAAATTATGAATATGGAATTTCTCCATTACATGCCAGAATTAGGTGCATGGAGTTTATTTTAAAACTAGCGTATACAATTTCGCGTGAAGGTGAATGTTTTGATATGAACGCAACACAAAAAGAAAAACTATCTGCTCGAAAAAAAATTATACAAAATGAATTTTATAAGAAACTTGGGCTGGAAATACTAGCGATGGTAATATGTCTAGAGCATTTTTTGAAAATGATGAGGTAACAGCCCGAATTACTGGGGTCGATAATAATATTATAAAAAGGTTGGCAGTTATCCTAAATGTTATAAACTCTAGAGAAATGGTAAATGGCCCAAAGTTTGATGATTATGCATCAAAAACTGCCCAACTTTTAGCTCAAATGTACCCTGAGAAGAAACTTACTCCTACGGTTCATAAGATTTTGGCTCATGGTAAAAGTTTAATTGAATATCAATGCTTATCGATTGGAGAGTTGTCAGAAGAAGCCCAGGAATGCAAAAACAAAGACTACAAAAAATTTAGATACACGAATACTTGCAAAATTTCACGGATTAGACAGAATGCGGACCTTTTCAATATGTTGGCGGCCTCTTCAGACCCACTAATTTCATCACGAAGACATGTAAAATCTCGAAAGGATTTGGAAGAATATAATTATAGCCCCGATATGTTAAATCTATTAGATAACGCTCCCAATGTTGATAACTATTTTAAAGAGAACTAACTCATAAAAACCAATTATTCTAGCTAAGTAAAATATAAACTAAATAACATTATATCTATAGCATAAATATTAAAAATAATTTGAAAATATGTTTCTGCAATAGAAACAAAAAAATTTAATATTGGTTTAACATGTTATATTAGATTGCTTTTTTCTAAACTTTCGGATTTGAACAATGTGCATTGTAAAGCGCACCGGGTTAAACTAGTTACTGAATATAAATTTATTTAGATTTAAATATTAAAAGTATATAAAAATGTGTTTTTGCGATACAAATAAAAAACTTATATTTAAAAAAACATATTAATATTTAACTGGAAAAATTATCATATTTTAAACGCAATTTTTGGAGCACCCTGTACCTCTAGCAGTACTTTGTAAACATAATTTTGAAGCCTAAAGTGTCCTCTGTCAATATCCTTTTAAATCTTTAAAATATCTTAATTATTTCAAAAGTTATGATTTTTGCAACGAAAAAAGTCAAAAAGCGCCACTGTGCGCCGTAAAATCACTACTGAAACAAGTATATTTTTTTTTAAGTGTTATATATGGTAAGAGTTGGACACCATCAATAGTGTGTACACACTGCATTTACCATTTAAATAAGTGGGAAAAAAATGGAGACGCCATTTCATTTGGTGTTCCAATGATTTGGAGAGATCCCATAGTTCATGTTGAAGATGAGTGTTATGCGTGCATAAATTATACAGCGGGTATGAACAGAAGAAGAAAAATGACTTATTATATTATACTGAAACAGCATATGCTCGATTTCCGCTACCACATTCTGATGAAATTCCTGTTCCGGATAGCCATATACCAACAGAACATATTCCCTCAATAATTAATTCTGTTGAAGCGGGTGGACCAGCTACTTCAATGTATCAACAGTCATGTATCACGGTTCCATGCAGTCACAATGAAATCATGCAAGATCGTCTGGATATAATGGTACGGGGTCTAAAATTATCTCAAAGACAGAGCATTCTCTTGACAAAAGAGTTAAAACGAGCTAATATTTTAGCACCAGGTGTACAAATATACGGGGCTATCAATTGCCATAGACGATTTACGACTTTTTTAAATCTTTTGAGAATAATTCTTTCGCGTATTGTACTGACACCGCGGCTTGGTTTTAACAATGCAAAATGAATATAATCCTGGAGATTAACGCTTATTTATTGATTCTTTCCAAAGTAGCTTAAAAGCAGTTTTGCTACATGTCACTAATTTAAAAAGTCCTATTCCGATAACACTAAGCACAAATACTAAAGAGACATACGCATCAATGAAAAAAATAATGCAGTTAATTAAATATAAAGACCACAAGTGAAAAATATGCGCAGATTTAAAAGTGATAGCACTTTTAAGAGGCATGCAATTGGGCTGTACTAAAAATATGTGTTTCATGTGCTTATGGAATACGCGTTTCGATGGCAGCCAGTAAAATAAACGGGATTGGGCTTTACGTTAGGAAAGCAGATTGCACAGAAACAATGTTATTGAATTACCACTTGTGCCGATGGAAAAGATTTTGCTTTCTCCACTCCACATCAAACTGGGTATTGTAAAAATTTGTATAAAAGCATTGAGCCCAGATGGTGTTGCTTTTACCGAATTTTTCCACGATTAAGCGGCATGAAAGTAAAAGAAGGTATGAACTCTAACTACTTTATTAAATTAAATTTATAATTCATATCATAATGTTTTTATTTTACAGGAACTCTTAATGGACCGGACATTCGTCTTATGAAGGACTATGAATTTCAGGTTGCATTGAATGATATCGAGCTATTGGCCTGAAATAGTGTGAAATCAGTAATAGAAAATGTATTAGGAAATCATCGGTCTGAAAACTGGCGAATTTTAATCAAAAATATGCTAACCGCATTTAAAAACTTAAACGTAAGAATGCCATTGAAAATATATTTTTTGCATTACCATGCCGAAAAATTTAATGAACAATCACCAGCCGAGTCTGATGAACATGGCGAGAAATTTCACCAAGTAACAGCCAGACTCGAACACTGGTATAGCGGCAAACAACTTGATTCGCTATTAGGGGATATTTGTTGGAATCTGCAAGAGGAAGAAGAATAAATTTCTAAATAAAAACTTTAACTTTAGCTACTTAACAACAAAAATTTTTTAGTTTGGTTATTATAAAAAATTACATCTTTTCTGAAAAAATCAAAAGTTGTAGACAGATTTTAATCACTAATAGCTTATTTTGTTTGGAACTTTGTTTTTTATACGCGTAGAACTCTAGCCTTAAATGTTGCACCTGCAGCGCCTGAGATACCCCTAGACGGCCCAAATGACCAGCGCAACTTTATTTTTCATTCCCATCATTTGTTGCTAAGGCCCAGGATTCACTCCTAGGGAGATAAAATGTATGACCGACATCCAATGTTTTTTGTTCTTAACATTTTCTCAAATTATACTTTCCGTTTATCACCATTCCTTAGGGGGGTTGCATTTTATGAAATTCTTAAATTAACTAAAATTTATCGACTTTTGTGAATAGAATCAAAAGTTGTTAACAGATTTTAAAGATTTATGGCTACCTACCTGCCTACCTGCATTTTTGAATTTTTTATGAATTTTTAAAAAACAAAAATTTCGAAATTTTAATAATTCGAATTCAAACAAATGCTTGATTATAGGACAAAATATATGATAAAATTAAACAAAAATAACTATTACTTGTTTTCAACAACCAAATATTGTTACAAAAACTATTATATGACCGTCGGGATCATGTCGTAACCATGGTTTTTCTTTGTGTGTATATAGAACTTTGTAGATAATGTTTCTAGTACTTATATTAAAAATTTTCAGCATAATCCCAGTGTGATGAAAGTGAACGTTTGTCAATACGTACACTTCATTACATTCTGTCACTATGTTAAATCCAGATTTTCGTCGTAAAATCCATTCGTTCTTTTTGGAAACGTGCCGTGAAGATGCTGTATACATGTACTAAGATGCTAAACGGGACTGATTTTTCGAATCCTGGGATTCGATATTTTAAAATTTAAACTCTCGCAATTCCGGAAAATTTTCGGATCCTGGATTATTCAAAATTTCGGGATTTATTATTTATATCTATGTATTAAAAACACAATTTATTTATTATCTTAAATTTAATTTGTTAACAAACAAATTACAAATTTAAATAAAACAAGTAAGAGTGCTATATTCGGCCAAGCCGAATCTTATATACCCTTCACAAGGTGTAGTCATGCAATAACAGTTGCTTGTATCACCATTCATCCCATATGAAATACGTACACGTATGTATGTTAAAAAAACGAAAAAAAAAAAAATTTAAAAAAAAATTTAAAAAAAAATTTAAAAAAAAAAATTAAAAAAAAAAAAATTTTTAAAAAAAATTATTATATATATAATATACATATATAAAACAAAAAAAATTAAAAAAAAAATAATAATATATAAATAATATATTAAATAAAAAATAAAAAAAAAATAAAAAAAAAAATTAAAAAAATTTTTTTTTGCCTCAGTTGGGATTCGATGCCACGTTTTCTCTAACCAGTATACACGTTTGTATGTATGTATGTTGTTGTTGTAATGTTGTTTTTGTGAAAAAAAATCGAGGTGGTCGTGGGTTTTTGCTCATATCTCAGTTGTTTATGTACCGATGTTTCTGATTTTCAATACCGATCTACTCCCGAATATTTCTGATATTTTAATACCTTACCCGGGTCCAACCTATGTCGGGGGGCTTCAAAAAGTTGATTTCAACATACACACGGACAGACGGTCAGACGGACAGACTGACAGGGCTTAGTCGACTCCCCTATTCATAAGCTTTCAGAAAATATATACTTTATGGGGTCGGAAATGAAAATTGTAGAAATTTCACACGGAATGACAAACCTATATATACCCTTTTTCACTGTGTGAAGGGTATAAAAAATTAATAGAATTTAATTAAAGTAATTTATACATGTTAAATATATTTTAAAAAGTCAAACAATTACTATAATAACAGTTAAAGGATAAAAACTGAAGAATTTGTATGGTATTATCTAGGTATATAAAAGAGTAACGCGACTAGGGTTGCCATTTCTATTTTTAAAAAAAGAGGACGCCAGCATAAAAAATGTAGGACATTTGCCCAAAAAAAGAGGACACATTTAAAAAAATAAATAAATTTGATAAATTAATAAAATTACAAAAATACAAACTTAACATTCTGATTTAATGGTTGAAAATAAAAACAAAAAACCAAAAAAAAATCAACAAAAATTCATTGTACTCATTATCGGGAATGTACACTTTTAAAAATTATACATATGTATATTTTTCAACACTTCCAATTTGAGCCAATATATTACCATCGCATCGCATCTCATCAAATATTTGTAAAACTCTAGGCAATCCATATCAAAATTACATACCCTTACTATATTTTTTGTTCAAGACTTTCTTCTATATCTGAATAACAAACTTTATGAAAAACACACAGCTGACAAGCAGACCTCTTTGCCGATCTTTTTTAAAATAAAAGACAAGTAAGAGCGCTATATTCGGCCGTGCCGAATCTTATATACCCTTCACACCGTGTAGTCATGCAATAACAATAGTTTGTATCACCATTCCATATGATATACGTACAAACATATAAAAACCATACATATATAAAAACATCCACATTGTAAAATTATAAATTTACGTATGTATGTTAAAAAAAAAATAAAAAAAATTTAAAAAAAAATTTAAAAAAAAAAATTAAAAAAAAAATTAAAAAAAAAATTTAAAAAAAAAATTAAAAAAAAAAAATTTTAAAAAATAATTAAAATATATGTAATAAATATGAAACAAAAAAAAAATATTTAAAAAAAAAAATCAAAAAAAATAATAATAAAAATATAAATAATATATTAATTAAAAAATAAAAAAAAAAATAAAAAAAAAATAAAAAAAAATTAAAAAAAAATTAAAAAAAAAATAAAAAAATTTTTTTTTGGCTCAGCGTTTGTATGTATGTATGTTGTTGTTGTAATGTTGTTTTTGTGAAAAAAAATCGAGGTGGTCGTGGGTTTTTGCTCATATCTCAGTTGTTTATGTACCGATGTTTCTGATTTTCAATACTGATCTACTCCCGAATATTTCTGATATTTTAATACCTCACCCGAGTCCAAGCGATGTCGGGGGGCTTCAAAAAGTTGATTTCAACATACACACAGACAGACGGTCAGACGGACAGACTGACAGACTGACAGGGCTTAATCGACTCCCCTATTCATAAGCTTTCAGAAAATATATACTTTATGGGGCCGGAAATCAAAATTGTAGAAATTTCACACGGAATGACAAACCTATATATACCCGTTTTCACTGTGTGAAGGGTATAACAAGTTAAAATAGGCCATTTCGATAAATAGCGACAATTAAGGATAATAAAACTAATTTTGTACAAAAAGAAGTTTTAAAATTGTACTTTTTGAAAACTAATTGTACGAGCACATAAATGTTTTTTTATACATTTTGTGACCTGTGATTTAAATGTAAGAAAAAACTTCAGAGAAGGTGCAAAAAGCCGGACAACCCCGGACATTTGCTAAAAAAGAAGTAGGACAGCCCCGGATGGCCTAAAAAGAGGACGGTGTCCGGGGAAAAGAGGACGGATGGTAACTCTAAACGCGACTGACTTACTGAATGACTGATTCATCATCGCACAGCCCAGAGCTAGTCATGAAATTTGGACAATCCGTTCCTCTTTCAATGTATAGCACCACTAAGAATAAATTATAAATTCATTTAAGAGGTTAAAAACGGCTAGAATCGGTAATCTTATATCTGCTAAACTAAAAATGATACAAATTAAACTGGAAAATTATTGTAATTTGCACCAAAAATAAGCTGACAGGTGTCTGGCCTTGTTTTAGAAAAAAGGTTTAAACTGTATTAGTTAATCCGCAAAAAAATATTAATAAGATTTTAATACTCTTTTTAAATTCGGCTGTATAGTGGAAAAAATTTTCCCTATTTTTGCCACTTTTTTAAATGAAGCTTTTCTTATATTATTTAATTGGACAAAATTTGATAATTACACTATGCTAGTTGAAAAAACAGACAAGCCGGGCACCTGGCGTTTTAACATAATTCTGGGACGCTGAATCTAGTAGTAGATTGGCTCTGGTTTTCGAGATATACCGTTATTTTGAAAATGAAGGAGGCTGCACAACATTTGTTCGCGTAACTCAAAAACGCTTTAGCTTATTGAAAAAATTTAAAAAACCGAAACTCCGCAATAAAATTTCCTTTAAGAAAAACAAAACTTCTTTCTAATACCCGCAGTCGTTTTAGAAACATATTTTTTTTTTTTTTAATTAATTTTTTTATTAAAATTTTGAAATTTTTGTTTTTTAAAAATTCATAAAAAATTCAAAAATGCAGGTAGGCTTCTAATTTTTGCAGACATAGAAAAAACGAAGCTGATAACAAAACAAGCCATAAATCTTTAAAATCTGTTAGCAACTTTTGATTCTATTCACAAAAGTCGACCAATTTTAGTTAATTTAAGAATTTCACAAAACGCAACCCCCCTAAGGGATGGTGATAAAGGGAAAGTATAATTTGAGAAAATGTTAAGAACAAAAAAAAATTGGAGGTCGGTCATACATTTTATCCCCCTAGAAGTGAATCCTAGGCCTTAGAAACAAATGATGCGAATGAAAAATAAAGTTGCGCTGGTCATTTGGCCCGTCTAGGGGTATCTCAGGCGCTGCAGGTGCAAAATTTAAGACTAGAGTTCTACGCGTATAAAAAACAAAGTTCCAAACATAATAAGCTGTTAGTGATTAAAGTCTGTCTACAACTTTTGATTTTTTCAGAAAAGATGTAATTTTTTATAATAACCAAACTAAAAATTTTTTGTTGTTAAGTAGCTTAAGCTAAAGTTTTTATTTAGAAATTTATTCTTCTTCCTCCTGCAGATTCCAACAAATATCCCCTAATAGCGAATCAAGTTGTTTGCCGCTATACCAGTGTTCGAGCCTGGCTGTTACTTGGTGAAATCTCTCGTCATGTTCATCAGACTCGGCCGGTGATTGTTCATTAAATTTTCAACATGGTAATGCAAAAAATGTATTTTCAATGACATTCTAACGTTTAAGTTTTTAAATGCGGTTAGCATATTTTTGATAAAAATTCGCCAGTTTTCAGACCGATGATTTCCTAATCCATTTTCTATTACTGATTTCACACAATTTCAGGTCAATAGCTCGATATCATTCAATGCAAGCTCAAATTGATGGTCCTTCATAAGACGACGAATGTCCGGTCCATTAAGAATTCCTGTAAAATAAAAACATTATAATATAAAATATATATCTAATTTTATAAAGTAGTTAGAGTTCATACCTTCTTTTACTTTCATGCCGCTTAATCGTGGAAAAATTCGGTGCAATTCGGTAAAAGCAACACCATCTGGGCTCAATGCTTTTATACAAATTTTTACAATACCCAGTTTGATGTGGAGTGGAGAAAGCAAAATCTTTTCCATCGGCACAAGTGGTAATTCAATAACATTGTTTCTATGTATTCTGCTTTCCTCACGTAAAGCCCAATCCCGTTTATTTTTGAAGCACATATTTATAGTATAGCCAAATTGCATGCCTCTTAAAAGTGCTACCACTTTTAAATCTGCGCATATTTTTCACTTGTGGTCTTTATATTTAATTAACTGCATTATTTTTTTCATTAATGCGTATGTTTCTTTAGTATTTGTGCTTAGTGCTATCGGAATAGGACTTTTTAAATTAGTGACATGTAGCAAAACTGATTTTAAGCTACTTCTGGAAGAATCAATAAATAAGCGCCAATCTCCAGGATTATATTCATTTTGCATTGTTAAAACCAAGCCGCGGATGTCAGTACAATACGCGATAGAATTATTCTCAATAGATTTAAAAAAAAGTCGTAAATCGTCTATGGCGATTGATAGCCCCGTATATTTGTACACCTGGTGCTAAAATATTAGCTCGTTTTAACTCTTTTGTCAAGAAAACGCTCTGTCATTGAGATAATTTTAGACGCCGTACCATTATATCCAGACGATATTGCATCATTTCATTGTGACTGCATGGAACCGTGATACATGACGGTTGATACATTGAAGTAGCTGGTCCACCCGCTTCAACAGAATTAATTATTGAGGGAATATGTTCTGTTGGTATATGGCTATCCGGAACAGGAATTTCATCAGAATGTGGTAGCGGACATCGAGCATATGATGTTTCAGTATAATATATATAAGTAATTTTTCTTCTGTTCATACCGCTGTATAATTTATGCACGCATAACACTCATCTTTAACATGAACTATGGGATCTCTCCAAATCATTGGAACACCAAATGGCATGGCGTCTTTATTTTCCCCACTATTTAAATGGTAAATGCAGTGTCTACACACTATTGATGGTGTCCAACTCTTACCATATATAACACTTATAGAAAAGTATGATTCATACTAGGTACTTGTTTCAATAGTGATTTTACGGCGACTTGGCATATTTTTATATTTCCCACACACATAACAAAAGTAATTAAATTAAATTAATGCCTCCATCTTAGATATTTCAATATAACTGATTGGATTCAAGACTGCTTTTAACTTCACTAATCACTTTCGCAAGCACTTTCCATATGACAGTGAAGGGGTTGAGGAACTCTTATTTATACTCTAATTGTTTTAATCAAAGTACCTGTCGAGACCTTCATGACCATGTTTTGTAAAAAAAACCAGGACGAATAATACTTCTACCTGTTCCAGGTATAACAATAGAATATGTTATTTAAGTTTTTTACAAGACCGATTAGTGCGGTTTTGACTGCACAATAAAAGACCGATTTGTGTGGTTTTGTAAGCACAATAAAATACAAAGATGTAAGCATTTATGACTTTATTTCTTAATTCTAAGAATTTTTTAATCGGGGGGCTCCCATACAAATATTGCGTTTTATGAAATTCTTAAATTAACTAAAATTTGTCGACTTTTGTGAATAGAATCAAAAGGTGCTAACAGATTTTATAGATTTATGGCTTGTTTTGTTATCACCTTCGTTTTTTTAATTGTCTGCAAAAAATTAGAAGCCTAGCTGCATTTTTTAATTTTTTATGAATTTTTAAAAACAAAAATTTCGAAATTTTGATAAAAAAATTAATTTTTGTTTCAAAAAAAAAATTATGTTTCTAATTTTGCCCCTTTGGCAAAATTTTAAGTTCTGTTGAAAGAATCTTGATAAATACGCTGGTAAAATACAATAAAACCACTTTTTAAGTTAAAATTTTAAACAAGATTTTTGAGCTTTTTGCCCCTTTGGGTCGCTTATATATATAACTAGCCAAGCCCGGCGCGCGTTGCTACGCCCCTTAATGAATCGAAATGCATTCTGAATTTTAATTGAATATCAAGTGCAAAAACCTAAAAATTATATTTTTTTTATGGGCGTGGCATTGTCCACTTTTCGAATCACGAAATTGTAAAGTCATAACAGCTCAATATGTGTGCAAAGTTTAAGAAGAATCGGACCAGTGCAAGTTCCTCAAAATTATAATTGTTTTTATGGGCGTGGCCCTGCCCACTTTTCTAATCACGAAATTGTAAAGTCATAACAGTTCAATATGTGTGCAAAGTTTCAGAATACTTGGTCCAGTGCAAGTACTTCAAAATGATACCTTTTTTTATGGGCGTGGCACTGCCCACTTTTCTGATCACGAAATTATTTAGTCATGACAGCTCAATATGTGTGCAAAGTTTCAGAAAAATCGGTCTGGTGCAAGTACCTCAAAATTATAATTTTTTTTATGGGCGTGGCCCTGCCCACTTTTCTAATCTCGAAATTATATGGTTATGACAGCTTAGTATGTGTGCAAAGTTTCAGAAAAATCGGTCCAGTGCAATAACCTCAAAATTAAAACTTATTTAGGGGCGTGGCCCCGCCCACTTTTCTTATCACGAAATTATTTAGTCATGACAGCTCGATATGTGTGCAAAGTTTCAGAAAAATCGGTCAAGTGCAAGTAGCTAAAACTGATAACTAATTTTTTATGGGCGTGGCCCCGCCCACTTTTTTCATCCATAAACACTCCCCGGTATGTGTACAACAACTTACCAAAGTTTGAGCCCGATCGGTTTTACAGTTTCAGAGTCTATAGCTAACACACACACACACACACAGAGTTTCAGAGTTCTTAAAGGAATTTTTATTGCGGAATTTCGGTTTTTCCAATTTTTTCAATAAGCTAAAGCGTTTTTGAGTTACGCGAACATATGTTGTGCAACCTCCTCCATTTTGGATATAACGGTATATCTCAAAAACCAGAGCCAATCTTAAAAAACCGTGGGCACCACTAAATTCAGCGTACCCGAATTATGTTAAAACGCCAGGTGCCCAGCTTGTCACGAAAAAAAGTGTAAATTTCTTGCACAGTGTTATTATTGCCTAATAGAATATAGACAATTATTTAGGTGAAATTTTTTGAAACTTTTATAATTCCTAATTACAGGGCCAATTTTCATAAAATTTGTAATAGGGATTTTACCAGACAAAAAAGTTTATGTAATTTAGTAAAAATTTTAACACTCCCATAACAGGGTAGAAAGAACATAATTACTTCTATGCAAATAAGGGTAGATTTACTGACTTTAAATTATTTCTTTTTAAATATTTTGTTACATGGATATTTTAACATTTTAAACTTAGAATTTGGAACTTGAACTAAAAAATATACACTTTCGCATTTCTATGGTACTTTTTGTATTTTCTACGTTTATAAAGGTAGAATTGTATAATAAAGGACTATTGATTCCATGTAAGACTGAAAATGTTATGGGTGACCAAAAAGGTACTTTTTTAAATTTTTATGATACTTTTTGTATTTCTACGTTGCGAAGCTAGAATTTCGAAATTAGTGACTATTTATACGAGTTGAGACTGAAAATGTTATGGTCTCCCAAAAAGGTCTTTTTGAATTTTTATGGTACTTTTTGTATTTTCTACGTTTATGAAGGTTGAATTGTAAAATTAAGGACTATTGATTCCAGGTGAGATTTAAAATTTTATTGGTGACAAAAAGGTCCTTTTTTGTTTTTTATGGTACTTTTTCTATTTTCAACGTTTGCAAAGCTAGAATTTCGAAATTAGTGACTATTGAAACGAGGTGAGAGTGAAAACGTTATGGGCGACCAAAAAGGTATTTTTTATCTTTTTTTTTTACTTTTTGTATGAAATTAGTAACCATTGCTACGAGATGAGACTGATAATGTTTTAGGCGACCAAAAAGGGTATTTTTTTAATTTTTTTGTACTTTTTGGTTGTTATACGTTTATGAAGATATAATTTTGAAATAAGGGAGTATTGATTCAAATTGAGAATAAACATGATAACGGCGAAACAAAAGACGCCTTTTCGCATTTTTATTGTGCTTTTTGCATAGAATTCTGAAAGTAGGTACTAATAATCCAAGTTGATTGAGTAATATTATAGCGAAGGACAAAATGTTACTTTTGTTATTTTTATAGTCATTTTTGCATATTGTGAATTCAAATGATATGCCCGATATATCATTACTGTACTTTTTTTAACTTAAATGAATAAGAGGAACATATTTTCATAATTTTAACTAGAAAACGTTTGGAAATTAAACAAGTAAGAGTGCTATGTTCGGCCGTTCCGAATTTTATATGCCCTTCACAACGTGTAGTCATGCAATAAAAGTAGTTTGTATCACCATTCATCTCATATGAAATACGTACATACAAGGTGGCGCAAAAGAAATCCTCCTATCAGAAAATGCTACAAATTTTGCAATTGGCCCCTAATGTCAGTTCTGTTTTGACATTTGTGTAGTAAACACATGCAAAATACACGTTAATAAACAATGTTACGCTACACTGCTCCAGAACGCGGAATATTGGTGACTATTTATTTGACCAATAATCGGTCGGTGACTTTGGCACAACGTGAATTTCGTCGCAGATTTCCTAGCCGTCCAAGGCCTACTGGTGAAACACTGCGACGTTTAGCCGCTCGCCTCGAAGAGACTGGCACAACACGAGATGCTGCCAGGAGTGACAGACCCCGGAGTAGCCGTTCTGCAGAGAATATTGCTGCTGTAGCGGAGGATGTCATGGAAGCGCCGTCGACATCGACCAGACGACGTGCCACGCAAATGGCTATCAGTCGACGGTCTTTACAGCGAATTTTGGTACAAGATTTGAAGATGTTTCCGTACAAAGTCCAGACGGTGCATCAGCTGTTAGCTGCTGAACAGCCATTACACCCGCTCAAAGTTACTGTATGGTGTGCTGTTTTCGCTGGAGGAGTCATCGGACCTTTTTTCTTCGAAGACGTCGCGGGCCAAACGGTTACTGTGAATGGTGAGCGCTAGAGAGCAATGATCAACGAGTTCTTTTTGCCACAATTTGATGAATTGGGATTGGAAGACATGTGGTTCCAACAGGATAGTGCAACAGCACACACTGCACGTGCCACAACCGATATGATGAAGGATTTCCCGGGCGCCTAATCTCCCGTTTTGGCGATTTGAACTGGCCAGCAAGATCGCCTGATTTGACCGCTCCAGACTTCTTTTTGTGGGGCTTTTTGAAGTCGCGGGTTTATGTCAACAAGCCTCAGACTCTTGCAGCTCTTAAAGACAATATCCGTCAAGAATGTGAGGACCTATCGCCGGAAGTTTTGGCCAAAGTGTTGGAAAATGCCATAAAAAGGGCTCAAATGACAATCAACTGTGGCGGCGGCCATTTACATGACATCATATTCTCGACTTGATGTAAAAAAAATTAAAAGACCAAATAAAAATACTCCACAAGAAGAATCAAAGTTTTTTATTTTTTTAAAAATTACAGCCAAAAAATATCGGAAGGTTATTTTTGCGCCACCTTGTATATGTTCCTCAGATCTCTATATGGTATCAATCTCTTGTAAATATCCAGGAATGAATCGCTTTTGAAATTCAGCACAATCGCCCCATAACTTTCTGAGATATGAGCAAAAACCACGACCACCTCGTTTTTTTTCACAATTACAACAACAACCTACATACATACTGGTTAAAGTAAACGTGGCATCGAATTCCAGCTGAGCCAAAAAAATTTTATTTTATTAATATTTTATTATTTTTTTTAATATGTTTTTTTAATTTTTTTAATTATTTTTTAATTTTTTATTTGTTATATTTTTTATTATTTTTAATTTTTTTTTTCTGTATTTTTTTTTTTTTTTTGGTATGGTTTTATACATGCATGTACGTATTTTATATGAGATGAATAGTGATACCAACAATTGTTATTGCATGACTACACGTTGAAAAAAAACCATTGGCAATCAACGCTTGTAGGTAATATAGTTAATATGAAATAAAAAGATCTATTTCCTTTTCAGTATTTGCATTCTGGTTCATATATATCATAGCCTTTTATATTGTGAGCTATTGTAGCCCTTTTGCACATTTCGATCGCTTTAATTGATTTTTTACTTTACAAAAATTTGAATCGGCAGTGTTACGAGCAAATAATGATAATCTTTTTGAATAAGTAGTTTAATGTGAAATTTATCAGTGAGATCGCTATCAACAATTGCCAGATGAATTCCATGAGCATAAGACAGTTGATGTTTTAGCAATAATTTTTCCGATTTTTAGCATTGTAGAAGCTCCGTTGAAGCCGTATATTTCACTAGGCATTTACATATATGGGTCAATTAAAAAAAAACGCAATTTTTGTGTCCCCGCACTTTACACTACTATTTTAGGTAAAATGTGGTAGGTATGCGATAATTTTTTATGTGTACAGGGTATCAATTCTCGTTCTGTGAAACTGCGAAATGAAAAAGTTTTCGTATAGCAAAGGGTATGGTGGCACCATATGATATTACACACAAAAACTTCTTAACCTTTGTTTATAGAAGTTGTTAGTTGATATTGCTTCCGTTTCTAACCCAAAAATATTTGTGTATCCTGAACACAAGTTATTCAATATATCCTTAAATTGTTCTGGAAAATTCTTAGTATTTCAGATTTCCTGTTTTATACCCTTCACACAGTGAAAAAGGGTATATATAGGTTTGTCATTCCTTGTGAAATTTCTACAATTTTCATTTCCGACCCCATAAAGTATATATTTTCTGAAAGCTTATGAATAGGGGAGTCGATTAAGCCCTGTCAGTCTGTCCGTCTGTCCGTGTGTATGTTGAAATCAACTTTTTGAAGCCCCCCGACATAGGTTGGACCCGGGTAAGGTATTAAAATATCAGAAATATTTGGGAGTGGATCGGTATTGGAAACATCGGTACATAAACAACTGAGATATGAGCAAAAACCCACGACCACCCACCTCGATTTTTTTTCACAAAAACAACATTACAACAACAACATACATACATACAAACGTGTATACTGGTTAGAGAAAACGTGGCATCGAATCCCAGCTGAGCCAAAAAAAATTTTTTTTTAATTTTTTAAAAAATTTTTTTAAAATTTTTTTTTTATTTTTTTTTATTTTTTATTTAATATATTATTTATATTTTTATTATTATTTTTTTTTTTATTTTTTTTTTTTATTTTTTTTATATATAATAATTATAATTATAGATAATAATTTTTTTTTTTAATTTTTTAAAAAAATTTTTTTTTTTAATTTTTTTTTAAATTTTTTTTTTTTCGTTTTTTTTAACATACATACGTGAACTTATAATTTTACAATGGGATGTTTTTATATATGTATGTACGTATTTCATATGGGATGAATGGTGACACAAACTACTGTTATTTCATGACTACACGTTGTGAAGGTTATATAAGATTCGGCACGGCCGAATATAGCGCTCTTACTTGTTTTGTTTTATTTCTATTTCCTACGATGTCATATTCGGATATGTTTTCTGTTCTTCTTTTATTTTGATCAATTTTGGTGATGGAGGTATTAGTATTCAAAATACGCTAAAATGCCTTATCTGATTTTACTAATGTGTTTGCAATAAAAACACCTGGTTCAATCTCTTGATTCGGAATTAATATTTCTTTCTCTAAATTACTTAATTTTATTTTACAAATAACTTCCGATCTTAGTTGTAAAATGACATTATCGTTCGCAGTTTTCATTGGTATTTCTATTGGTTGTGGTATATAAAATGGGCGTAGGATTAGGTAATCGCAATCTTCATCAAAACGTAATATACAATTATATTTCTTCATGAAATCCATTCCAATGATACCATCACAAGGTATTGGGAAATCATCCCGTAGTACTTGGAAATCATGTAGTATTAAAAATTTATCGAATTTCAAGTCAAAAAATATATTTCCTAAGGAACTTATTTTTCCCTGTCCTATTCCACTCAACGCTGTGTATCTGCGAGTATTGATTTGATTCCGATTGAAATATCTTGATTTTATTAGTGATATGTCAGCTCCTGTATCTACGAGTAAATTTACGAACGCATTGGTTTCATTTATTTTGATATTGATGAAAAAAACATAGGTTAAGGTTAAGGCTGTATACTCTATTATCTTTTTGTTTTATCTTAGGGGTCGATCTTAGTTTTTCGAGTTATTTTAGTTCGACTTGGTCGCTCTGACATAGTTTCTGTCTCTTTGGTTATTTCTTTGTTCATTTCTGTTGCTATTATTTCTGTAATTATTGTTGAAAATTCGGGAATTATTGTATTCCTTTTCTGAATCTTCCGATATTAAATTGTAAATTGTTGTTTAATTTTCTCCTTTGTCTGTAATACAGAATAGAGTTTTGTTGTCCAGTTGCTTCTATGCAACTTATCGCTTCGTTCATATTGTTGAATTGACCCGCTTCCATTATAAGTTTTACGCGGTCTACGTACAGTTTTTGGTCATTGCCCTGACTGCAAGCTGTGTGGAATATTTACTCGATAGTTCAACAGATAATCCATCGGAAATATAGGTGTTTTCCAATGCCTTTGTAAGACTTTCTTTTTCCGCACAATATGTATTCGCTGTCTTATTGTTTTGTCTTATATTCATTATCTTAGCAGAAATTACTTCTAACGATTCGGGTTTTACTATTCCTTTAAGTTTTTGTATTATTTGCGAAAATGTTGCTTCCTCGCCAATTAAATTTCTCGCTGTACCTTTCAATTTGTTCTTTATCAATGAAACTGCTACATTTTCATGTGCTCCTTTTAAATTGTCTACAAAATTTAGAGAAGGTATAAATGTTCTTATGTTCTCAGATTTGGCATAAAAATCGCAAATTAGCTTAGAAGCTATGCTCAAAAATTCCGTAACTGACTGAGCCATTATTTCGCTTTTCTCCTCAAAAGGTGTAATTCTTTCATGTAATGTAGATGGAATTTCTATCTGTATACCTTTTCTTGACTTAACCGTTAGCAGCTGTTCTCTAACATTCAAATAAAATGCCTCTGCGAATACCTTATGGCTGTATAGTGTACGTTTAGTATTACCCTAATTTCCTCTAGTTTTCCTGTCAAAATATTTATGTGTTTACTTATTGTTTCTATTGAAGTGTTCCTATCATTGTTTAGGCACTTGTACGATTTATCGAATTCTTCTTTTATTCTCCTAACTTTTAATAAAATTCCTTGCCAATCCATGTAACCTAAATTCCATTATTACTATCATTATTATATTTTCTCTTTAAATTCTTATTGTGTAATTTATATACACAAAAAATAAATTTTATTCCTAATATAATTGTTATTACTACTAAACATATTTCTCTTACTCCTTAATTAATTTCCTGTCTAATATCTATTTCATTTATTACATTTGCATTCGCATTATCTAACTTTGATTTGCACACTTAATATTCTTAATTCCTTGCAAATTTTTCTATCATCAGGCTAATTTCCTTCTCTATGCTTGGTTTTTCTATTTCGTCTATTTCAGTTGGTTCCTCTCTAATGCCTAATACTTCCCAAAATTCCTTTAAGAATTTTAATTGTTTCTCTATATCTATTTTTTCTACTTTAAGTTTCTCATTTGTCCGAACTATTTTATTTTTAACATTGTTCCCATTTCTCATCATGTTAAAAAAAAATATATACAAGAAAACTTTGAAATATAATGTTATTTTTTCTTATTTTATTTAAAATTTTCTTAAAATAATATACATATAGTAAAAAAAATATTTGTCAACGGCGGTTAACGCCTACTGACCTAAGAGTGCACTTAGATGCATTTCTTTGAATTTATAATGTTTCTAGTTTGTTTATCCAATACTTCTATTCTGGACCACATTCTTGTGGCGTCTTTTCATCTGAGTGGTGGTTCCTTGTTGACTTCACGCAGCAATAGGGCTTTCTCTCTCTTTTGCCTTGGTCATACCTATCTCTTGGCTAGATAGTCTTCTTCCTCGTAGCTGACGGAAACTTGGCTGTCCTTCAGAATAAAATTTCGCTGGTGCTCTTTATTTAAATAGCACTCAGTTTTGAGGGTGTCTCTTGGAGCACTCCTTTTTTCAGATGTTATTTACTGCCTTTAGTTTTTAAGGGTGCTTATTATTATTATTGCACTCCTTAAACTGGCAGGATCGCCATGTAGATTTGGAATATTAATTTATTAAAAAATCAGATTATTAGTTTAATTTTCAGTGAGCTATTCTAGGAGCTCCACTGTGTTTTATTTAATATTCAATTTTAGGAGCTCCTCTAGGAAGCTTAACTAAGTGTAGTAAAATTATAATTGTCTTTTGTTCTTAAAATTATTTCCTTATATACTACTTATTAGAATCTTAAAACTAGTCTAGTGTTGGTTAGTACTTATTCCAAAATTATTATTATAATTAAATAACTAGTGTGGTACTTAAAAAATTAGTTATGTGGGAAAGAATATGAAAAATGATAGTAATATGAAGCGGTCCGGCACTGTAATACACACACACACACACCAATAGTGTAGGTTCGTGTGTGTATTTATATCATTGCCCAAAACGGCAAGAGTAACGGCACACAAACACTTCATTTTATCAACTGCCGCTAGACGAATTCAAGTAATGCGAACTTTTCTCAAGCGCGGCTTATTTCACACACATTCATTTATATCGTCACAACAGGGTTTATATTACAGTTTATCTAAATAATTGTGAGTTTAGGTACCCTGCGGTACAAATGTGTTTTAGAGTGAAGTGCCCTGCAGTGTTTTATATTAGCTTCGCTACACTCCGCTGGCCTTAAGATGTAGTAATAAATAAATATAATTTCCAATTTGCCTTAAATACATTGGTTTCTTTTTCAATTGAGCCCATACCTACACCATATGTAAGTTATTCTGTAAAGAAACTTTATGATATGTATTCCATGGATTCTTATTTAAAAGCCGTAGATATCGTTCAAAGCTCAATTTAAATCGTGTGGTAATGCAACACTAATGTTTGCTTAGGGCCAGCAACACGGACCGGGTCAGCTAGTATTATATATACTTATTATTATAAAGGCTGGTTAAATTTTAAGGGCCGATATTGATTTTGATAAAACACAAATTACTTAGGAAATTATTGTCATTTCTTTTTATTATGATAATATTGATATGATTCAATTATGTATGGAACAAAATATCAGCTAAATGGTCCCTGCGACTTCGGCGGCACACCACCATCCGATGATCCAAATTTTCGATGACGATGAGTTTCTATGCAGTTAATGTGCCGAATCATCTCATCCATTAGCTCTTGAATTGCTGCTGGCTTATCGACGCACTTTAATTTTTTTCATTAGCTGTGTGGCAAGTGGCACAGTCCTGTTGAAACCATATATCGTCCACATCCATATCTTCCAATTCGGACCATAAAAAATCATTATCATCTCACGATAACGAACTGCATTCACAGTAACTGCCTGAGCGGCCTCATTTTGGAAAAAAATACGGCCCGATGATGCCGCCAGCTCATAAACCGCTCTTAACAGTCACTCATTCAAGGTGCATTGGTTTTTCGACAATTACTCTTGGATTATCATTCGCCCAAAAGCGGAAATTCTGCTTAGTGATAAATCCACTGAGGTAAAGATGTGCATCATTGCTTCGAAAATTGATCATACATGGTTGCCATTTCTTGCCACCATTCTGACCATTGACGACGTTTGGAATGGTCAAGAGGATTTAGTTCTTGAGTTAATTGCAATTGTTGAGTACGACGACGAGTTGAGGTGGACAGCTCTTCAGCCACACTATCGCGAATAGCAGCAATATTTTTTGCAGTACGAGCTGTACGAGCGTGCACTGGTATTTTCACATCTTCTACAGACCGGGTTTGCTCAAATTTTTGCACGATTTTTCCGATTTTATGCACATTTTGACGATAAATCACCGAAAAAATCATGAAGTGCACCATATGCATTTTGACTTGAACGCCCATTTTCATAATAAGTGATTCCACTTTTTAGAAGAGTACTATGGCATAGATAGATACATCGCCATTATTTATTCTGTTCTCCATGAATTAAAAATTGTTTTCAAAAGACATTCTAAATTTATTTAACATCCCTAAACTTCTGTCAAAAAACATTAAACATTATTCATAGACTTAACAAATTTAGTTCCACTCCTTGGAGACGATTTGTTTAAGTACGAAGAAATAGATAAAAAACTACTAAAATCTAAGCTTGAAGCTAAACTTTTGCATTGGCAGCAGAAATGGAAGATCTGTCAAGAACTTCCAGAAAATGTGATAAATGTTTTAATTATGTGTGACCAGATATTTATCGAAATTTAAGAAAAATATTTACCATATTTGCCGGTAAGTAATGTTACGGTCGAAAGATAATTTTCTACTCTTCATCGCATTAAAACGTGGCTCAGTTCAACCATGACAGAGGACAGGTTAAACGGGTTAGCCATGTTACATATTTACAACCAAATCTAAGTTGATTCAGAAGTTGTGCTTAATAAATTTGCTGCAACAGGAAACCACAAATTACTTTATATAATTTAAGTGTTTTTGTTAAACTTTATGTCAGAAAATTTTTAATTTTTTTTTTTTTTATTGTTTAAAAACTATTTATTTTGATTAAACTATTAAAAATTGTTGATTCACTTATACTTCCCCCCAAAAGCTTAAGCTGTATCCGAGCCTGTGTAAGGACACACTATCCAGTGATGAAATCTAATAATAAATAATTTTTTTTTTATTAAAAAATGTATGATGAAATATGTATTATTTTTTTACAAAAAGGTAGATTTTTTATGTTATTAATTTAGGTTAGGTTGAAAAGGAGGGGCATTAAAAGTCCGCATGCCTAGTTGGCATGTTGTGTGCTCCATGTGGAAAACCGAATTCCCAAACAAAAACCATAAACATAATTTCCCATAACTAACGGACTAGTCCAAGAACCCAGTCCCCTCAATGTAACTCCTTATGGATCTCCAGTTCGAGTTGCCCAGGTATTCCAAGTTCGGCATAGTATCCACTGTAAAATTCTCGCGCCTAATATGCCCAAACGCAGGACATGGACAGAGGTAGTGTCCCAAAGTCTCATCCTCTTCCTCGCATGCTCTACATGTTGTCTCCTCAGATAATCTCATGCGAGCTAGATAAGTTCTCAACTCCGTATGACCTGTAATTACACTGGTTAGTTTCCTAAGGGTAGGTCTACTTAGTCTCAGAATCTCTTTTGATTTCCCAAGATTTGGGTCACCCGAAAGTGTTCTTGTCACCTTACCGACATCAGTTTTTTGCCACTTTCTGACATGTTCCTCCATCGCCCAACGTTTAAGTTCATCCTTAAATCGTTTAAGGGGTTTGGCGTTCTCCAAAGTTATAGTACTCAGAAGAGCTCCCATTTTGGATAATTTGTCGGCTTTCTCGTTTCCGATCAGCCCGTGATGGCTTGGTATCCATATTATCTCCAGATGTTCACAATTTGCATATGAGTTTATCTCGCTCTTGCATTGCAAAACGTTCCGGGATTCAACTTTCTCCTTTCTCAATGTCTTAATCCGTAAAGATACGAATCGGGGTTTCGCTATTCGTTTCCTTTATCCATTTAATTCCTTCCGTAATCGCCATGATCTCAGCCTGGAAAATAGTGTTGTGGTCTGGTAGACGGAAGTATTTGCTTCTATTTCGGCTTATGTCGTATAAGCCCATTCCAGTTTGGTCATCAATCTTTGAACCGTCTGTATAAAGTTCGATTCCGTGGGTGTTTCCCATCCTGATTATCTCATCTCATTCTCCCTCTTCCGGTATTATGGTGATGCAGTTAGTACTCTCATATTTCATCGGGATTTTATAACATGTTAATTCCGTATTATTTCCCATCGTTAAGATATCCGTTATTCTTTGGTATCTGGTCTTATGTTCTCTTAAAAGCCACTCATCTATTGCCATTAATCTTGTGGCAGCTAAGGCTGCTTCATATTTTACCTGTATCTCAATTGGCCAAATGGATAATATATTCTCAATGGCCATTGTCGATGTGGTCCTCATGGCGCCGCAAATACTAATGCAGCACTGTCTCTGAATCTTTTGAAGAGGTTTTATATTCACCTTCTTCTCTAAGGATGTCCACCACACTAACGAAGCATACGTAATTGTAGGCCGCAGTACACTCGTATATAGCCAATGTGTCATCCTTGAGCCTACCACTCTTCTGCAGAGGGCCCATATTCTTTGAGCTTTTTTCACTTTACACTCAATGTGGTCCTTCCAGGATAGTTTCCAATCAAGTACTATTCCTAGGTATTTGACCTTCTTATCAATCTTAATTGTCTTATTCCGAAAGATGTGATAGCTATGCACCGGTATCTTCCTCTTTCTCGTTAACAAACAGATTTCAGTCTTTTCCAGGTTGACATTGAGCCCTTGCTCCTTTACCCAGTTATAGGATATATTCAAAGCCTGCATTGCTCTCATATATAAAGAATTTGGATTCGTCCCCCTGATCAGTATCGCAACATCATCTGCGTAACAGATAGGCTTGAATCCCTCGTTCGATAGAATCCTCGGTAGACTATATATGATAGTTACCCATAATAATGGAGATAAAATACCTCCCTGCGGGGTTCCTCGACATACTTTGTCCCTTCTCCTCACTCCATTTGCCTCACAATTTATCCATCTGTTCCTTTACATATTGCTAATCCATGCAATTAAGGAATGGCTTAACTCTTAGTTTTCTAAGGAACCGATAAGACTCGAGGTCATTACGTTATTGAAAGCTCCTTCTATGTCTATGAATACGCGCATGGTATACACACCCAGGTCGAAGGATCTTTCTATATGATAAACAACTTCCTGAAGAGCAGTCTCAGTAGATCTGCTATCTATTACTATTTCGGAGTTATTAAAAATTTAATGGCGAAAAAAAATATTTTTCCTGCAAAATTTGTCAAATTTTTTGTTTTCAAAATGCAATAAACAAATTAAAGAACCAAAAAGTTTAAATTTTTAAGACTTTTCCAAAAGCCACATTCCTGAGGAATAAAAGTCGGTATAAATAGAAAAACTCAATTAACAAATGTTGATTTTAAAAGTTTAAACTCATTCTTAACAGACTGTATGCAAATGCATAAGTACATACTATGATTTACGGTCTAATTCTTAAAAAAAAAATTGGAAAATTGTAACGCTCTTATGAAACAGTATTTTTTTTTTTTTGAAAAAAGGTTTTATTATATTTATTTTATATTATTTAATACTTAATATACGAAAAAGTTAAACTAATAAAAATTTCCTAATAATTATTATGTCGTATGTATATATTTAGTCATATAATGAATTATGAATACTTCCTCTATTCCTATATTGTGGTGTTGTGTGTTTGTTGATTCTCCCGTCTTGCTTTAAACAGCAAGACGTCAGCGTCAGCAAACAAAATCATTTATGCTGTGCTGGCAAATTCACATGCTTTACATTAAGACACAAATCGTGTGAATTTGCATCATCAGCAGAATATATAAATTTTAGCAAGTAAGAAATTCATTTGTTAGTTTTTAAGAGTTGAGTTAATAAAGTTTCGTCAAACTGAAAAGTATTCTTTTTTTATTACGGACCAACACCACATAATTGGCGACGAGGATAAAAAAATAAAAAATAAAAAGACTAAACAAATGACAAAGAACAATTCTTATTATAACGTATAGTGGAACATTAATGTGCAAATGAGAACAAGTAATATAAAAATAAAGTAAATAACTCATTACTCAGTCGAAAAAACTAACGGAGAAATTATTAACTTGAATATTTTGTCGAATTTTTCTGTTTAAAGTATTATTTAAATTTTCGGTTGGTTTCGAAAATGCATTCCACTCGGCTAGTGTCGGTAAAAATATAATTTTTCAAGATTTATTCTTTCATTTATCACAATTAAAAAAAAAAAAAATTCTTTGTAAAAATAAAGAATATTAATATGAACTCAAGCCTGATTAAAAATTTAAATAAGAAATTATTAACAAAATTATAACAAAACCAAATAAAACAAAAACATGTTTAAAGTATATAGCAAAAGTAAAACATATATGTATGGAAAAATGATATTAACAAAATGATAATAAGAACTTATTAACAAAACAAAAATTGAAATAAATAAAATAATAATTTCTGTTACAATTTGCAAATAAACAACTAATTAAACATCAAGATCCGATTTACAACGATTCACGAAATAAACTTTTAAAATTTAAATAAAAGTAAAGGATCAAACAATCGCCTCGATCAGTAATCTTTATAAAAAGGGCAAGCCAGATAATTCTACTACAACAGCAATTCCTCCAGGAAAAGAAGTGGGAGCAACAAGTGGACCACATAATTCATCAGCCACACTTAACACCACAACAGAAGAAAAGAAACAAAGTAATTATATATCATCTTATTATACATATTGTTACGTTTATGCCTTTTATAAACGTTGGATTATTTCCTTTAAATAAACCTTTTGAGTTCTTTTATTGCAATTAAAAACAGTTGAAATTCGTTATACAATTAAGAGCACTTTATTTATTTAAATACACTCAAATATTGTTCTAATATCACTTTACTTATTACACTTATCACTTTGATTATCAAACACACTTTGATACGTACCTTACAAGCTCTACTGTAATACTTATTACGTTAGCTGTGTTGTTCGGCTATTTATAGTAACATAGTGGTGTTCGGTAACATTCGACAAAGTTCTCGTATGTACATTCTAGTACATTCGAAAACCGTTAAATTTAAATTAAGACGTTAAGGCCCATACCTAAACAAGAGCGTTGAGCGTCAAGCGTTGCAATTTTGCATGTATTTTGTTATTGTAACAAAAACAAAACACATGTAAAACTTCAACGCTTGACGCTTAACGCTCTTGTTTAGGTATGGGGGTAAGTAATATGCACGAATAATAGAAGTGCCTAAAAGTATGCTACACAAAATAACAAACAACATTTTCGAACAACCAGCAAAATAAACTAATACAAATAAAACTACAGTAACTTAAACTACTACAACTACTTAAAAATAAATCTGTAACACTACCGCCCGCTTAAGCCTGTTCGTCCCGAATAGGCATAAATTCACTTTTTCCGTACTTAGCGAGGCGCTCGAAATGAACCACTTTCATCTTTGAACTTGGGCTCTTGTATTTCTGGATTCTATACACCACATCATTTATTCTCTTTATCACCTTAAACGGTCCATCCCAATGATTTTGCAATACTTTATTGCGTTGTGGGTTATATAATAGGACTCGCTGACCCTCATTAAAGCCTTCAGATTCCGCTGCACGGTCGTATCTGGCTTTCAGCTAGCTACCGATTGTTGACAGCTAACCCAATAGAACCGTTGCTTTAACTTTTTAAGGGTTTTTGTCATGCCAAAGTGACCTCCACTGAGACCTTCGTGAAACTCCCTTAAAACTTCGTCGACTTTAGAGGACGGCACCACAATTAGATTTGTGACCGATTTTCCACTAGCACTTTCCCATATTCGATATAGACATCCATTAACCACCTTAAGGCTATTCCACAGCGCCCAATAAGATTTCATCAGTGGACTTCCCGCTGATAATTGGTTTCGAGTGGGCCTTTTATCTTTTTCCTTTGCTGATATAATCTTTTCCAGTATAGGATCTTTTCTTTGCGCCACTAACCATTCACCGCTTTTGTCTATATGCGTTAATCGAACATCTATTACGCACTCTTCTTCCTCAGGTTTTGTACCATGTTTGCTCTTCAAGCTGCAGAATTTTCGAGAACGTGCATCCGCATTGCCATGTTTGATCCCTTTTCTGTGCTCAATACTGGAGTTATTTCCCTGAAGTCGTTTAGTCCAGTAATCCAACGGAATCTCAATGTTGCGCCAAATCATAACTTTTCGTCCCATGTGCAGATTAATGTTAAGACTTATCATAAAATCAGCGCCCACGATTACTTCATCCACAATGTCAGCAACAACAAATACATGATTAACACTTATATTTGCAATAGTTAATTTTATCTTTATATTTCCATAAACTTTAGCAAACTCCCCAGTAGCTGTTCGTAGACTTACACCATATAGTGGTTCGATTTTCTTCTTGACTATATCAGGTCTAATATTTGATTGCGATGCTCCTGTATCTATGGTAAAAATATGCCTTCGACCATTGATATACCCACACGCAGTATGGATTCTATTTTTCTGCTGCATAACTGATATGGAGATTGTGGGGCCCTCGGTTATGGGATCATGCTCATGCCTATAAGTGTTAACCTGTTTCAACGGTAACTGCGTGTTTTCCAGCTTGTTGTACTCAGGTGGCGATACAAATCTAGCCCGATTTCTTGGTGCTCTACAATTTCGTTGAAAATGTCCACTCTTACCACAATTATAGCATTTGGCTCTGGCTTTGCCTTGCTTTTCCTCTAACGCCTGTATAACTGCATTTTTAATTTCATTAACTATATCTCCGTCTCTTTCTGCAGAAAATTCAAGATTTCTCACCTTACATATTTGTGGCTTAGAGAGTAATTTTGCGGTCTCCTGTGTCAGAGCGTATGATACGGTTTCTGCAAACGTTGATTTGTGTGCCAAGCACCGCGTGCATTATTTCTGGATCACGTATTCCATTTACAAATGTTTCAATTTTAAACTGATCCAAAAATGGATGATTTTCACCTGGATATGACAGCTGCACCAAACGCTCGATCTCCGTTGCGAAATCTTGTAACGACTCATTCGCTTTCTGTGTTCTGCCTCGTAGTTCCATTCGGTATATATCTCGTTTGTGCTCGCCGCCATACTTACGTTGTAGTGCAACCATTATGTCATCATAGTTTTCTCTGCAGCCAATAGGTATGCTTTCCAAGACTTGCGCTGCGTTTCCTTTTAACGCCAAAATCAACTCTATAGCCTTTTTTTCATTGCTCCACATATTTCTATTGGCAACTGTCTCAAATTGATATTTAAAAACATTAAATGGTGCACTACCGTCAAAAGTAGGGGCCTTTATTCTACTCGATATTTCTGGAATTATTCGCACTGGTCCCTCATGACATTGAAGATCATTAATTTTTATTTCCAGATTTTTAAATTTTTCGTCTTGTAATTGAAATTTTTCATCAACATTTTTAACTTGTGACTGCAATTTTTCGTCAACATCTTTGACTTGTAGTTGTAATTTGCTATTGAAGTCACTTGCTTGAGTAACTATGCAATCTTCAAGGTCAGATATTTTTTTATCAATCTTATTAACTTGCTTTTCAATGCCCTCTACTCTGTTATTGACAGCTTCAGAAATTTCTTGAAGTTTTTCGCTCGTAGCTCTAGCTGTTTCTTGCACTTCTCTAACTTCAGCTAATAATTTTTCATTATTAGCTCTAGAAGATTCTTGAACTTCGGCTAATAATATTTGACAGTTAAGTTCCATTTTTTCCATCATTGCTGCAAGCATTGTACTTAAATCCATGTTGTTTGTGGTTGCTCGAGTGGAAACTTCCATTTCTTCTTTTTCTTCAAACTCGTAACCGTCAATGTCAATATTACGCCGCTTAAATTCATCTAGAAGCCTCTTCTGCAATTCTACTTTATTACCTGTCGTCGGCAATGCCAGTTTACTCAATTCTTGCTTGAGTTAATCAACTTTAAGCTCCTCAAATTTCATGTCTTTTATTATAATGCAATCCCACTTCTGACACCAGTTGTTACGTTTATGCCTTTTATAAATGTTGGATTATTTCTTTTAAATAAACCTTTTGAGTTCTTTTATTGCAATTAAAAACAGTTGAAATTCGTTATAAAATTAAGAGCACTTTATTTATTTAAATACACTCAAATATTGTTTTAATATCACTTTATTTATTACACTTATCACTTTGATTATCAAACACACTTTGATACGTACCTTACTGTAATACTGATTACGTTAGCTGTGTTGTTCGGCTATTTATAGTAACATAGTGGTGTTCGGTAACATTCGACAAAGTTCTCGTATGTACATTCTAGTACATTCGAAAACCGTTAAATTTAAATTAAGACGTTAAGTAATATGCACGAATAATAGAAGTGCCTAAAAGTATGCTACACAAAATAACAAACAACATTTTCGAACAACCAGCAAAATAAACTAATACAAATAAAACTACAGTAACTTAAACTACTACAACTAAAATAAATTATAATGTAAATTAAGCTACTTAAAAATAAATCTGTAACAATATATATAGTATTTTAATTAATGTACAATAATTCATAGTTGCTAAAGAAAAAAAAAAAAATTATAAATAAAATGGACGTACAAAAATTTACCTTAGTTTTAGAATGTATAAAAAATATAAATTCGTTAGACGGTTCATATAACCAGTTACCTGATTTCATTAAACAAGTTGAGAATATTTTACCAACAATACAGGAATTTGAGGAGTCACAAAGAAATATCCTCATGGACTATCTAAAGGGTAGAATAGTAGGGAAATGTGGGGAAGCTCTATACAGACAAGGAAACCCAACCGATTGGGAACAAATTAAGGGAATCTTGAAAAATAATTTTGGTGAGAAGGAAAATAGCAACGCACTAATGGACAGACTTAAAATGTGTCGCATGAATGACACTATCGAGAAATACTACTCACAAATTACGGAACTCTTAGGTAGGATACAGAACAGAAATCTATTATTCGGGGACAATTTATACTCCACTACGGCACTTAACAGAATTGCACTTCAGATTTTTCGGGAGAACTTGCCCGAACCGACCAGGACTATGATATTTGCCAGGGATCCTAGTGATATTGAGGAGGCATACAAGGTTATTAGGGAAGCGGGGCATTTGAATTATAGTACGACAAAATATAGGAACAGCAGGTATAATGATTTTAGGCCACGCAGTGAACAGAATACACCGACAAATCGTGGTAATAGTATGTTTTGCCCAAACTATAATAGAAGTAACAACAATCAATCGGGAAATTACCAAAGACAGACCAACCAATCAAGGAACTACGAAAGAAACACAATTCAACCAGTGAACTCCCAAGGACACAACAATCGATCAGGGAATTACCAAAGACAAAACGGTCAATCGGGAAATTACCACAGACGTAATGATAATTACACGGGAAATTTTAATAGAGGAAACAATGTTGGACCGAACCAACCTAATTACCAAGGACATAATGGTCAACGAGGAAATTTTTACAGACGTAATGATAATCACTGGGAAAATCAATGGTAGAAACTTTAACAGAACTCAGGATGTGGTTCCGATGGAAATTGGTTCTTCGAGCATAAATTTTTCGACAGAAGCCTTAGACAACTTCCCTATATAGTCATCGACTCTCCAGTTAGGAAATTATATTTTGTGATTGACAGTGGAGCAGAATTTAGTATTTTAGATGTAGGACTATGTTCGCCTAAATGGAAGACGGAAATATCTCTTAAGGCAAGAGCCTTAGGGAGAACATTTTCAATGAGGTACCTTTGTAAATTTCCACTCTTTAGGGAATTTAGAGTTGAGAAATATTATTGCGAATTTTTAGAATGCGAACTCAATAACAGATATGATGGTTTAATAAGTAATAATATATTGCAGGACCTAAATAGTATTATTGATTATTCGCACCGGCAGCTAATTACTGCAAATGCAACCTTACCATTATTTATGAGCAAAGATGAGGAAATATACCATAACATATCATATAAGGAACATTTTATAGAAATAGGAAATAATGAAATAGTAGAGAAGAACTTTCTTTCCTACGTGAAAACAGATCATTTATGGGATTTTGAGTGGAACAAATTAAAGCCAATTTTATTAAAGTACATGGGAATGTGTTTTGAATCGGGTCAAAGGCTATCATTTACTAATGACATTAAACACAAGATAAAGACTAGGCACGATATGCCCATTTATTCAAAAATGTATCACTATCCGGAAGTGCATAGGGGGGAAGTGAATGGACAGATCGGGGAAATGCTTAAAGATGGAATTATTAGGGAGTCGAATAGCCCATATAATAGCCCAATTTGGATTGTGCCAAAAAAATTGGGTCGTGATAACCGGCAACAATGGAGAATCGTGATCGACTACAGAAAACTGAATGACATGACAATTGAGGACAGATTTCCCATGCCGAATATTGAGGACATATTTGACAAATTAGGAAATTGTCAGTACTTTTCCACGATCGACCTAGCAAAGGGCTTCCACCAAGTGGAAATGGACCTGATGATATCCACAAAACCGCGTTCTCGACTGCAAACGGTCACTACGAGTTCTTGCGAATGCCTTTTGGGCTTCGCAATGCACCCGCCACATTTCAAAGACTTATAAACAACATCTTACGAGAGTTTATAGGCAAAATTTGCCTGGTGTACTTGGATGACATCCTGGTTTTCTCTACTAGTATAGAGGAACATATGGAGTCTCTAGGCAAAATTCTTAAATGCCTTCAGAATGTTAATCTTAAAATTCAACCAGATAAGTGTCTATTCTTATCAAGGGAAACTGAGTTTTTAGGCCATATTATTACGCCGTGGGGAATTAGGACCAACCCCAAAAAGATCGAAGCCATTGATGCTATAAGGCTGCCTACGACTCAGAAACAAATCAAATCGTTTCTGGGTATAACTGGCTACTATAGGCGTTTCATCAAGGACTATTCTAAAGTAGCCTACCATCTTACTAAATATTTGAAAAAGAATGCAAGACTTAATACTAGGGACCCTGACTATGTGAAGGCGTTCCACAAATTGAAAACATTACTGAAGAACGACCCCATACTTATCCACCCAGATTTTCGCAAACATTTTACGCTGACCACGGATGCGAGCAATTTTGCGCTTGGCGCAGTACTCGCGCAAGATAACAGACCTATTGCTTATGCCAGCCGTTCCCTTAACGGTCATGAGCAACGTTATAGTACCATAGAAAAGGAGCTGCTTGGCATGGTTTGGGCAACAAAACATTTCCGCACGTACCTTTACGGTCGTAAGTTTACAATTAGGACCGATCATAGGCCACTAGTATGGCTCAATAATATGAAAGAACCGAACTCTAAGCTACAGCGTTGGAAAATAAGATTAAATGAATTTGACTTCCAAGTTGAGTACATAAAGGGGAAAGAAAACGTTGTTGCAGATGGTTTGAGTAGGATAACACACGAAAATATGGCAAAGGCGGAAATAGAAAAAGGATTAACCGAGACAGACATTCTTATTAATTTAAACGAAATATTCAACCCTGAGGACAACATGGAAAATGACATTGAAACAGTTCACAGTGCAGAGACTGATGATACTTATTTTATATCGATTACTGAGAAACCTCTGAATTTGTTTAAGAATCAAATTATTTTTAACTGTGGACCTAGAGAATTCACGAAATTGAAAATTGTTCATAAAAAGAAGATAAGAAAATCAGTAAAGGTGACAAGGGGAACAGATTTAGGGTTTACAATATCAGAATGTCTCCCGGAGAGGTGATTAGTAGTTATTTTTTGTGAAGATGACTCACTTTTCCTGAAAATTCAAGATACCTATAGAAAATACTTCGCTAATAATGGTAACCTGAAGATCTTAAGATCTAAAATATTGCTGGAGGATGTCACGAACAGGGAGGTTATTTTAAAAAAAATTGAGACAGAACATCTTAAGAACAATCACCGCGGGATAAATGAGTATGAGTATTTACAAATTTGAGGAAGGTATGTTTTTATCCAAATTTACAAAAGGAAATCCAAAAGTTTGTGAACAATTGTGAAATATGTAATCTTGCAAAATTCGACAGGAGCCCGATTAAGCACGCATTTAAATACCCCTAATAAACAAAATGATATAGTACACATATATCTTTGGTACCCGCAGAGGAACATAATCTACCTTACTAGCATAGATAAATTGACTAAATATGCCACAGTTGAAGAAATAAAAGACCGGACTTGGTTATCTCTCATCAACGGACTGAAAAAGCGAATTCAGTACCTGGGAAAACCAAGAATGATCGTAATGGATAATGAATTCGATACTCTAAATGTCAGACAGTTCCTTACTGACAATGAAATAAATTTTCATCTAACCACCACATATTTGAAAACCGGGAATGCAGATGTTGAAAGGCTACATTCCACACTGAAGGAACACATCAGATTACTCAACGCTGACCCAAACAATGAATCTGATTTACACGGTAATGTTTTTAAGGCAATAACAGCATATAATCAAACTATTCATTCAACGACGAGACACAGACCAGTTGACTTAATTAATAACCTAATATCAGCGGACGATTTAGAAATTTTTGCCACTGGGCAACGCGAGGCAAAGGAAAAACGAATTGGACAGTTAAACCAGGGAAGAAACCAAAGTGGCGATTTTGCCAATGTATTTGTGGATAATAACAGAGTTAGCAAGTTTCGACCAAAATATAAGAAAATTGAGAATTTTAGTATACAGGGAAACTATATTACCTCTAATAATGACAGATTTAAGAGGATTTACAGGACACAGGTGAGGAGACGACAAAAATACCAAAACTGAGTGTTACAGAATATATATTATTTAGGAATGAGGAATAAGGAAAAGAGAGCATTTTGAGAATGATGAATACTAATAATTTCAGGTGCCAAAGGGATCAGCACGATGTTTAGAACCCAGACCCAGTAGCGACACAGACCATACAAATTCAGGAGGTAAACAGCGACAGGGGTTATATAATGCTGCAAAGGGGGACAATGGATCTACCCACGGAGTATAACGAACTCATTTTGAAAATTAACAAAACTGAAATTCAATTGGCATACGACTTATTACAGAGAGAATTTAATGAAAACCCATTTTTGCAGACCACCATGACGAGAAGATATTTGAAAATGGCTGAGGCCGAGAAGAAGTTATTCAGCATCAGACACAAGCGCGGACTTTTTAATGCCTTGGGCAGTGAAATTAAATTTCTGTTCGGGACCCTCGATGACGAGGATAGACATGAAATCCATGAAGGATTGAAGACAATAGAGAAAAGTACATTGACGCAGGACGATATTAACCCTTTGAGGACCGGACTTTTTCTACTGAAGCGATGTTTTCTTTTTTTAAATTTTCATAATATATGCACCAATAATAGATACGTAAAAAAAATTTGGCCCCCTAGGCCCTCGCTTTGTCCCTCATTTTAATTGGCAAATATAGTTGCCTCTGGGTTGAAAAGGAATTTTTTATCCAAGAAAAAAAATTACTCCTGACAAATATATTTGCCTATGGGCTGAAAGAAAATTCTTTTATAAAAAATTTTTTATTGAAACGTATGTTGTTTTATATTTTTTTATTTATTCAAGCTATTAAGGAAAAAATTTATGAAGAATTTGAACAAAAATAACAAGTGCTATAAATGGCACTCGCCAAAGTAGTCACGTGATAATGTGAAGCAAAGGAATGCATTACATGTAGTACAAAATACATTTGTGCGACTATATTTGCCATAGGTGGAGTAGGCCGCGTCATGATATCTTCAATTTGAGATTGCTGAAATGTCGGATTTGTGGACCAATACATTCGCATACTGGGTAGTTTTACTAGGCTCATTCGTATGATTAGGCCCATAAAAGTCTTGAACTCTTTCACGGTCAGAGTGAAAACACGACCTTTTTGCATAGTATACAGTTTGGACTACTCCACTATTATTATGCACATTTCTGAAACCAAAAATTATACATAAAATAAGAACTAGTATATTGCATTTGTAAAAACTAACCATCAAGATTACAAACGGTATTAAACACATCATATGCTGATGGCATTTCCTCATGTATATTTACAGTAGGTTTTAGAACTTGGGAATAGTCATAAGTGCAATCCTGAAATCCAGTAAAAACGGGACTTTTACAGGCACTCGTCCCTCTGAACCGGAAAGTCTTCTCTGGTGGTATAAAAAGTGTTGGCATTTCTAGTATAACTAAAGCATTAGAAGTCGTTGCAATTGGCTCAGCCTCTACAGCAACTGTTAATAGGTTTCGACTACTGCGGATCTTTTTTATTACAGGAGACTTTACGGGATTATTGCCTTCGATAACAATTTCTATTGGTTTATCCTCTTGGATTTCCATAGCGTCATTTTCTAGAAAAATAATATCCTCTTCATCCATAAGTATAGCAGCTTCTTCCCCATTGTCACTGCTGTCGCAAAACAAAAGTTGTTCAATTTGATCCATATTAAGGAAGAAAAAACGATCACGGACGTGTCCACTCATTATAAATTTTTTTATTTATAATAATTTACTTAACACTGTTTAATCAAAAATAACACTCGAAATACTATAATAATACAATATTAAATAGTAATGCACGAAATACGTTTTCTCTGATTGATTTCGAATAATAAGCGAATGAAAACGAAGACACAAGCAGCGCAGAAAAAGCTTTCAACTTAGAACAATAACAAACAAAATCCGTTTTGTTCAATTGAATTTCATTATAAACAATTAAAAACAGACATGCACCAAAAAATTAAAAACTGTATACACAGAAATACATATAATGATGAAAATAAGCAACAAACATTTGATTATTTTTAGGTGAATTTTTTTCCGTTTCAGCCCACAGGCAAACATACTTGCCAAAAACGTTTGGCAAAGTTGTGGGCAGCTCGAAACTTACACAAATCTGGCTAATATATTTTTTTAAAGGTAAGAGGTGCCGCCAAAATATGCCTTAGTTTCAGACAGATGCATCCTACGGTCTCTCCACAGTACCCTTCTAAAGTAAGTTGACTTTTTGACCAAATTTGAGGCCACCTAGCGGGCAAATGGGGGCAGATAAGAACCTACCACCTACAACATTTGTGTTGCCACTATCGTCTGCTGCAAACCAGTATTGAACAAATTTACTCGATCTCCTACGGAAACAATTATATGATGAAAACCCCTGGGCAAGTATGTTTGCCTCTGGTCGTCAAAGGGTTAACGAAATTTTATACCATATAAACAATGAGACACAAATTATTAGAAACTTGCAGAAAGCTACTAACATACTACGGAGCCAAATCGTTAGGAAAGTGCTATCAGACAGTTTTTTGGATAACATAAAGAGTTACTATGAACATTTGAAGGACATTCAATTAGGACTTGTTTTTAGTAAACAGGGTATCCTGAACCCAAAACTAATAAACGCAGACAAAATTTCGGAATTGAGAACTAACCAGTTTGAGTACATTAAAACCTCCTTATGGCAACAGGAAGATGTACTGTATTTCATAGTACAAATTCCCGGTTCAATGAGAACCTACCCGTTTTTGAGAATAATCCCTTTTCCGACACCTACTAACCATACCGAACTGAACTTCGACATGAATAGGAGACTTACGAACGTCGACAAAATACTGTATGAGGTAAAAGGGTCAAAAATTAAATATTTAGATAATAAATGTGTCAGGAATCTGCTCAATAAAAACGAAACCGACTGCGAATTTATAATAAATAATGGAAAAGAAATAAGATTTATTGAACCTAATTTTATTGTAACAAAAAATATAGATGAAACTACAATAAGACAAACTTGTAACAATTTAGAACTTAAGATAAAGAAACATAATTTGATTTTCTTCTCAAACTGTAAAATTTTTATTATTGAAATCGCTTTCGAATCCTTCAATTATAATGAAAATTTTTTGTATGTACCATAGGCTAAGGATATTACTAATAAAACGTTGATACAATTGCCGGATACGAATTTAAGCGAAGTAAAATTGAACATGCATAAACTGAAAACTAGTAATAATATCGTTAATATAAGCTTAATAATTATAGTGATAGTGTTAGTTTCATTGATAATTTTTCAATTCTATAAGAGAACCTTTAAAAATGAACAAGTTGCCGAGAATGCTAATGTTTTAGAGGAAAGAACAAGTAATGTAGGAAGCTTGTTCTCTTAAGAACCATTTTTAAACTAAAATTATATACAAACATCTGCTATATAATGTTAAGAAAGTTTTAAATATTGAACCACTATCACAAATCCAACAGAGACTGTTGATTCTAGGGATGGAGGAGTCATATAATAAAATATGAATACTTCCTCTATTCCTATATTGTGGTGTTGTGTGTTTGTTGATTCTCCCGTCTTGCTTTAAACAGCAAGACGTCAGCGTCAGCAAACAAAATCATTTATGCTGTGCTGACAAATTCACATGCTTTACATTAAGACACAAATCGTGTGAATTTGCATCATCAGCAGAATATATAAATTTTAGCAAGTAAGAAATTCATTTGTTAGTTTTTAAGAGTTGAGTTAATAAAGTTTCGTCAAACCGAAAAGTATTCTTTTTTTATTACGGACCAACACCACATAATTATATCCTTATAAGATGCATCATCGGTGTCAAGAAGAAGAAGTGTGATAGTTTTTGATGATAAAGCTTTTTTATTAATCCATTATCTTTGCATACTGCAGCTTATAAAAGGGTCACTGCTCAGAAATAACCTATTCAAGACATCTCGATTTGTATCGCTTCTGCTGAATTTCCTCGAATAATTCGTACGATATAATCGTAAGGTCTTATTTCTGGCCTCGGCAGCTTCTGACAATTGGATGGTAGCCTGATAGCTGGGTGCCCATGTATTTTTAATGAACCTTCATTTATTTTTTGTAAACTTATTTTGGTGATAAATGCTTTTAATAATTATTCTTATTAGGTACAGTATATACTTTTTTAACATATAATGTTTTGTAGAGCGGTACCCATGTTCTGTAACTTTAGTGAGAACTTCTCGCATCGAAAAGTCATGAAACAAAATATCCCACCGTTTCTCGATGTGTGAGAAAAAAGTGTATCTGTAACTCATGGCGAAAAATACCATTTATGATTACGTTGTTACGTTAGAGCTATCAAAAATTATACTTAATTATAAGAAGAAGAAGAAGAAGAAAAAAAAATAAACTTTAGAAGTGCGGAAATAATAATACATATAAAATTTAGAAAATAAAAGTGTTTAAAAAAATAAGTGCAGAAGAAAGAAATAAAATGTACAATGCAGCTTTAGTTAGATCGGTTGGGGATGATGAAAGGAATATGTTGCGGATTCATCGCAAAAAGTTGTACGATTCAACAGACTCTTTTGAAATGCCGGAGAATTGATTTAAGGAACTATATCGCTTAAGCAGATCATCAGCAATGGTTCTGCTTGAAGGCACCTTTTATGAGAAAAGGTGTAAGGAATACAAATTTGCCTTCACTTTCCAAGTCATTGGTAACATTGTTTCCTTTTGATGATAAACATAATGATGATGGTGGTGAATTTAGGATTTTTGTTTAGGACACACGACATACAAATTAAACAATTTGGTTCAACAATAAACACTTTTTGTAAATATTTAAGGTCTAAAAAAGGAATAAAAAAATTATAAAAATTATTTCGAAATTGAAATAAAAAAAAATAAATGAAAAGAATTTAGCAATTTTATTTTGTTAGTTAGTTAGTTTTTTTAAACTTTAAATGACTTTGATGATTGTAAAAATATAATCAAAATCTATCTTTTTTAGAAATATAAAAACTTTTGTAAATTAAACAAAGATAGTTACCATAAATTATTTCCCGTAGTAAGAAAATTTATAACCTCAAATTTAAAGTAATTAATTTTTCATTTCCTAATTTCTTTCTTTTACATACATAAAAGTTTAAAGCACAAAAAAAAACATTATTTCAATTACAAAATATTTTATAGAAGGTTCGATAGTTTAAACTCGATATCTAATTTTCCTTTTTGTTACTTTGAAACCCGCATATTTTTCTTAACGATAACAAATTTATAATATTAATACATACATATGTATGCATTAATATTAAAAAAAACATTTAAACTTTACATTTTCCATGTTTTTGTCACTGATTTTTGACTTTTTATATTTTTTGGCTCAAAGTTTTTGCAATCTCGCGGTCTTTTTGTTTGTGACTTATTTTGACAGTTCAAAGTGAGAAGTTCTCGCCTGAAAACTTTACAGAAACACTTTTTTTATGTCTTACGAGTATTTTTCTTACGTGACATATTTCTCGCATGAATAGTTACAGAAACAGTACAGTGAGAAAAAACAGCTGTTTGTTTCGATTTGTTATATTTCTGTACCAATTTACATGTTTCAAGTGAAAAGTTTCTCGTAGCGAGAGTTACATAACATGGGCACAGGTATATAAAAATATCTTTTATGGGGATGTTCCCTTATAACTATTATCGATAATAGAGAATTGTTCAAATTTATAATTATAGGCAGGTATTAACATTGTGAAGTGTTAAAAGTGATGTGAATTACAGTTGAAATAAATAATTAAAAATACATAAAAGTTAATGACGATATAAATGTATAAGAAAAAGTGCCTGATGAGCAAAAATAGAAGAGATATGAAAATTTTAAAAAAATCATCAAAAATAATGGCGCAAACTTGCGCAAACTTTTTTCTTGTTTCTAAAATTAGAGATTCCAAATTTTATTGTGGTATCAAACATAATTCGTAAAGAATTTATTTTTGCAAAAAAAAAATGTATATTTTTTTTTTGTTTTTAGCTTTTGAACGGATTGTTTCAACATGAATATTCAACATATTTAAATAACTTTTGATCAAACCTTTCAGCAAACAAAAAATGACTGTTTAAACCTTTATTCGTTTGGCCACAAAAAAAATATCATATAAATATCAGAAGCCGAAAAAACATTTAAATCTTATATAATTTTCTTCACTTTTCTGAATTTAGCAGGGTCTCAGAGCTACAAATTGCAACTAAAAACTCCAAAATTTACAATATAATGTACAATATTGTTGTCCATCGAGCTGCGTACTTAGTTCTTAAGATTTCTTAAAATTCAGTTTTGCATTTTTGGCCAGCTTTTTAGGTCAAATACTCCTCTGTGCGATGGAAAACCTCCAATTTGTCTACTTCCAGATCTCTATTTTGCTTGCCAATCATTTTAAGCATGGCTTTGCTAGCTAGTTTGCTGCCCCAACCGTTAACGAAAAATGAAACCTTGGTTAGGGATATCGGCCTTTTTCACCATGGCAAGTTTGCCACCCTCCCACGGGGCTGGTATGCCTCCCACTAGGTCTTTCATAATATGTGCGCAGGTGTCTGATTTTAATTGTAGAAACAGTACTTCCCTGGCGAACCTACAGCTCTCTATATGGATTTGTGGAGCATTATCATCTGCTCCAGGACATACTGCACAATCCTCTCATTTATGGCATTCTCTAATTCCTTCTGATGTGGCATTGGAATTTTACTCGATGCGCTATTGGAATCGATAACAGCGTAGCATAGCTCCTCTGTTATTTTCCTTCTGGCCACTTTCGCATACGTGGATTGCTCCTTAGCCGATTTTTCTGCCGGCTTTATTTTACGTGATAGTGGGGTTTTTTTTCTGGCTGTTCCACCATCATCTATATTTTTAGCTACCGCATTCGCCTGTTCGGAGGTTGAAGCTATTGGTTCATTTCTTTCTCCTTTCGGATTGGCCGGAGGGTCTTCTTTCGGGAGTTGGGAAATGTTAACCGTTTTACTTCCCTGCTGGTAACATTTTTTATACCCTTCACACAGTGAAAAAGGGTATATATAGGTTTGTCATTCCGTGTGAAATTTCTACAATTTTCGTTTCCGACCACATAAAGTACATATTTTCTGAAAGCTTATGAATAGGGGAGTCGATTAAGCTCTGTCAGTCTGACCGTCTGTCCGTGTGTATGTTGAAATCAACTTTTTGAAGCCCCCCGACATAGCTTGGCCCGGATGAGGTCTTAAAATATCAGAAATATTCGGGAGTAGATCGGTATTGAAAATCAGAAACATCGGTACATAAACAACTGAGATATGAGCAAAAACCCACGACCACGTCGATTTTTTTTTCACAAAAACAATATTACAACAACAACATACATACACGCAAACGTGTATACTGGTTAGAGAAAACGTGGCATCGAATCCCAGCTGAGCCAAAAAAAATTTTTTTTTAATTTTTTTAAAATTTTTTTTTTTATTGTTTTTTAATTTTTTTTTTTTTTTATTTAATATATTATTTATATTTTTACTATTTTTTTTAAATTTTTTTTTTGTTTTATATAAAGGGTGTTTTTTTAAGCCCGATGGAACTTGAAATTGTAAAAAATAACACAAAAAATTAAATTGTAATCAAAATTTTTTTTTAATTCGAAAGATCAATACGTGACATTAACATTTGAAAATGATTTCGGGCATATGGGCACCGCGGCTGTTGACGAAGCGCATTCTGGACGTCCAATTTTGGGCCACTTTTTCGAGCACTGCTGGCCGTATGTCACGAATAACACGAACAATGCTGGCCTCCAAGGCGTCAATTGTTGCTGGTTTATCAGCAAAAACCAGTGACTTCACGTAGCCCCACAGGAAATAATCGAGAGGTGTCAAATCGCACGACCTTGGAGGCCAATTGACAGGTCCATTTCTCGAAATCAACTTATCGCCAAATTTTGATTTCAATAAGTCGATGGTTGCGTTCGCCGTATGGCACGTAGCGCCATCCTGTTGAAACCACATCTCCTCCGGATCAATGTCATCCATATTTTCAAACAAAAAATCATTGATCATGGTGCGGTAACGATCTCCATTGACCGTAACGCGAGCTCCGGCCTCATTTTTGAAGAAATAAGGTCCGATGATGCCACCAGCGTGAAAACCGCACCAAACGGTGCATTTTTCTGGATGTAATGGAGTCTGTAGGGTCTCTTGTGGATTGGTCTCGCTCCATATGCGGCAATTTTGCTTATTAACAAACCCGTTAAGCCAAAAATGCGCCTCATCGCTGAACACAATTTTGCGATAAAATTGGACGTCCAGAATGCTTTTCGTCAAGAACAGCCGCGGTGCCCATATGCCCGAAATCATTTTCAAATGTTAATGTCACGTATTGATCTTTCGAATAAAAAAAAAATTTTGATTACAATTTAATTTTTTGTGTTATTTTTTACAATTTCAAGTTCTATCGGGCTTAAAAAAACACCCTTTATATTATATATATATAATAATTTTTTTTTTAAATTTTTTTAAAATTTTTTTTTTATTATTTTTTTTTTGTTTTTTTAACATACATACGTGAATTTATAATTTTCAATGGGATGTTTTTATATATGTATGTTTTTATATGTATGTACGTATTTCATATGTGATGAATGGTGACTCAAATTACTGTTATTGCATGACTACACGTTGTGAAGGGTATATAAGATTCGGCACGGCCGAATATAGCGCTCTTACTTGTTCTTTTTATACCCGCCACCAAAAAAACGGTGGGGGTATATTCATTTTATCATTCCGTTTGTAACACATCGAAATATCCATTTTGACCCCATAAAGTATATATATTCTGAATCAGGGTTTGATTTGATGACGATCTAGCTATGTCCGTCCGTCTGTCCGTCTGTTGAAAGCACGATAGAGGTCGCACCAAAAAAGCTAGGGGGCTCAAGTTTTGCCAGAATCTTTCTTATAGACAAGGTTTTTTTGGTATTGAAAATGGGCTAAATCGGAATATTAGGAAGAGAGTTATAGCTCTAAAGGCAAGAGTAGGTCGAAAAAACCGTGTCCTTCAAACATCGAATAAAATGGAAGTGTGTCCAAACGCATTAAAGTAGACGCATGAAACTTCGAAGATATATTTCCAGAATAAAAACAATATTTGTTCCCGAAAATTATCTAATTCTATGCATTAGGAGAGGAGTTATCGATCAAAATGTACGAAAATTTATACCGCACAGTGTATTTTTCGGTATATTTAAAAACAAAAACGTCATAAAAGCAACAAAATTGGATGTACGACTCTGAAATTTTGCACACTTTGCTTTTTGGCAAGGCGCTTTTTTGTAACGGAAAATCAATGTGCCATGCCCACTTTTACGCCCACCTCCCATAAAACGTTTTATCCAAAATTCATATAATTTCTCTATTTTGGAATAATAAAGGACTATATGGAAAAACCTTAGTTGTACTCATTAGCAAAAACAACTTTGACACGCCTACTATAACGCCCACTTTTCACGTTATCTACCGTTAATGAAATTTAAAAGTTCATAAAACCGCCAAAATTAGAGGTATAATAATAAAATTTGGTGCGTATATCCCTATAGGCAATGTCATTACTGTGCCAGAAAATTAAGGTGCCACGCCCACTTTTACGCCCACCTCCCATATAACGTTTTACCTAAATTTCATATAATTTCTCTATTAATAAAGATTTTGGAATAATAAAGGGCTATATTGAAACACCAAAGTTGTACTCATTATCAAAAATAACTTTGACACGCCTACTATAACGCCAATTTTTTACGTTATCTACCGTAAATGAAATTTAAAAGCCCATAAAACCGACAAAATTAGAGGTATGATGATCAAATTTGCTACATATATCCTTTTAATCAATGCAATTGTTGTGCCATAAAGCTTAGGTGACACGCCCACTTTAACGCCTACCTCCCATATAACGGTTTATCTTAAATTCATGTAATTTCTCTATTGACAAAGTTTTTGGGAAAATAAAGGACTATATATTTAAATATCTAAGTTGTATTTATTAGCAGAAACTTTATTGACACGCCTACTGTAACGCCCACTTTCATTGAAAGACTACATTTACAAAAGCATTTTAGTAGCATATCGAAGTTATAAAGGGTGGTTAAATTTTAAGGACCGATGTTGAATTTAAATAAAACACAAATTATTTAGGAAATTATTATTATTTCTTTTTGTAATTATATTATTTGTATGGTTCAATTATGTGTTTAACAAAATATCGTTGATGCTCAGTTTTTAGGCATGATAATGAGTCGAGGGTGACTGCTCTTTTGACAGACTATCGCAAAAAACAGCAATCGTTCCCATTCAACGAACTAAGAAGGCATTCACAGATTTTCTAACATTTTATACAGACCTGTTTTGCAGAAATTTTAATATTTTTTACAATTCTCCCTATTGTGGACGAATTTGAACGATTATGTTGATGAAAAGAGTTACAAACTGCCCAAAAAGCATTTTAATTCGAACGACCATTTTTATAAAAAACCTGAATAACTTTAAAGCGTTGCTCATTTGCGTATATTTCCACGGATCAAATTGAGTAAGTTTAAGATTGAGAAATGTCAAGTGAAGTGCAGAAAACAAATTTAACGACTAGGTGTAGTTCACCTTCTACATGGGCCCTTAAAATTAAACCACCCTCTACAAAGAAAGTGATACATATTTTATTATAAAGAGATTATTTTATAGCGACTAACAAAATAATAAATATTGTGCTTTAAATGTATACAAAATTGGTGGTGGGTATAAAAGATTCGGCACAGCCGAATATAGTGCTCTTACTTGTTTTAAGACTTTATGTGGTCTAAAATGGATATTTCGATGTGTTACAAACGGAATGACAAAATGAATATACCCCCACCATATTTTTGGTGGCGGGTATAAAAATAGTGGCGAACATTTTTTTGTTGCAATCACCTTGCAAAGTTAATACGCCTTGTACCTATATAAAGAATTTTGTCAACCAAAAAATTTAAATGAAATTTTGGTTTTATCGCTTGAAAAGTAATGAGATTGCAAACAATTTCTCTCTCAAGCCAATTAAAATAACTCAAAAATATTCCAACTCGATTACCTTTTGAATATAATTTTATAAAATGTAATCGAGTTGCTTTTGCATGTTTTTTAAATAAGAAATTAAATACAAAAAATTATGAGAGTAAAAAATAAAGAAGCTATACAGTTATTTCTTATGAAAAAATATTGAAAAAAATTCTTTTAAGTGCAAAACGTTAGTTTTGAAGTGTTCATCGACATAAACAGACGTGTGTGTGTTAAATAAAATAGAAAAGACGATAGTATAAAAATTTCGCGTAAGTTGCAATATATAAGAAAACAGTTAAAAATAATTTAAAAAAAGTATTTTGACAAGAAAGCCCTCTAAATCAAATGAGACGACATTTAGACACAAAGCGACTAATTAATTACAAGGCAACAATGAACGTTTTCTTTTGTAAGTATAGTCTATATATATAAAAGTGAAACTGTGTGTGTGTGTGTGTGTTAGCTATAGACTCTGAAACTGTAAAACCGATGGATGAAAAAAGTGGGCGGGGCCACGCCCATAAAAAATTAGTTATCAGTTTTAGCTACTTGCACTTTTTTCTGAAACTTTGCACACATATCGAGCTGTCATGACTAAATAATAATAAATAAAAAAGTTTTAACTTTGAGGTACTTGCACTGGACCGATTTTTCTGAAACTTTGCACACATAGTAAGCTGTCGTGACTTTATAACTTCGTGATTAAAAAAAGGCTATAATTTTGAGGTACTTGCATCAGACCGATTTTTCTGAAACCTTGCACACATATTGAGCTGTCATGACTAAATAATTTCAAGATTAGAAAAGTGGGCAGTGCCACGCCTATAAAAAAAAGGTATCATTTTGAGGTACTTGCACTGGACCGATTATTCTGAAACTTTGCACACATATTGAGCTATTATGACTTTACAATTTCGTGATTAGAAAAAAGGGCAAGGCCACGCCCATAAAAACAATTTAAATTTTGGGATACTTGCACTGGTCCGATTCTTCTGAAACTTTGCACTCATATTGAGCTGTTATGACTTTATAATTTCGTGACTAGAAAAGTGGGAAATGCCACGCCCATAAAAAAATTATAATTTTTAGGTTTTTGCACTTGATATTCAATAAAATTTCAGAATGCATTTCGATTCATTAAGGGGCGTAGCAACGCGCGCCGGGTTTGGCTAGTTTTAAATAAAATTAAAAGCTATTGTGACTTCCTTTTTAAATTTACTTAGTATTTCACTTTTTTAGTGGCAAGATCAACTGAGATATCTACTGAACTAGACTTTGTAGGAGAATTGCGAAAGCTATTAAGTGCCAATGTTTGCTTAAACATCTTAAGCAAACTTGTTTAAGCGTAAGAAGGAAGTCTTGGACGAGTCGGAAAGCTCTGAATAAAATGTAAACATTTTTTACATCATATAAAATGTAAACATTTTTTACATCATATAAAATGTAAACATTTTTTACATCATATAAAATGTAAACATTTTTTACATCATATAAAATGTAAACATTTTTTACATCATATAAAATGTAAACATTTTTTACATCATATAAAATGTAAACATTTTTTACATCATATAAAATGATTTTAAAGTATTTACAAATAACAAAAGCCAATAAGTTAATGAATTATTTTATTAATGTCTGTATAACTTTTTTTTAATAAAAAATTTAAATGTTGGATAAATAACTTGTGCTTAAATTTAATAAACAAAGAGAAAAAAACTAATTATAAAACTTAAAAAATAATTACTTACTGAAATAAAATTATAATAGGTTATAATATTTAAATTTGGAAGTACTTCTTATGTTTTAAAAAAGAACTATTTACATTACAAATTAGAGAAGTACTACCTTATTGAAATAAAGAAGTACTTCCTAAAATAAAAAAATCATTCATTATTAGATATATAAACTAATCAATTTTTAAGAACTAATTATTTAAGTCTCACGCCTTGTTAAAATAATTAAGTTGGTAATCCAGTTGGGAAGTGATTCTCTTAAAAATGCTTAATTCCACACTCGATTACCTTTTTAAAAATTTTTTGCTTGGTCGTTATGGAATAATTTATTTATACTAAAATACGCATTATTTTCTTTGTATAACTTTGATATGCTATTAAAAAATTTTCGTAAAATTCTTCCAATGAAAGTAGGCGTGTCAGTATAATATCTGCTAATAGATACAACTTGGACATTTCAATATAGTCCTTTATTTGTCCATGGAATTTCAAATAGAGTTATATGGGAGGTGGGCGTGTTACATTTACTTTCCGTTAGTGGAATCATTTGACCAAAAAGCAATGCATGCAAGCATCTTCCAAACCAGATATATCCAAATTACAAAGAATTACAAATTACAAAGGATATTGTTAACTTAAAGAAATATAAAGTATTTACTATCTTTATTTTTTAGAATTCCTCAAATTGAAGTTCGGAAGCTTCCAAAGTTTGTTGGAAGTTTGATTTAAAAAATAATCACCTGAGTTCTGCATTCTGTTGTTGCATTGTTTTTATAAACAACAACACTACAATGGAAATTCCGAGTGATTAAATTTTGTTCAGCGAATATCTTGTATTTCGCATCTATTTAGTAGTTTCACAATGGCTACTCCCAATAATCAATTTATATTAGATGTTAATAATCTTATTTTTTTGTGTAAAAGCTGATAGTGATAAGGTCTATAAATCCACTTAAATGAAGGATATTGATGGATAAAACTAGAAAAGTCTGACGAATAGCTTATATTACACAGGTCAACAGCAAAAAAAAAATGGAGTCTAAAATGGATATTTCGATGTGTTACAAACGGAATGACAAAATGAATATACCCCCACCATTTTTTTGGTGGCGGGTATAAAAATTGCTATTTTTTACATAAAAAATATATTTTTTGCTTAAATTTTTTATTCCAACTCCGAAACTACTAAGCCGATTAAAACGCAATATATAAACGGATTAAAGGCTATATAGATCTTAATTTTTCTAAGTGAAGAAGCTTCTAAAAAAATCTTGAATTTTACTTAAAAATTTAAAAAAACCTCTACAGAGAATTTAAAGTTTGGACGATATTTGTACTACTAGAACCACAATACATCAAAATAGCACAGTGGTTTTTGAGAATTTAAAATTTTGTTGGCAAAAAATCAAACAAGTAAGAGCACTATATTCGGCTGTGCCGAATCTTTTATACCCACCACCAATTTTGCGTATTTTTAAAGCACAGAATTTACTATGGAATAATCTCTTTATACTAAAATATGTATCACTTTCTTTGTATAACTTCGATATGCTAGTTAAATATTTTTGAAAATTTAGTCTTTTATTAAAAGTGGGCGTTAAAGTAGGCGTGTCGATATAGTCCATAGAAAAATTATATGAATTTAAGATAAAGCGTTATATGCGAGGTGGGCGCAAAAGTGGGCGTGTCACATTTATTTACCGTTAGAAAAATTTTTGTCAGTTTAATTAGGTTTTGAATTTAAAACATACCGAAAAATACACTGCGGTATTTAGATCTATAACTCCTTTCCTAATGCATAGATTTAATCAATTTTTAGTGAAAAATATTGTTTTTACTCAGGAAATATATATTCGCAGTTTCATAACTCTACGTTAATGCCTTTGGACACAATTCCATTTTATTCGATGTTGGAAGAACACGGTTTTTTTTACCTACTCTTGCAATACGAGCTATAACTCTCCCTTCTAATATTCCGATTTAGTCCATTTTTAAAACAAGGAAACCTTGTGTATAAGAAAGATTCTGGTAAAATTTGAGCCGCCTATCTTTTTCGGTGCGACCTCTATCGTGCTTTCAACAGACGGATGGACAACGCTAGATCGTCATCAAATCAGACCCTGATTCTGAATATATATACTTTATGGGGTATAAAATGGATATTTTATGTGTTACAAACGAAATGACAAAATAAATACACCCTCACCATTTTTTTGGTAGCGTGTATAAAAATTAAGAAAACCGCTCAGGAACAATATGAGGCTTATGTCGACACATACAGTGGCACTATCTCTAAGCTTCTCGCTTTAATAAAATAATAAATAGGAATACTGATAGAGGCACACTTCCAAACGGGAATGGCGGATGACGGAGAAATTCCCCACCCCCATGATGGTAGTGCCACGACGGACATAATTATAACCGCAAAGATGGTCAGAGAGGCGGTTTCTTGCCATATAAGGCACCAGGGCCGGACGGTATTTTTCGGCTCTCCTACAAAGAAGCATTGACCTAATCGATATAAGGCTGGCGAACATTTTTACTACTTGCCTAAAATATGCGTATACCCCTGTGGAATGAAGGGAGGCGAGAGTCGTTTTCATACCTAAATCAGGGAAGGAAAATTGCGCAAATCCTAAGGCTTATAGACCCTTAACATAATTTTTATTGAAAACCATAGAGTGTATCGTCGATGGAATAGTCAGAAGACGAATACCAGGCGATTCAATGAAATTCGGACAACAAGCCTACATCAAGGGCAGATCTACTGAGACTGCTCTTCAGGAAGTTGTTTATCATATAGAAAGATCCTTCGACCTAGGTATGTATACCATGGGCGTATTCATAGACATAGAAGGAGCTTTCAATAACGTAATGACCTCGAGTCTTATCGGGTTCTTAGAAAACTTAGGGTTAAGCCATGTCTTAATGGCATGAATTAGCAATATGTTAAGGAACAGATGGATAAATTGTGAGGCAAATGGAGTGAGAAAAAGGGCCAAAGTATGTCGAGGAACCCCGCAGGGAGGTATTTTATCTCCATTGTTATTGGTAACTACCATACATAGTCTACCGAGGATTCTATCGAACGAGGGATTCAAGCCTATCTGTTATGCAGATGATGTTGCGATACTGATCAGGGGGACGAACCCAAATTCTTTATGTATAAGAGCAATGGAGGCTTTGAATATATCCTTTAACTGGGCAAAGGAGCGAGGTCTCAATGTCAACCCGGAAACGACTGAAATCTATTTGTTTACGAGAAAGAGGAAGATACCGGTGCATAGCTATCCTATCTATCGGAATAAGACAATTAACATTAATAATAAGAAGGTCAAATACTTAGAAATAGTACTTGATTGGAGACTATCCTGGAAGGACCACATTGAATGTAAAGTGGAAAAAGCTCAAAGAATATGGGCCCTCTGCAGAAGAGTGGTAGGCTCAAAGTGGTAGGCTCAAGGATGACACATTAGCTATATACGAGTGTACTGCGGCCTACAATTACGTATGCTTCGTTAGTGTGGTGGACATCCTTAGAGAGGAAAGTGAATATAAAACCTCTTCAAAAGATTCAGACAGTGCTACATTAGTATTTGCGGCGCCATGAGGACCACATCGACAATGGCCATTGAGAATATATTATCCATTTGGCCAATTGAGATACAGGTAAAATATGAAGCGGCCTTAGCTGCCACAAGATTAATGGCAATAGATGAGTGGCTTATAAGAGAACATAAGACCAGATACCAAAGAATAACGGATATCTTACCGATGGGAAATATTACGGAATTAACATGTGATAAAATCCTGATGAGATATGAGAGTACTAACTGCATCACCATAATACCGGAAGAGGGAGAATGAGATAAGATACTCAGGATGGGAAACACCCATGGAATCGAACTTTATACAGACGGTTCAAAGATTGATGACCAAACTGGAATGGGCTTAAACGACATAAGCCGAAATAGAAGCAAATACTTCCGTCTACCAGATCACACCACTATTTTTCAGGCTGAGATCATGGCGATTACGGAAGGAATTAAATGGATAAAAGAAACGAATAGCGAAACCCCGATTCGTATCTTTACGGATTAAGACATCGAGAAAGAAGAAAGTTGAATCCCGGAACGTTTTGGAATGCAAGAGCGAGATAAACTCATATGTAAATTGTGATCATCTGGAGATAATATGGATACCAAGCCAACACGGGCTGATCGGAAACGAGAAAGCCGACAAATTATCCAAAATGGGAGCTCTTCTGAGTACTATAACTTTGGAGAACGCCAAACCCCTTAAACAATTTAAGGGTGAACTTAAACGTTGGGCGATGGAGGAACATGTCAGAAAATGGCAAAGCACTGATGTCGGTAAGGTGACAAGAACAGTATGGGGTGACCCAAATCTTGGGAAATCAAAAGAGATTCTGAGACTAAGTAGACCTACACTTAGGAAACTAACCAGTGTAATTACAGGTCATACGGAGTTGAGAACCCATCTAGCTCGCATTAGATTATCTGAGGAGACAACATGTAGAGCATGCGAGGAAGAGGATTAGACTTTGGTACACTACCTCTGTCATTGTCCTTCGTTTGGGCATATTAGGCGCGAGAATTTTACAGTGGATACTATGCCGAACTTGGAATACCTGGGGAACTCGAACTGGAGATTCATAAGGAGTTACATTGAGGGGACTGGGTTCTTGGACTAGTCCGTTATTTATGGGAAATTAAGTTTATGGTTTTTGTTTGGGAATTCCGTTTTCCACATGGAGCGCACAACATGCCAACGTGTATACCTGTTAATTGGTATACACGCATAAGTGTATACCTGTCATGGGTTTGGGCTTTTAATGCCCCTCCTTTTCAACCTAACATAACCTAATAAAATAATTTACAGACAATGCAGGACCTCGAGTAAATGTAGAGTCTGTTTGTCAAAGACTCAATACCTAACATTTTATTTCGGGTCTTAAACTTCGGTGAATATAAAGACTGGCCAATGTTTTAGTCTATATCAAATATTCTGTATTACCAATTGTGGAACAAAGCCTCCGCGACTGTGGGTGCAATTATGAAAAAATATTCCCACTTACAGATGAGTATTTTTTGGCATGTTAAGCGACAATTCAGTCACGTATGGAGTCGCTACTTAACAAACAAACTCTTAATAACTTCCGAAAATTGAGACCCAATTCTAGAAAAGTAAGTTTACTGGAAGCAAACAAATGAAACATTATGAACATTAAACAAGTAAGAGCACTATATTCGGCTGTGCCGAATCTTTTATACCCACCACCAATTTTGTGTACATTTAAAGCACAATATTTATTATTTTGTTAATCGCTATGGAATAATCACTTTATAATGAAATATGTATCACTTTCTTTGTAGTGGGTGGTTAAATATTAAGGGCCCATGTTGAAGGTGAACCACACATAAACAACAAGTTTTTTTTGCATTTCATTTGACATTTCTCAATCTCAGACTAACTCGATTTGAACAGTGGAAAGATACACAAATGAGCAACGCGTTAAAGTTATTCAGGTTTTTTATTATAATGGGCGTTCAAATCAAAATGCATTTTGTACATTTCGTGATTCTTTTGGTCAACATAATCATTCAAATTCGTCCACAATCGGAAGAATTGTAAAAAGTATTGAAATTTCTGCAAAACAGGTCTGTATAAAATGTGAAAACATTTGTGAATGCCATCTTAGTTCGTGCCCAACAATTGAGCATCAACATTGTCATTGAAAATTTGGACCATCAGATAGAGGAGTGGCGCCGAGCTTATAAATTTTATTAACGGTGGATAACGTAAAATTAGGCGTGTCAAAGTCATTACTGCTAATGAATACAGCTTAGATATTTCAATATAGTCCTTTTTTATTCCAAAATATTTATTAATAGAGAAATTATATGAATTTTAGTAAAACGTTTTATGGTAGGTGGCCTTAAAAGTGGGCGTGTCATATTGATTTTCCGTTACAGCAAAGCCTCTTACCAAAAAGCAAGGTCTACAAAATTTCAGGATCGTACATCCAATTTTGTCCGTTTTATTAGGTTTTAAATTTTGAATATACTGAAAAATACACTGCGCGGTATAAATTTTCGTACATTTTGGTCTATAACTCCTTTCCTAATGAATAGATAAAAGCATTATTTTAGGAAAAATATTGTTTTGACTTGATAAATATATATTCCAAGTTTCATGACTGTACGTTAATGCGTTTGAACACAATTGCATTTTATTCGAAGTGCGAAGGACACGGTTTTTTCGACCTGCTCTTGTATTACGCGCTATAACTGTCTTCTTAATATTCCAATTTAGCCCTTTTTCAATACTAATAAAACCTTATCTATAAGAAAGATTCTGGCAAGATTTGAGCCCCCTAGCTTTTTCGGTGCGACCACTATCGTGCTTTCAACAGACGGGCAGACGTACGGACATAGCTAGATCGTCATCAAATCAAACCCTGATTCAGAATATATACTTTATGGGGTCTAAAATGGATATTTGGATGTGTTACAAACGGAATGACAAAAGGAATATACCCCCACCATTTTTTTGGTGGCGGGTATAATAACAGATACAGAAAAGTTCCAGCACGTCCAATTAATAGACTCTTTCAAAAAATACTCTAAAAATAAAACAGTCACTTCCGGTATAAAGTCTGCACCATGTTTAGCTATTAGAGATCTATTGCAATTTTCATTTGACGTTCCTAATATTCGCAAAATAATTTAATATAGTTTGTAAAGAGACCTATGTAGATGGGATCCTTTTAGGTGGAGATTTAATTGAAAATTAAATGAAAATAAAGTATTTGTTTAAAATAACCCCCGTTTAATAAATTATTTCCTTATATTTTATGATGCTAGTACTGCAAAAGCTCTCGGTACTCGATTCGTACTCGTTTGATCCAATAAATGCTTGAAATACTGTCACCAAGCACTAAATTTGCTTTTCCGTGGCAAAATTATTTAATCGTGCAAGACGAATATTTTCCGCTGCTGGATAGCTTCAACTTGAACAAATTAGTTGCGATGGTGCCATAAGCCCAAATTCTTTCCTAATCTTGTTCGAAATCATAAAGGATATACCTAACGTACAACGAATCTAACCCCCTTTTGATTCAGGTCACTCCGTAACAAAGATACAAATTCTCGAATTTTGTGTTGCTTCATTATTGGCTTATTGCACATCTGCTTGTTTTGTATTATTTGGCAAATGCGAAACTAACTTCTTCGATCAAAACACAGTATAGTTTTTTATTAAGATAACTGCCCAAAAATTACTTGATGCGATTCGTCTATAGTTATCGGAGTGGTAAAAAAATACCACCAGATATATGAAAAAAAATCTATCTTTCCAACCGTATCTCTCAAATTTATCATCAACTTCTTACCACAAAATGGTGACATATTCCGGTAAAATGTAACTCTCCTATATAAGGGTCAAAAGGTTGAAAACCACAAAAATTCAGCAATTATTGTCATTGGTGGAACAGGCCTGCCTGGCTAAGTTTCATTTTATCCATTTGCTAACCCTATTTTTCCATAATAATATCCATGCACTTAACTAAGCCAAAACGAAGGTTCTCTTCAAGACTATAAAACCGTTATCTGCAGAGTTATGCAATCCACCATATAAATTGCATGTACAAAATATTTATATATTTTTGTGTGTAAGAAATTATAAATTTATACTAAATTTTAATTTTTTATTTAGATAGAGTTTGCATCCCATTCGACAGTAATTACATTTATTAATAGAATAATAAATAAATACGTATTAAAAATTGGTTGTATCAAAAATTTATATAGCACTCTCTCTCTCTCTCTTTTCTTTCTTTTATCAAATGTCAACTTTATATATAAAACAAGAGCGCTAAATTCGGCCGAAACGAATCTGATAATACCATTCACCGCCATGTAGATAGGTATAATGACCAAATCGTAGCTTAGCCTGGCTTTTAGATTTCATGCATTACGCTATTTTCTTTACTAATTCCGACGCCATCTTTGATTTTGAATTTTTACATAGACTACTGTATTCTACTAGTCAAGCCCTTTTATTCGATACACTCCGCCATTTTGTTTCAGACGCCATCTTGGAGTTTACACTTTTTTATAGTTAACTATATTCTACTGGTCAAACGCTTTTTATACCCTTCACACGACAGAGTTATTATGCTGATATCAAATACGATTCTGCTCCCGAATATATCTAATATCTTAATGCCTTACACGGGTCTTGGCGATGTCGGGGGCCTTCAATAAGGTGATTTCAAAATACACACGGGCAGACCGATAATGCTTAATCGACTTCCCTATTCATAAGCTTTCAGAAAATATATACTTTATGAGGGCGGAAATGAATATTGTAGAAATTTCACACGGAATGACAAATCCAAATATACCCTTTTACCTTGTCGTTTGAATGGTATAAAAATTAACAAGAAAAAATCTCTCTGAACTGCGGTTACCTGGTGAGCCAATTCTGTTTACTACACAATATTTACAAATGAGTAATTTATATTTGCATATTACATATTAGCATTAATAGCGTATGTTTTCAGTTTTCATTTACTTATCAAAAAATAAAACATGCATGCATGGTATGTTCATCTGAAAAGATCTGTATGTTTTAATTTTAAAACAATTTAATTTTTAAACAAATTTGTGGTTTTCAAATTAATAGTACATAATAGTCACTTGTATGCACATACATACATAAATACATACATACATACATACATACATACATACATACATACATACATACATACATACATACATACATACATACATACATACATACATACATACATATATGTATGCATAACAAAAATTTTTTTGGACGTAATATCTGATAAGTTACGTTTATATTAAGTGTGTTACACTCACATCTGTTTGTGGCTTTTTGAATTTAAGAAAAATCCATATATTATATAATTTATGCAATCTACATACAGTTACACATTTGTTTATGAATATAGGACTACATAATCAATATTGACATTTTTGTATGGATGTGTACCATCGAAGTTCAAATACATCATACTATTGTATATAATACTAGAGCATCAGCAAGGAAGCAGAGGTTCTTAATTTGGGTTGTTATTAAAATAAAAATATTTATATTGACAATATATATTTTATATTGAATATAAAAAAAGGTTATTAAGTATTTTTTTTTTATATTCAATGTAATAGTTTCACTTACAAACTAGCTTACGGAAGGCATGAAGTGAATTGTGTGGCGAGTTAACGCTTTGAATCATTACTTTTTTTTAACAGAAAAGGCACAGTTTTGAAAGCCTATTGTACATAGTTTACACATTGAGTGTTACCAATTTTCTCCCTTATAAACTTGCGTAGTAATGGAAGGATATATGTACATACTTATAATTGATTAATTTGTAAAATTTTTCATTCATTTATTTACTTCCATTATTGCATCAAAGTATAGAATTTTTTCGAAGTGAATATAAACGGGAAGTAAAATGTGTATAAGTAACTGCTAAAAACTAAACAAAATAATATAAACAGGAAATTATAATAAAAAGAAAATTATAAAATTAAAGTGCAAAAGGATTGTTCTACACTGATTAACTTAATTATTAATTGAAAATTCTCGTAAATTTTATGCTTTCTAAAACAATTAAATTAAATTGCAAGTAAATATTTATGAATACTGAAAAATTAATTCGATATTAGCGGGGGAAAAACATTTTTAAAACAGTTATGATTTTTAGCAGTATATTGGTATTCATCGAGCTTATACTTCCTCAAAAGTGGAATGCAATCACTTTTTCACGTTTCTTTAAAAATTAACCTTAAAAATGTAAGAGTTTTTACTGTAAAATCTTTACAAAATACAGTCTAATTGAATGTGTAATCCGAAAATATCCCTAAAGAAACCTATACCATGCTTGTTGGCGTAAGAAAAGTTTTGCTTAGCAACCTTTTAAAAAAAATGTACAACAACAAAACTTTATTTTTCTTTTATTTTTGATATATTTTACATCATATGGGTTTGGGAAGCTTGAGTATTTATGATGCGCCATTGTTTTGTTGACGCCGGGAGTTTGAATTTCATAATACATAACATAATAAAATACAATCAACTTTAAATTAAGGACTAAGTAAGTATATAAAACAAATAATAAGTATGCATTTTATAACTGTATATACATATAGATAAGTAACAATAGTTTTAAGGAATAATGTGGTATGATAAAAATTCTTTTTTTAAATCCTTATGAATTTTAAAAAGATAAATAAGGGTTTTAGTTTTACCTTAAACGACATTGGGTTTGCTGTAAATACAATTAACGAGAGCTTAACGAAAGAAAACTATCACATCTTGCGGGATGCTAGTCGTTTGAAACGTAAAAACGCATACATAGTGTTTTCTCTATGCGCAAATTAATTTATGTTAAGAAAGCTGTCAACGATCCGCATTGATGAATTGAATCAACAACATTTGTCATTACCGAACTCTGAGGGCCATTCTCTTACTGCACTTCAAAAAACTGTTTCCACATAAACATAACCTAGTATACAACTTATTTTTTTTTATACCCTTCACACAGTGAAAAAGGGTATATATAGGTTTGTCATTCCGTGTGAAATTTCTACAATTTTCATTTCCGACCCCATAAAGTACATATTTTCTGAAAGCTTTTGAATAGGGGAGTCGATTAAGCTCTGTCAGTCTGTCCGTCTGACCGTCTGTCCGTGTGTATGTTGAAATCAACTTTTTGAAGCCCCCCGACATAGCTTGGACCCGGATGAGGTCTTAAAATATCAGAAATATTCGGGAGTAGATCGGTATTGAAATTCATTGGTAACAACATTGAAAACATTGGTACATAAACAACTGAGATATGAGAAAGAACCCACGACCACCTCGATTTTTTTTTCACAAAAACAACATTACAACAACAACATACATACATACAAACGTGTATACTGGTTAAAGAAAACGTGGCATCGAATCCCAGCTGAGCCAAAAAATTTTTTTTTCAATTTTTTTAAATTTATTTTTATTTTATATATTATTTATATTTTTATTATTTTTTTTTTAAATTTTTTTTTTTATTGTTTTTGTTTTATATATATTATATATATAATAATTTTTTTTTTTAATTTTTTTTTTAAATTTTTTTTATTTTTTTTGTTTTTTCAACATACATACGTGAATTTATAATTTTACAATGGGATGTTTTTATATATGTATGTTTTTATATGTATGTATGTACGTATTTCATATGGGATGAATGGTGATACAAACTACTGTTATTGCATGACTACACGTTGTGAAGGGTATATAAGATTCGGCACGGCCGAATATAGCGGTCTTACTTGTTTATATATATATATATATATATTTATGTATATATATGTTTTTAATTATGTTTTTTATTATGTTTTTTAATATTTAAATTTGTTTGTTTGTTTAAATGTGTTTCTTATAATAAAAATGTTGATATTAATAACTAATCTATCTTTCCTTGCTATTTTTTGTTTCAGTTTTTCAGTTTTTATTAAATATGAATAACATAGGAAATAGTTCTAAAGATGGTTCTGCAAATATGTAAAAAATACTATGCAAACAAAAGAATGGCCTTAATATTTGCCATATAAATGCTCAAAGTCTTGGAAAAAAAATTGAGGAATTTAGATTAATTTTTGAAAACTCGAACAAAGTTATTATATGTGTTTCAGAAACCTGGTTTAATGGCGATTTCTATGACTTTTATGTTTACTCCATATTAAGATCAGATAGACCTAGTCATGGTGGCGGTGTTGCCATATAAGTTAAAAACGGAATCAAGTATAATACACTACGGATTACTAATACTGATGATAAGATAGAACATATCTTTATTAAAATTGTGATTGAGTGCAAAGAAATTCTTTTTTGTTCAGTTAACATACCAAATAATGGCATACCTATAAGCTCTTTTATGGATATTTTACATAATTTCTTTATGTTGTATCAAGATGTCGCTATTCTTGGTGACTTTATTTCTAACATCTTATTTGAATTCCATCTAAGCGACCATATGAGGTCGTTTGAATTAATTCCAACATATTTCACTATACCTACACACTTTACAAAAACAAGAATACTTTACTACTTTGCAAATCCTTGAAAAGTTATTTTATATGATCAGTTATCTGCACCTTGTTTTTCTAAGCACGACCTTATCTTCATGACGTATGATTTTAAAACATAAATATGAAAAATGATAATTTATCGTGACTTTAAAGGTGGAGTTACATACCATCCGTTCATGCGTTGTTGCGTTTGATACTTTTTCACCTTTTTATACGTTTCTAAACTCAAGTTACACACAATGCGTTTTATGCATCAACTCTTATGTTTTAATCAGCTGTTGTGTTAGGATTGCCATTCGTACTGTTTTAAACAGTACATGTACTGTTTTTTGTAATGTGTACTGTTATATTCACAATACCTAAAACAGTACGAAAAAGTACTGTTTTTTATATTTGTACTGTTTTTGGATACACATGTATTGAATTTTGTAATTTTTTGAAGAATGAAATAGGAAAAAATTGTATTGTTAAATGTGTACAAAAAAGGGATAAATATTTATAATTTATTTTTGAATTAACTTTTTTTGTAAGCATAAATTATTTTCTTTTATATAACTATACCACCTCTATTTGTGTTGTATAATTATTTATTGAATTTTAAAAATTATCAAATGTATTCATTTTAAAAATTCAATTGACTTTTTTTAGAATTTTTTTAACAATATTTAATTAGTACTTTTGGATTACTATATATAATTTAAAAAATATCAATTTTAAATGACAAATTATCAATTTTAAAGTAGACTTTACTTTATTGTTCATAAAAATTGTTATTGTCTTTAAAATAAACTTCAAAAAAATTATTAAAAGTAATATTATAGTCGACTTTAACAAGAAATGTTTTCTTTTTGTTGAGCCTAAATATTATTTTCTTAAATATTGTTAAATATTGATTTTAAGTTCAATAACAATTTCTATGCGTGATAGATTAAGTGCCATTATTACAGCTTGTCTTTAGTTAAAGGTAGGATTTTGTCTGATCGATAAATAGCTTTGCATTATTACATCTTCCATTTTTTATTGTTATTATTATTAAATTTAATAATATTTAATGAGTAAAAAATAATAAATTAAGGGTTTATAATGCAAAGCCATTTATCTGCCAAACAAAATTCTGCCTTTAGCTAACGGCAAGTTGTAATAATGGCCCTAAGTCTACTTAAGAATTGATAATTTGTCAATTACAAGTGATATTTTTTACGTTATAAATAGTATTCCAAAAGTATTAATGGAATATTATTGTAATTTTAAGAAACAAATTAATTGAATTTGCATATTATAGATAATTTCAAAATTCAACTCGTAGTTTTTGAAATTCAATTACCAATTTCGAAATTCTATTTACTATTTTTTAAATATAATTAATAACTTTTGAAATACATTAGATCATTTTCAAAATAAAGTTTGAAAATATAGTGCATAATTCTGAAATATAGTCGAAAATGTTAAAGCATTGGTATTTCGTTTATTCAAACTAGTATCAATATTAAAATTGAAAAACGACGTTAAATTTGTGTTTTTGACCACGTGTTTACATGTTTTTATGTTTCTTCTTAACTATTTTTAAATAAAAATGTGGTGTATTGAAGTAAAAGTTATGTTATCAAAATCAAAATGTACTGTTTTTCTTTTTTTTTAAATTACTGTTTTTCCCCCTCAATGTACTTTTTTCACTTTTCAAATATGGCAACCCTATGTTGTGTTTATATTTTTATTAACTAAAAACAATTTTGCCAAAATGGAAAGTAAAATTGACAATTTAAGGGCATTTATGGAATTCATTTAGTTTATGTACATGATATTTTGTGCTACAAAAAGTTCAAAAATAACACAAGCATCAATAAGCATCTCCTCCATTGCACTTGTTTTCTTTTAATAATAAACAGAGATGACACTCAGCACATAATAATTATCGATAAGTGGAATAAAAATTTTGGTAATGAAAAAATTGTGTTTAAAATTAGTTTTTATGAATGTTTTTCTTAAAAGTAATTGTAAACTTTATTTCGAATGCTTTTTCTTTTATTAAAAACATTTTTTAATACAAAAAAATTAAAAAAATAAATCCACCACACAATCAGATTTATCGATAACATCGACAAAAAAATATTATTTGTCATCCATGGCTATCAACAACAGCTGACATTTATTCACCTTTTATGCGACGGATACAAAAGTAGAAAGTAAACCTACTTTGCTGCGTTGATACGTTTATGCATTCTATGCGTTTTGCCGTGTAACTTGTCACATACAATTACACTGATTCTACTTTTTGACTGATGCATAAAACGGAACAACGGATAGAACGCATGGTATGTAACTCCAGCTTAAAGACATCGATTTTAATTTGTTGATGCCAGAATTTCATAAAATTGATTGGCCAATTATATATGGTTTATTCGAACGAAATGTGCCATTAAAAACAAAACTTCCTGGAAAAAAGTTAGACCTTGGTTTTCAAATATAATAAAACAGTCTATGATTCAAAGAGATATTGCTCATTCACGGTGGAAACGTTTTAAGACAAATCAACTGAATAACGAATATCGTTATGCTTGTAATGCAAGAAACAAATGTATAAGAGACGCAAAAACTGCTTACTTCTCATATAAATTTACAAATGCTATAGGATCTAAAAAAAATGGCAATACATTTCTGAACTTGGTGTAGGAAAGTCCATAAATCGCACAGTTTTTAATGCAGATGTTGATGCGATTAACAAAAAATTTGTAAATTTACCTATGGTTGAAGCTGATCAAATTTATTACTTAAATCATATCAACAGTATAAACAATCAACAAGATCAGTTTAATTTCATTGGCGTAAATCAAATTGAAGTTTTGAAAAGTTGCTTATCATTTAAATCAAATGCTATTGGATCTGATGAATTAAACCCAAAGTTACTCAGAATTCTTTTACCTTGACTACTACCAACAATAACTCATACCTTTAACAAGATTATTACTACTTTCACTTACCCATCTTAATGGAAAATAGCCAAAATAATACCGATTCCCAAAGCAAACTCCGATTACAGACCTTTAGTAATTCTTTCATTTCTATCAAAAGCTTTTGAAAAACTTCTACACAATCAAATGTCTACGTTTTTGAATCGTTACAATGTAATTACGGACCAACAATCTGGTTGTAGATTTAATAATAGCTGCATAACTGCACTTTTTAATGTTACTGAGGATATAAGAACAGAAATCGATATAAAATAATGTTACGTTTTTAGTACTTGTAGACCATTTAAAAGCCTTCGATACTATTGATCACGCTGTACTTGGATTTAAGCTACGTTATTTCTTTAATTTTTCGCCCACTTCCACATTGTCGTATCTTACGCATCGAAGTCAGTATGTATATACATCAACTATAATTTCTAGATGCCTTGCCGTAAGTAGAGGTGTTCCCCAAGGGTCAATTATCGGTCCTCTTCTATTTTCACTTTATGCGAATGATCTTCCTGCTCAACTTAAGTTTTATAAAACAAGAATGTATGCAGATGATGTGCAGATCTATGTAAGTTGTAAACAAGAATCAGTGAATGAGTGTATAGTAAAACTTAATGAAGACGTGCATAGAATATATCTTTGGGCTTCCGCAAATGGCTTAAGCATAAATCCACATAAGTAAAAATGTATTACACTGGTTTACAGCCAAAAAATACCAAGAACGCCACATGCCTAGATAAGTTAATTGGGACCTCCTGAACACGAAAAACGCTGTAATTTTTTTTTCTAAGTACCGTTTTTTAGATAACGGTACTTTTGTGTTTTTCGGTGTATGGTCCCACTCAAACCCATGTGGAGCCCAACCGAAAAGTCCGATCAAGATAAATGGCATATCGTTGGAAAGGTAATTGAATGCCTTTTCCGTCGATATACTGCAAATTTCTATCTGATAAGAAATGGCTGAGTTATGGCACCTCATAGTTCAAAATTTGCATATTTTTAACGTTTTTTTCAAAATTTTTAATTTTTACTTCGTTTTTTGCTACGTTATAGTAAAGATAATAAAATAGCTTATTTAATTACCAACATTTTAAGCGTAATTTGGAAAAAATCGGATGAAAAATAAAGTTTTTATTAAGGATTTTGTGGAACGACAATATTTTCATCTTTATTGCTCACACACTATATTCGGCGTAAATTAAAATGACGAGCGACTTGACTTGAATATAGTGTGTGAGCAATGAAGATGAAAATATTGTCGTTCCACAAAATCCTTAATAAAAACTTTATTTTTCATCCTATTCAGCTATTTGGTAAAAAAATAAAACATTCCAGATCTTTACTATAACGTAGAAAAAAAACGAAGTAAAAATTAAAAATTTTGAAAAAAACGTAAAAAATAGGCAAATTTTGAACTTTGAGGTGCCATAACTCAGCCATTTCTTATCAGATAGAAATTTGCAGCATATCGACGGAAAAGGCATTCAATTACCTTTGCAACGATATGCCATTTATCTTGATCGGATTCGGTTGGGCTCCACAAGGGTTTGAGTGGGACCATACACCGAAAAACACAAAAGTACCGTTATCTAAAAAACGGTACTTAGAAAAAAAAATTACATAGTTTTTCGTGTTCAGGAGGTCCCAATTAACTTATCTAGGCATGTAGCTTTCTTGGTATTTTTCCAAATTAAAAATTTGTAAAGCAGTATTATCATTAAGCGAAGATCAACAACAATTGGAACTTTGCCTAAAATTCTTCTCAATAATTAGCCAATTAATATTGTCAGTTCAACTAAAAATCTTGGTATTTAATCTAAATTGGAAGCATTAAATTATAAATGCTTGCGGTCACACGTATTAAATTCTACGAACTCTTTGGAAATCACATACTGTACACCTATTAAAATAATAATGCTTCTTGCCAAATCATATCTTATACCAACTTTACTTTATGGTTGCGAACTATTTGCTAGCAGTGACGCAATAAGCAACTTAAAACTGAAAGTACTATATAACAACATCGCACGGTATGTATTTAGCTTTCGAAGCCGTAATAATGTATCCTGGTTTTCACAACAATTGTATGGAATTAATTTTGGAATCTATTAAAAACAAAAGTTTTAATAATGATACACAAAATTATATATAAACGACAGCCTGATCATCTTTATAAAAGGCTTATTTTCAAGATCGAACAGAGGCAGAAGACTTTCTACCTTCCATTATGTTACTATGACATCTGAATGGCAATTCTTTATTTATGCCATCCGTCTTTGGAACACTTTACCTTATAGCGCACAAACACTTAGCAATGAAGTGAACTTTAAAAAAGCCATACTACATTTTAATTTAAATTGATTTCTTTTAATGTAATTCCAATTATCTTTTAAATTATACACAAAATTAATTTTCTTCATTTATTTTTTCTTTTTCAACTTTTTTTTAATAACTTATTTATGATTTTTCGAAATTTGTTGCTCTTAGTTTTTCTTTTTATACCCGCCACCAAAAAAATGGTGGGGGTATATTCATTTTGTCATTCCGTTTGTAACACATCGAAATATCCATTTTAGACCCCATAAAGTATATATATTCTGAATCAGGGTTTGATTTGATGACGATCTAACTATGTCCGTCCGTCTGTTGAAAGCACGATAGAGGTCGCACAGAAAAAGCTAGGGGGCTCAAATTTTGCCAGAATATTTCTTATACTAGGTTTTTTTGGTATTGAAAATGGGCTAAATCGGAATATTAGGAAGAGAGTTATAGCTCGAAAAGCAAGATTAGGTCGAAAAACCCGTGTCCGTCGAACATCGAATAAAATGGAATTGTGTCCAAACGCATTAATGTAGAGTCATGAAACTTCGAATAATTATTCCTGTGTAAAAACAATATTTTTCCCTGAAAATTGCCTAAATCTATGCATTAGGAAAGGAGTTTTAGATCAAAATGTACGAAAATTTATACCGCACAGTGTATTTTTCGGTATATTTAAAAACAACAACCTCATAAAAGCAACAAAATTGGATGTACGACCCTGAAATTTTGCACACATGGCTTTTTGGCAAGAAGCTTTTCTGTGACTGAAAATCAACGTGCCGCGCCCACTTTAACGCCCACCTCCCATATAACGTTTTATCTAAAATTGATATAATTTCTCTATTAATAAAGATTTTGGAATAATAAAGGACTATATTGAAACACCTAAGTTGTACTCATTAGCAAGAACAACTTTGACACGCCTATTATAACGCCCACTTATCACGTTATCTACCGTAAATGAAATTTAAAAGCTCATAAAACCGCCAAAATTAGAGCTATGATGATAAAATTTGCTACGTATATCCCTCTAGGCAATGCCATTACTGTGCCGAAAAATTAAGGTGCCACGCCTACTTTTACGCCCACCTCCCATATAACGTTTTAACTGAAATTCATATAATTTCTCTATTAATAAAGATTTTGGAATAATAAAGGACTATATTGGAATATCTAGGTTGTACTCATTAGCAAAAACAACTTTGACGCGCCTACTATAACGCCCACCTTTCACGTTATGTACCGTTAATGAAATTTAAAAGCTCGTAAAACCGATGAAATTAGTGGTATGATGATGATTTGCTACATATATCCTTCTAATCAATCTAATTGTTGTGCCAAAAACTTTAAGTGATACGCCCACTTTAACGCCTACTTCCCATATAACGGTTTATCTTAAATTCATGTAATTTCTCTATTGACAAAGTTTTTGGGAAAATAAAGGACTATATTGAAATATCTAAGTTGTATTTATTAGCAGAAACTTTATTGCCACGCCTACTTTAACGCCCACTATCACTAAAAGACTAAATTTACGAAAACATTTTACTATCATTTCGAAGTTATTAAGGGTGGTTAAATTTTAAGGGCCGATGTTGTGTTTAAATAAAACACAAATTATTTAAAAAATTATCATTTCTTTTTATAGTGATAATATTTGTATGGTTCAATTATGTATTTAACAAAATATCGGCCAAATGGCCCCTCCCATCCTTGGCGCCACTCCTCTTTCTGATGGTCCAAATTTTCAATGACAATGTTGATGCTCAATTGTTGGGCATGATGATGAGTCGAGGTTGACTGCTCTTTTGCCACACTATCGCAAAAAACAGCAATGGTTCCCATTCAACGAACTAATAAGGCATTTACAGATTTTCTAACATTTTATACAGACCTCTTTTGCAGAAATTTAAATATTTTTTACAATTCTCACGATTGTGGACGAACTTGAACGATTATGTTGATCAAAAGAATTACGAAGTGCACAAAATGCATTTTGATTTGAACGCCCATTTTTATAAAAAACCTGAATAACTTTAAAGCGTTGCTCATTTGCGTATCTTTCCACGGATCAAATTGAGTAAGTTTGAGATTGAGAAATGTCAAATGAAATGCAGAAAACAAATTTAAAGACTAGGTGTAGTTCACCTTCAACATGGGCCCTTAAAATTTAACCACCCTCTACAAAGAAAGTGATACATATTTTATTTTAAAGAGATTATTCCATAGCGATTAACAAAATAATAAATATTGTGCTTTAAATGTACACAAAATTGGTAGTGGGTATAAAAGATACGGCACAGCCGAATATAGTGCTCTTACTTGTTATTGTTACTTTTATTATTTTTATTTTTTATATTATTATATTTATTTGCAATTTGTAATATTGTAGTTACTAATTTCTGTGCTGTAATACAAGACTTCAAGTCTTGTGCATAGATTTACATTTTAAATAAATAAATAAAATAACTTTTAAAATTTAAAGTAGATTTTAATAATAGATTCCCTTTAAAATTAATCTGTATTGTATTAAGTAAAGAAAATTAAGGTTCTCTTAAATTAGGTTTAATCGTATTTTAAATAGACTTGTGACAAATAGTTAATTTTAGTGATTGGTCATTTTAGTTCATAGTTCAAAAATGAACTAGGTCGTTCATTAAGTTCAATCGCTCTTTTTTATTTTGAACTATGTGTTCTGTTTTGAACTAATTATAAGCACAAGTTGTAGAAAGAGACAAGTATAATAAATATTTGTACAACGAAAAAATTTAAATAAACAGTAAATATATATTAGAGATAGAAAGTAAGTATCTACTTCCAGCATTCAATTATATGGCAGCATATATTGTTAGAAAAAGTGTAAAAAGAAACAAAAAGACGCATATACCTTAAGTCCAATTCGTACATATAGTTCATTTTGTTGTTTAGTTCAAACATTTAACTAAGAGCATAATTGAACTAAAAGATTGAACTAGGTCATTTAGTTAAATCAACTGAATCGTTCATTTGAACTAGGTTGTTCATGAACTACACAACTCTAATGTTAAAATAAGTCACTAATCCAAATGATATTGTGCGTTAAAAAAATAGAATCAATACGTTTTTGCGCTATACATTCCAAAACAATTGAAACCCCTTTTCTGAACTTTATTACGGTAACAAAAATTGTAATAAATTTGACTTAAATGTTAAATGTTTAAATATAAATATTTAAAATTTTCGGCTCTATTACGCTTTTGCTACAGTTTGAATTTTATTACAGAATGCAGAATAAGGGTATTAATTAGAGTAGTTTTTAATTGCGAAATAACAATACATATGTTATGTTTATGGTTTTTGTTTGGGAATTCCGTTTTCCATATAGAGCGCACAACATGCCAACTGGGCATAAGTGCATACCTGTCATGGGTTTGGGCTTTTATACCCCTCCTTTTCAACCTAACCTAACCAAACAATACATATGTACATATCTTAATATTATTTTAATTTTTGAATAAGTCGACTTAAGCCTCAGATATTAAGGTTTTCTCAATAATGTTAAATAATTTATGATTATCAATTCATTCTTAGTGTTTTCCATATCAATTTGTTGTAAAAAATTTTAAAGTAAAGTTAAGAATGCATGTAAGAGTACTAATATGTTATTTCGATATTAGCATTTTTAAAAGCAGCCACGATTTCATTATCAACATTCTCATATTAGATTTTAAACTACTATTTATAACGGGTGTTTTTTATAGAGTTAGCAATACCTTTTTGACTGGCGGCCATTTTGTCAGCTGTTAAGCGATTTATGTTTAGTTTGCCATTTTAACATAAATAGACTGACGCCTGAACAACGCTTCCAAATTTTAAAAATATATTTTGAAAATCATATTTCTAAATGCGCATCGCGCACGACGTTCATTTTACGGTCATTATTACCGTCCATCACTTTTGCTTGAATATATACATATGTACGTATGTATGCTGAGACACCGTTACATTCAGAAAATCTAATTTTTATACCCGCCACCAAAAAAATGGTGGGGGTATATTCATTTTATCATTCCGTTCGTAACACATCGAAATATCCATTTTAGACCCCATAAAGTATATATATTCTGAATCAGGGTTTGATTTGATGACGATCTAGCTATGTCCGTCCGTCTGTCCGTCTGTCCGTCTGTTGAAAGCACGATAGAGGTCGTACCAAAAAAGCTAGGGGCTCAAATTTTGCCAGAATCTTTCTCATAGACAAGGTTTGTTTGGTATTGAAAATGGGCTAAATCGGAATATTAGGAAGAGAGTTATAGCTCGTAAAGCAAGAGAAGGTCGAAAAAACCGTGTCCTTCGAACATCGAATAAAACGGAATTGTGTTCAAACGCATTAACGTAGAGTCATGAAACTTCGAATAATTATTTTCTGTGTAAAAACAATATTTTTCCCTGAAAATTGCCTAAATCTATGCATTAGGAAAGCAGTTATAGATAAAAATGTACGAAAATTTATACCGCACTGTGTATTTTTCGGTATATTTAAAAACAAAAACCTCATAAAAGCAACAAAACTGGATGTACGACCCTGAAATTTTGCACACATGGCTTTTTGGTCAAATGCTTTGTTCTAACGAAAGATAAATGTGACACGCCTACTTTTACGCCCACCTCCCATGTAACGTTTTACATCAAATTCATATAATTTCTCTACGAATAAAGATTTTAGAATAATAAAGGACTATATTTAAACATCAAAGTTGCATTCATTAGTAGAAACAACTTCAACACGCATACTTTAACGCCCACTTTAATTGAAAGACTACAACAACTTCAACACGCCTACTATTACGACCACATTTCTCGTTATCAACTGTTGATTAAATTTAAAAGCTCATAAAACCGAAAGAATTGGAGGCATGATGATGAAATTTGCTAGTTATATCCTTTAAGTTAATTTCATTGTTATTCCGGACAATTAAGGTGACACGCCCACTTTAACGCCTACCTCCCATATAGGTTAGGTAAGGAGGGGCACTAAAAGTCCAAACACATGACAGGTATACACTTATGCCCAGTTGGCATGTTGTGCGCTCCATGTGGAAAACGGAATTCACAAACAAAAACCATAAACATAATTTCCCATAAATAACGGACTAGTCCAAGAACCCAGTCCCTTCAATGTAACTCCTTATGGATCTCCAGTTCGAGTTCCCCAGGTCTTCCAAGTTCGGCATAGTATGCACTGTAAAATTCTCGCGCCTAATATGCCCAAGCGCAGGACAATGACAGAGATAGTGTATCAAAGTCTCATCCTCTTCCTCGCATGCTCTGCATGTTGTCTCTTCAGACAGTTTCATGCGAGCTAGATGAGTTCTCAACTCCGTATGACCTGTAATCACACTGGTTAGTCTCATAAGTGTTGGTCTATTCAGTCTCAGTATTTCCTTTGATTTCTCAAGATTTGGGTCACCTCATAGTATTCTTGTCACCTTACCGAAATCAGTGCTTTGCCATTTTCTGACATGTTCCTCTATCGCCCAAGGTTTAAGTTCATCCTTAAATCGTTTAAGGGGTTTGGCGTTCTCCAAAGTTATAGTACTCAGAAGAGCTCCCATTTTGGATAATTTGTCGGCTTTCTCGTTTCCGATCAGCCCGTGATGGCTTGGTATCCATATTATCTCCAGATGTTCACACTTTGCACATGAGTTTATCTCGCTCTTGCATTGCAAATCTTTCCGGGATTCAACTTTCTCTTTTCTCAATGTCTCAATCACTGATTGGCTATCCGTAAAGATACGAATTGGGGTTTCGCTATTCGTTTCCTTTATCCATTAAATTCCTTCCGTAATCGCCATGATCTCAGCCTGTAAAATAGTGTTGTGATCTGGTAGACGGAAGTATTTGCTTCTGTTTCTGCTTACGTCGTATAAGCCCACTCCAGTTTGGTCACCAATCTTTGAACCGTGTGTATAAAGATCGATTCCATGGGTGTTTCCTATCCTGGTTATTTCATCACATTCTACCTCTTCCGGTATTATGGTGATGCAATTTGTATTTTCATATCTCATCGGGATTTTATCATATATTACTTCCGTAATATTTCCCATCGGTAGGATATCCGTTATTTTTTGGTATCTGGTCTTATGTTCTTTTATAAGCCATTCATCTATTGCCTAACTAATGCAGCACTGACTCTGAATCTTTTGAAGATTTTTTACATTTACCTTCTTCTCTAAGAATGTCCACCACACTAACGAGGCATATATATATACGTATGGCTATATATATACGTATATAGCCAATGTGTCATCCTTGGGCTTATGCCACACTTTGAGCCTATCGCTCTTCTGCAGAAGGCCCATATTCTCTGAGCCTTTTCCACTTTACATTCAATGTGGTCCTTCCAGAATAGTCTCCAATCAAGCACTATTCATAGGTATTTGACCTTCTTATCAACCTTAATTGTCTTATTTCGAAAGATGGGATAGCTATGCACTGGTATCTTCCTCTTTCTCGTAAACAAAGAGATTTCAGTATTGTCCGGGTTGACATTGAGCCCTAGCTCTTTTGCCCAGTTATAGGATATATTCAAAGCCTCCATTGCTCTAATACATAAAGAATTTGGATTCGTCCCCCTGATCACTATCGCAACATCATACGCGTAACAGATAGGTTTGAATCCCTCATTTGATAGAATCCTCAGTAGACTATGTTTGGTAGTCACCCATAATAGTGGAGATAAAATACCTTCCTGCGGGGTTCCTCGACATACTTTGTCCCTTCTCCTCACTCCATTTGCCTCACAATTTATCCATCTGTTCCTTAACATATTGCTAATACATGCAATTAAGACATGGTTTAACCCTAAGTTCTCTAAGGAACCGATAAGACTCGCGGTATTTACGTTATTGAAAGCTCCTTCTATGTCTATGAATACGCCTATAGTATACACACCCAAGTCGAAGGATCTTTCTATTTGTTAAACAACTTCCTGAAGAGCAGTCTCAGTAGATCTGCCCTTGATATAGGTGTGTTGTCCGAATTTCATTGAATCGCCTGGTATTTGTCTCCTAACCATTCTGTCGACGATACGCTCCATGGTTTTCAATAAGAATGATGTTAAGCTTATGGGTCTATAAGCTTTATGATTTGCGTAATTTTCCTTCCCTGGTTTAGGTATGAAAACGACTCTCGCCTCCCTTTATTCCACAGGGGTGTACACATATTTTAGGCAAGTAGTAAAAATGTTCGCCAGCCTTATATCGATTAGGTCAATGCTTCTCTGTAGGAGAGACGGAAAAATACCATCTGGCCCTGGTGCCTTATATGGCAAGAACCTATTTACCGCCTCTGTAACCATCTTTGCGGTTATAATTATATCCGTCGTGGCATTCCCATCATGGGGGTGGGGATTTTCCCCATCATCCGCCATTTCCGTTTGAAAATGTGCCTCTATTATTGTTCCTAGTGTTTCCTTCATCGTCTCCGTCCTTTTCCCGTTTGAATCAACGAGTGTTTCCGGTTGGGTATGCGTTTTAGATTGGAATTTCTTAATTCTAGAAACGTCATTCACGCTGTCCACTTGACTGCAAAAAAGCCTCCAGGATCTGCGTTTGGCGTTTCCTTTTGCCTTATTGTATACTTTGAGCTTCTCATTGTAATCGTCCCAGTATACTGATTGCCTCTTCCGATAGGCTCTGTTAAATAGCCTTCGTGTTTCTTTCCTGAGATTGATCAGCTCACCTGTCATCCAGGATTTTTCTCTCGGAGTTCGCCTTTGTCGGAGTGGACAATGCCCCTCAAAGGTTTCCTTAAAATCGACAGTCAGTCTTCCCAACATCGAATTTATCGTTCCCAGATTTCCATCTGGTTCCGGATAAGTTTCGAGCTTATGTCGTAGACCTAACCTAAAATTTGGCCAATCTGTCTTGGCCTTGTTCCTAAAAGTAACCGGTAGCAGATGAGTTAAGGCCATGAAAATATAGCGATGGTCCGAATAAGAGTGTATATCAGATACGTGCCAATCGCAAATTTCATCAATCAAATTTTCCGAACATATAGTTACATCAATGCCTCTTCCCTAATTCTGTTAATAAAAGTAGGTTTATTACAGTCCAGGGTTCCTGTATGAGAACTATGTGTGTCTTACCTTTTGTTATATTTTCCATCAAAGCTTGTGTAGCCGTCTTGCTTCGATGGAGATTGATCTGCAAGGGCAGTATCATTGCTGTTCGGCTAAAAGAGATTTTTCTTGAGATTAAGTGATCTCCGACTCCTCCCTCCTCATTGGCACGAGGTGGCCTTCGCCTTTATTAGTCTCCTTTGCCTCATTTTTGGGAATTTTCTTCTCCGTTGGATTATGTGTCCAACCAATGGACGTTTTAACAACTTTGAAGAATATGGTCGTACTTGCGAAGTACACCTTCCTTTTTTGCTCTTCGAGGTAAGACATGAAAAACCTCCCATTTGTTCACTTCTAGACCTCTGTTTTGTTTGCCAATGATCTTCAGCATGGCTTTGCTGTCTAATTTACTGCCCCAACCTTTAATGAAGAATGAAACTTTGGTTAGGGATGGGATATCCGTCTTTTTCACCATGGCAAGTTTGCCACCCTCCCTTGGGGCTGGTATGCCTCCCAATAGGTCTTTCAGAATATGTGCACAAGTGTCTGATTCTAGTTGTAGAAACAGTACTTCCCTGGCGAACCTACAGCTTTCTATGTGGACTTGTGGAGCATTATTATCCGCTTCTAGGACATACTGCACAATCCGCTCATTTATGGCATTATCTATCTCCTTCTGATGTGCCATTGGAATTCTACCCGATGCGCTATTGGAGTCGATAACAGCATAGCATAGCTCCTCTGTCATCTTCCTTCTCGCCACTTTCGCATACGTCCGTTGCTCCTTAGCCGATTTTTCTTCCGGCTTTCTTTTTCGTGATATTGAAATTTTTTTCTGGCTATTCCATCATCACCTGTAATCTTAGCTACCGCCTTCGCCTGTTTGGAGGTTGAAGCTTTCGGTTCATTGCCTTCTCCTTTCAGATTATCCGAAGAGTTTTCTTTCTTGAGTTGGGAATTATTGTCCCCTTTACTTCCATGCTGGTAGCTTTTTTTCTTTTTAGTGTTGTCAACGGTGTTCTGCACCTCTGGAGATCGAACTCTCTTTCTCTTTTCGGTAGAAATGGGTGTAGATGAGTCTTTCAACTTAGGGACATCCCGTTGACCTTTCTTATTTACTCTCTGGTTCTTTTTGGCAGTCTTTCTCTGCTGCGCTCCGGAGAGAGTTCTTATTTTATCTGTGGTGAGCTTGGCAATGTTTGCACTTACTTCCTCAACCATTTTGTCTACCTCAGTGGTATCTTTTATGCATAACACCGTAGCGTCAGCATCTTCTAAGTTTGAGTCAGAGGTGTCGGAGTCCTCGCCTGTCTTGTGAGGCTGGGGATGCTTACAGCTCACCCTTGGATCCAATCCCTCATTCTCTTTTCTTCTTGATGCTTCATCAATAACGGAAGTAAAGTTGCCCACCTCTGAAATTGTTTCCTTACAGTCATTTGATGACGACGACTCGGGGCCTGTTTGCTCACCACCATTAGCCGCCGGTACTGAGTTTGTTAGGCTCTGCACCGTAACTTTAATTTCTTTAGTTTTATTGTTCATTATTTTCTTTGGTTTTATCTTATTTTTATGTGATCCGCGAGGAGTTCTAAGGACCCCTAGGGTCAGATATAGTGAACGGGGTCCGATCACTACAAGATGCAGCAAATTCCCACTCATAAGATGGGTAGGTCTTTCCCACTCTATAAAGTATTCAGGCCCCCCACACTTCATCCGTACTCCCCCTATCCACCACCTGGGGACGCGTCCGATGGGAGTAAAAGTAAGCAAAACGACTCCAATTCATATAATCAAATAAAATAATCTCAAATTCATATAATTTTTCTATGAATAAAGATTTTGGAATAATAAAGGACTATAGTGAATTATCTAATTTGCATTCATTGGTAGAAACAACCTCAACACGCCTACTTTAAGGCCCACTTTTATTGAAAGACTAAATTTACGAAAACATTTTACTAGCATATCGAAGTTATACAAAGAAAGTGATACATATTTTAGTATAAAGAGATTATTGCATAGCGATTAGCAATAATAAACAAATACATTTTGTGCTATAAATTGGGTTATTTCCCGAAAATTTGAGTTATTTAATCTACCCGATTTCCCAGGATTATTTTTCGGGATCCCGGAATATAAAAAAGTTTGCTACGATTTCAAAGCAGATGTTTATATTAAAATTGAATTCTAATGATTTTATTTTCGATCTCATAGCTGAAGTACCTGTATTTTTGTTTTTTTGTGCTCATATGTATTTGATCTCGTATCTAGAGAATAATATTTTTTTCAATAAAAAATATTTTTACTCAATTTATATTTTAAATTCAAGTTTCTTTATTAATTTTTTTAGTTTTGAAGTGTTTCTTTTACATTATAAACTATTTTATGGTTTTTAATAAAAAGTTTTTTTTAATTAAAAATAAATTTACTTTTTATTTGTTTTGCTGCGGGATCCCGGGGTACTAAAAAATAAATCTCGCATTCCCGGGAAACAAACATTTTCGGGAAAAAAACCCTAGATACAAAACAACGGAAAACTGGTGGTGGATATAAAAGATTCGGCACAGCCGAATATAGTGCTCTTACATGTTTCTGTTCTTTCTGTTACGTTTTATTTTTATATTCTCATCAACTGGACTGTTCTTTTTGACTGATAAAAAAAAATATTATACAGTAATAAGTTTTTTCGACATTCAAAATAAAGAAAATATTAAAAATATAAATTTAAAAGTCTACAATACAAATTAGAAATTAGACGTCCAAAAAAAACCATCTTATAAATTTGAGTAGTTTTTTGTAACAACTTCAAAAAGGAATTAAGAAAATTGGACGTCATAAAATTCATCATGTAAATTGAGTGTTATCAAACTATAAATTTATTTAAAAAAAATAACAAATATCAAGACACTAATCAAAAAAAAAACAAATATATAATAAAAAACTCGTATCCTGATGATGCTACACAAAGAAGTAGCGAAATATTGATCAAATAATCTATATATATAAAAGTGAAACTCTGTGTGTGTGTGTGTTAGCTATAGACTCTGAAACTGTAAAATCGATCGGGCTCAAACTTTGGTAAGTTGTTGTACACATACCGGGGAGTGTTTATGGATGAAAAAAGTGGGCGGGGCCACGCCCATAAAAAATTAGTTATCAGTTTTAGCTACTTGCACTTGACCGATTTTTCTGAAACTTTGCACACATATCGAGCTGTCATGACTAAATAATTTCGTGATAAGAAAAGTGGGCGGGGCCACGCCCCTAAAAAAGTTTTAACTTTGAGGTACTTGCACTGGACCGATTTTTCTGAAACTTAGCACACATATTAAGCTGTCGTGACTTTATAACTTCGTGATTAAAAAAGTGGGCGGGGCCACGCCCATAAAAAAAGGCTATAATTTTGAGGTACTTGCATCAGACCGATTTTTCTGAAACTTTGCACACATATTGAGCTGTCATGACTAAATAATTTCAAGATTAGAAAAGTGGGCAGTGCCACGCCCATAAAAAAAAGGTATAATTTTGAGGTACTTGCACTGGACCGATTATTCTGAAACTTTGCACACATATTGACCTATTATGACTTTACAATTTCGTGATTAGAAAAGTGGGCAAGGCCACGCCCATAAAAACAATTTTAATTTTGGGATACTTGCACTGGTCCGATTCTTCTGAAACTTTGCACACATATTGAGCTGTTATGACTTTATAATTTCGTGACTAGAAAAGTGGGAAATGCCACGCCCATAAAAAAATTATAATATTTAGGTTTTTGCACTTGATATTCAATTAAAATTCAGAATGCATTTCGATTAATTAAGGGGCGTAGCAACGCGCGCCGGGTTTGGCTAGTATAAAATAAAACAAAAAGATTTTTTATTATTGAAAGGACCTTGAGCTTAAAAAAACTATTATATATTATTATAAATTATTATAATTATTATTAAAATGATTAATATTTGTTTAAAGATAACGGCCCATAATCATTGTTCCACACTAAAACCTGTTCTTTTTTAATTACTTTCAAATACAAATTTTTATTTTTAATCTTGCTTTGTGAACTTTAAATTAAACCAGCATTAAATTGGGGACAGGTGAAATATTTTCAGTTTTTTTAAATTTTATAATCTAATTTTTTATTCATGTGTTATACCCTGTTCAGACAGATATTTTTAATTGTTTCAATATAATAATGATTGAGCAATTAAAAAAGGTGTTCAGACATACTCATTTTACTTTACTCCATTAGCATTTGATAGCTGTAAAATACGATGTATTTATACCAAATCAAATAATGCCTTCTCTTCAGTGTTTTTCCTGTTGATAAAATATATTTACAGTTATATTTATACATATATATACTTATATGTATGTATTTGAATTTATTTAAACATTTTTTTAAATTTTCTTCAAACATTTTCCATTTTCTTAATATTTATTTTTTGTATATTTATTTGTTTGACATTAGAAATGCCACCTATAGAATTTTCTTCTCACTGAACATACTTCTCAAGAGTTGTATTTCGAGTTTTAGACAATAAGTGAAACAATTAAGTATATATTGCTCAATTTAAAAATAATTTTTAGTATGGTAAATTGAGCTCAATAAGGCCTTTAATTGCGATAATATTATAAATTGACAATTAAGGCGCCTGTGTGAACATAGTATTAGTTTAGTAATAATTGCAATTAATGTTTTGTAACAAAAGAAGCCCGTTGGCTTCGTTAATAAGAAAGCTGATGTAGGTGATTTTTACTACCTTTAAGCCGATTCAGTTTGTGCTAAATTAATTAAGCTAAGATGCTCTTCTGCACTTAAAGTTGGTTATTATTCGCTTAAAACTAAGAGTTAACTTTCAAAGAAAACAACCTTATAGGTTTTAAAATCTACTTTATTTTTGAATATGACTATGGGCCATTATTTTTAATATCCAATATATTAATGAAAACCCCTATTAAGTTCTTATTAGTGTGTTTTATGTATTATGTATGTAAAGGGGCGTAGAAGGGTTAAGGCTTACTATCAGCTGATACGTTTACATTACTTCAATTGCATTGTCAACTTTTTCAATTGTGTTACAACAAGTAATTTGTTTTTTTTAGATTATTCAAGAAGTTACGGTCAAGTTGAAAGGTTTTGTAAATTCATTAATTAAGTTGTTAAAGTTGATTAATTATTAATGATTCTAATATGGTTTATTTATTTTGAAAAGACTCACGGTTAAAAATATCATTTACTTTTTGATCAACTTGTCATTTTTATTTACATATTTTTAATTTAGATTTTTTAGCTTAATATTTACCTCTATTCCAACAATACTGAAATATGCGTGTTGCACGTGTTTTTTGTAGATATGTACTCAGTTGAAACAATCTCTTTTCGTAAATGGTTGTTCTATTCACAATGAATAAAATGCCGGTGATTACAAAATTTGTAAAACTTTTAACAAGAACAATTAAACAAAAAAATAATGTTCGTAATAAGCTTGAAAGGGGCATATCTGTAAAAGTGATTTTCGATGAATATAAAGTGCACAAATCAACAATATCCATAATTAAAAAAGTGAAGTTGCATTAAAAAAATTCGTTTCAAATGCTGAGCTTGGACCAGGCAAACGTGTTACAATAAGAGCTTGTAAATATCCAAAAATTGAAAAGGATTTGTACAGGTGGCTTATGAAGCCATATTAAAATATAAAAGAGAATTTGCGCCCTAAAAAATTGAGACTCGGTTATCGCAACAACCTCAGTTTTAGATAGATTTTGAACAGGAAAAAATAAAATACAACTACGCTTTTAAAACTGCCAGCCGAAGTGTGAAATAGAAGTAAAAATTTGTGAGACATATGTAAATCTACATGTCTGTCAAAATTGTACATTTACAGGCAACCGTCGCTGACTGCTTTGCAGCAGCAAAGATTTCTACCAACGGCTGATTTCACATGTTTTGACAATAAAAATTAGAGCGCTCTCTAATTGAAATTTTGTCAGATGTTTCAACACATGTTTTTTTAAAAAGTAATGTTTTAAAGATAACACACGACATGTTCGTATTAGCAGTGGAGAATTCGACAAGTAAGATGTCAAAAACATGCCGTGTAAATATTAGCTTCTTAAGAGATGTGCGCTGTGACTTCATATATTGCTAAAAGTCAATTTAGGAAAAATATCAGACCAATAAAATTATTATTAATAATATATAATAAGAAGCTAGATGATAAACAAATAAAAGTGGAAAGTCTGTAGGAGAAAGTTCTAGACCGTATTCCAAAAAAATATTTTAGGTTTTTAAAAGGCTTATTTGAAAGATGTTGTACGGAAATTTCTGAAATAAGCCTTCGACCTCGATAAGACTAAGATCAATTTTTTCCGCAATCCGATATATTCTGTTGAATTTTTACATTAATATGTAACTTATTACACTAGTTTACAAATTCTGGTCAACTTTTGGAGCTGAACCGATAAAAACAAATATGAACGCTATTTGTGGCGCTGAATTCGAGTCCGGTTTTATTTTTTCAATATTGGTTCTAGTTTTCGGGTTCTTGCATGTTGGCTGCACTTAGGGTTGCCATCCGTCCTCTTTTCCGCAGACACCGTCCTCTTTTTTAGGGCATCCGGGGAAGTCCTACTTCTTTTTTAGCAAATGTCCGGGGTTGTCCGGCTTTTTGCACCTTCTCTGAAGTCTTTTTCTTACATTTAAACTTTAAATCACAGGTCATAAAATGTATAAAAAAAGATTTAGGTGCTTGTACAATTAGTTTTGAAAAAGTACAATTTTAAAACTTCTCTTTGTACAAAATTAGTTTTATTATCCTTAATTGGCGCTATTTATCGAAGTGGCCTATTTTAACTTGTCTTTTATTTTATTTTTCATAAAGTTTGTTTTCCAGATATAGAAGAAAGTTTTCACCAAAAAATATAGTAAGGGTATATAATTTTGATATGGATTGCCTAGAGTTTTACAAATATTTGAAGAGATGCGATGGTAATATATTGACTCAAATTGGAAGTGTTAAATAATATATGTAAAATTTTTAAAAGTATACATTCCCGATAATGAATGCAATGAATTTTTGTTGTTTTTTTTTGGTTTTTTTGTTTTTATTTTCAACTATTAAATCAGAATGATATGCTCAGTTTCTATTTTTGTAAATAAAGTTTTTTCGTAAAAACAAATTTTGTTTTTGTATTTTATATGGCGTCGTTAATTTTATCAAATTTAATTTTTTTTTAAATGTGTCCTCTTTTTTTTGGGCAAATGTCCTACATTTTTTATGATGGCGTCCTCTTTTTTTATAATAGAAATGGCAACCCTAGCTGCACTGCACTGTAATAACGGCAATCAGCTGTTGGCATCGGTAGAAACGCCATTTCAATTGTAAACTTAAAGTAATTTTTTGTTCCAAAACGTGTGAAAATTTAAAAAAAGAAGTGCAAAGTTGATTCTAAGCGTTTTGTTATGTTTGCGGATGTTATATTATCGGAAAAAGTGGAAAAAATATATCAAAAGCGCTGATAGATGCATATTCTTATTATCAGGCCGTGGGTCCCCAAATTATTTTGTAAAGCGTGTAGTACAAAACTGTACAAGTAGTCACTTGGTCAAGAAGTATATTTTTATTTTTAATGCCAATGTTACGACTAAGTTCGAAGACTCTTCATTTCTAAATTATCATTTATAAATAATAATTGAATAAAAAAAAATTTTAATCTCTAGTTTTGTTATCTTACACGAAATGGTGCGTATCCGTGTGCAACAGTTATTTAGACATGGAGTCATATGATTCTTTAACGTTAACTGCTTTTCATAACCTTTGTGAAAAAAAATAGCTTTCAAGCTCAACCTGCTGCTGTCGATATATAACCGCCAATCATTTGGAAGTTAAAAGTGAGTTAATTCACTAAACCTTCTGTAGCTTTGTTATTTTTGCACCAATCTGGGTCGGCGCAAAATGTTCGTATTGAAATAAACTAATAACTTATGTAATAAAACAGCACAACTTTTAATTGTTTGGTGTAAAACACATTAGCTGAAAAGAGCAAAATTTTAAAATATCATAAAATTTTTCATGAATTTTGAATTTGTGTCTACTGTAACACCGTCATTTCTTTACGAATCTTCACAAGCGACCGATGGTTATTTTAGAAATTTTATTATCTTTCAATAAAAAATAATAATTACATAAACCAACGAATATTTTTGAAGATATTTGCATTTAAGTGACATCATCTTTTTAAAAATGCAAATAACGTTAATTACGCAATATCTCGAAAGCTAGAACTAATCTGGAAAAACGGAACCCGGAATTGAATTCAGCGCCCCAAATATATAACTTTAGGAATATACATATAGTATACTTGTGTTATTTGAATTCCATCCCTACGTTTAATTCATCCTTTTAACCGTTAAAAATTTTTGTGTGTCGATTTCGGAGATGTCACCCATCACTTTCGAAAATAAAGCTCTTAATTATGCCACCAGTTACTATTTATGTTATATTTTATGTATTGCTATTCATTCAATGCAATAATGTATGTTAAAAATACATATACAAATAATATGCATATTATCTTTTTAGATGATTTCGTATGAAACAGGCTCAATTATTTATATAAATGATACAGTAAATACTTTATTCCAAATACTAAATATTCCAAATTTAAATTATAGGAGTGATGAAATTATTTGAATTAACTATTTGAATTGATATTTTTCTCAAAAATGTTTAATTAAAACTAGTTAATCTTATTTCCTTAAGAGTACCATTTTGACGATTGGATCAAAATCAATTTTATTTTTATTATTAATATTAATTTCGTAATCCAAAGTTATATTTATTTTTTTGTGTACATATAAACAATTTTTCTTACTCACATTTTTTTTTTAAATTAATTATAGATTAATTAAAAATAACTTAAATTAGATATTTTGTAAAATTCATTAATTATTAGTTAAGTTATTAATATCATTTATTTAATGTCATTTTTTCTCCAGTTGTAAATAAGTGTATACCTTCACCAAAAAATGGTCGGAGTATATTCATTTTGTCATTCCGTTTGTAACACATGGAAATATCCATTTTGTACCTTATAAAGTATATATTTTCTGAGTTCTGGATTCATAGAGCTCTGACCGAAAATCTAGGGGGCTCAAATATTGCCAGGATATTTCTTATACACAAGGTTTGTTTGGTATTGAAAATTAGCTAAATCGGACTATATGGAAGAGAGTTATATAAGGAAGACAGTTGTGTCCTTCCAACATCGAATAAAATGCAATTGTGTCCAAACGCATTAACGTAGAGCCATTAAACTTCGAATATATATTTCCTGACTAAAAAAAAATATTTCTTTGAAAATTGCTTAATCTTTGAGTAACGAAAAGAGTTAAAGATCAAAATGTACGAAAATTAATACCGCACAGTGTATTTTTCGATATATTCAAAATATAAAACGTAATAAAACTGACAAAATTAGTTGTGTAATTCTGAAATTTTGCAAACATTACTTTTTGTCCGAAGGCTTTCTATCAACGGAAAATAAATGTGACGTGCTCACTTTTACGCCCACCTCCCATTAAACGCCTTATCTTAAATTCATATAATTTCTCTATGAAAAAAGATTTTGCAAGAATAAAGGACTACATTGAAATATCAAACACATATTGACACGCCTACTTTAACGCCTACTTTCATTGAAAGACAAAGTTTTAGAAAATATTTTTATAGCATATCGAGTTATACAGTGAAAGTGATACATATTTTAGTGTAAACAGATTATTCAATAACGATTACTGTTAATAACAAAATAATAAATATTATTCTATAAAAGTACACAAAATTGGTGGTGGGCATAAAAATTTCGGCATAGCCGAATATAGTGTTCTTACATGTTTATGTTTGCATGCGTGTAGCTTTCAATGCAGGTTTAATTGTAATAAGTAACAGCGACATGAATTCGTCTAATTATTTATTATTTTAATCGATCGATTATTATCGTTTATTAATACTTGCAAATTATAATTATTTTTTTGTGGTTTGTTATTGTAGTTTATACACTTACGAATGCTTCTGCTGTTGTACTGTTGACCGCAAAAAACGAATGTCTGTTTACTTTCTGAACAAAAATAATTAAATGGGAACAATAGACTTTGCACACATATGGCATATGTCATTTTGCCAAAAGAAAAAAAACCAAACAATTCTGCTTAATCACAATTACTTTAAGGTAATGGTTTCCATAGTTGTTTTTCTTCGCAGGCTCTTAAACAAAATCATTATAACGTACAATCCTCGTACAAATTTAGATATTTAAAATAATTTATCAGTAAGTACATGCTATTTAAGTTTTTCATGGGACCTAAAACAAAAGCACAGAATACTCAACTTTCAAGTAAAAACTCGATCGCGTTCGTAATATTACCTCCAGCTTAAAATATGTTTCGTTATTGTAATTTAATTTCAATTTTTCTTCATCAGCCACAGTTTTCGAAAGTATAAATATGCCGTTGGTATTAATACATACACAGAGCAAAAAAATGTGTGTTTCAATTACGAAATTAATTTTAATAATCAAAAGATATTTGTTTGATTTTGCTCCATTCATCAAAATGATTAAATTAAATGGAAATTAAAAGCATTAATTGAAAAAATAATGCAAAAAATTCAAATTAAGTTAATTAAAATTGTATAACTTGAATAAATCTATTTTAATTTTTATTTTAATAAATTTAATCGCGTCTATAAATAAGATTTTGGAATTATTTAAATAAATTATTAATTGTATCATTTATAAAAATAACGGAAGCTATTTTAAACAAAATTACGTAAAAAATATATACTTTTTTTTCTACCAAAAAAATTCTGGCGCTATATTCATTTTGTCATTCCGAAATATCCATTTAAGTAGTAGTATCATCTTAGGATAATCTAGCTATGTCCGCCCGTTTGTTTAAAGCACGATAGAGCTCGACCCGCAAAAGTTAGTGAACTCAAATTTTGCCAGAATATTTCTTATACAAGTTAATGATAATTATGTTCAACACGTTCAACACACTATTGGTGTCAACTGTGAAAATATACTAACCTGTCGTCTAGACAGTTTTTGCAATTTTGTTGTCATTACTAAAAACTTATTTTTATTTATTCTTTATGTTAAATGATGTATGAGCTAAATGTTTGTTTTAAAAAAGGGTTTGATAATTATTTAAAAAAAAGTAAGAGTGTTATATTCGGCCGCGCCGAATCTGATAATACCCTTCACCATCATGTACATACATACGTATAATCTCACATCGTAGCTTAACTTATATTTCATGTTATACGCCATTTTTCCTTATTATTTCTGACGCCATCCTCGAAATTTTACGTAGTTAACCACATTCTACTAGTCAGGCACTTTCATTTGATACCCATATTGATGGGGTAAAGAAATTTGTTTCGCCATTTTGTTTCTCTAGAGGCATTTATATCTAAAAATAGTAGCAAATGTACATATGAATTATTCTATAGCTGAAAAATTTTAACTTTGGTGGTAAAAATATGGGAAAAAACAGAGGCAGTCGTGTTATTTGTTCATATCTCAGAAAGTTATGGGGCGATTGTGCTAAATTTCAAAAGCGATTCATTCCCAGATATTTCCAAAAGATTGATACCATTCACAGATCTGAGGAAGATATGGTTGCTTCTAAAAGTTGATTTCAACCAACACACGGACAGACGGTCAGGGACTAATCGACTCCTCTATTCATAAAATTCAGAAAATATATACTTTATGGGGTCGGAAATAAAAATTGTAGAAATTACAAACGGAATGACAAAGCTATATATACCCTTGTGCACCACAATTGAAGCGGCTGTGCCGAATTTTTAATATCCACCACCAATTTTGTGAACATTTAAAGCCAAACTTGTATTATTTTGTTATTAACTGTAATCGCTATGAAATAAGATATGTATCAATTTCCTTGTATAACTTCGAAATGTATTAGGTTAGGTTGAAAAGGAGGGGTATAAAAGCCCAAACCCATGACAGGTATGCACTTATGCCCAGTTGGCATGTTGTGCGCTCCATATGGAAAACGAAATTCCCAAACAAAAACCATAAACATAATTTCCCATAAATGACGGACTAGTCCAAGAACACAGTCCCCTCAATGTAACTCCTTATGGATCTCCAGTTCGAGTTCCCCCGGTATTCTAAGTTCGGCATAGTATCCACTGTAAAGTTTTCGCGCCTAATATGCCCAAACGCAGGACAATGACAGAGGTAGTGTACCAAAGTCTCATCCTCTTCCTCGCAGGCTCTACATGTTGTCTCCTCAGATAATCTCATTCGAGCTAGATGAGTTCTCAACTCCGTATGACCTGTAATCACACTGGTTATTTTCCTAAGTGTAGGTCTACTTAATCTCAGAATCTCCTTTGATTTCCCAAGATTTGGGTCACCCCATAGTATTCTTGTCACCTTATCGACATCAGTGCTTTGCCATTTTCTCACATGTTCCTCCCTCGCCCAACGTTTAAGTTCATCCTTAAATCGTTTAAGGGGTTTGGCGTTCTCCAAAGTTATAGTACTCAGAAGAGCTCCCATTTTGGATAATTTGTCGGCTTTCTCGTTTCCGTTCAGCCCGTGATGGCTTGGTATCCATATTATCTCCAGACGTTCACAATTTGCATATGAGTTTATCTCACTCTTGCATTGCAAAACGTTCCGGGATTCAACTTTCTCCTTTCTCAATGTCTCAATCATTGATTGGCTATCCGTAAAGATACGAATTGGGGTTTCGCTATTCGTTTCCTTTATCCATTTAATTCCTTCCGTAATCGCCATGATCTCAGCCTGAAAAATAGTGTTGTGATCTGGTAGGCGGAAGTATATGCTTCTATTTCGGCTTATGTCGTATAAGCCCATTCCAGTTTTGTCACCAATCTTTGAACCGTCTGTATAAAGATCGACTCCATGGGTGTTTCCCATCCTGATTATCTCATCCCATTCTCCCTCTTCCGGTATTATGGTGATGCAGTTAGTATTCTCATATCTCATCGGGATTTTATCACATGTTAATTCCGTAATATTTCCCATCGGTAAGATATCCGTTATTTTTTGGTATCTGGTCTTATGTTCTCTAATAAGCCACTCATCTATTGCCATTAATCTTGTGGCAGCTAAGGCCGCTTCATATTTTACCTGTATCTCAATTGGCCAAATGGATAATATATTCTCAATGGCCATTGTCGATGTGGTCCTCATCGCGACGCAAATACTAATGCAGCACTGTCTCTGAATCTTTTGAAGAGGTTTTTATTCACCTTCTTTTCTAAGGATGTCCACCACACTAACGAAGCGTACGTAATTGTAGGCCGCAGTACACTCGTATATAGCCAATGTGTCATCCTTGGGCTTAAGCCCCATTTTGAGCCTATCACTCTTCTGCAGAGGGCCCGAATTCTTTGAGCTTTTTCCACTTTACATACAATGTGGTCCTTCCAGGATAGTCTCCAATCAAGTACTATTCCTAGGTATTTGACCTTCTTATCAATCTTAATTGTATTATTCCGAAAGATGGGATAGCTGTGCACCGGTATCTTCCTCTTTCTCGTAAACAAACAGATTTCATTGTTTTCCGGGTTGACATTGAGCCCTCGCTCCTTTGCCCAGTTATAGGATATATTCAAAGCCTCCATTGCTCTCATACATAAAGAATTTGGATTCGTCCCCCTGATCACTATCGCAACATCATACGCGTAACAGATAGGTTTGAATCCTTCATTTGATAGAATCCTCAGTAGACTATGTTTGGTAGTCATCCATAATAGTGGAGATAAAATACCTTCCTGCGGGGTTCCTCGACATACTTTGTCCCTTCTCCTCACTCCATTTGCCTCACAATTTATCCATCTGTTCCTTAACATATTGCTAATACATGCAATTAAGACATTGTTTAACCCTAAGTTCTCTAAGGAACCAATAAGACTCGCGGTATTTACGTTATTGAAAGCTCCTTCTATGTCTATGAATACGCCTATAGTATACACACCCAGGTCGAAGGATCTTTCTTTATGATAAACAACTTCCTGAAGAGCAGTCTCAGTAGATCTGCCCTTGATATAGGCGTGTTGTCCAAATTTCATTGAATCGCCTGGTAATCGTCTTCTGACCATTCCATCGACGATACGCTCCATGGTTTTCAATAAGAATGATGTTGAGCTTATGGGTCTATAAGCTTTAGGATTTGCGTAATTTTCCTTTCCTGGTTTAGGTATGAAAACGACTCTCGCCTCCCTCCATTCCACAGGGGTATACGCATATTTTAGGCAAGTAGTAAAAATGTTCGCCAGCCTTATATCGATTAGGTCAATGCTTCTTTGTAGGAGAGCCGAAAAATACCGTCCGGCCCTGGTGCCTTATATGGCAAGAAACCGCCTCTCTGACCATCTTTGCGGTTATAATTATGTCCGTCGTGGCACTACCATCATGGGGGTGGGGAATTTATCCGTCAACCGCCATTTCGGTTTGGAAGTGTGCCTCTATCAGTATTCCCAGTGTCTCTTCCATCGTCTCCGGCCTTTTCCCGTTCGAGTCAACGAGGGTTTCCGGTTGGGTGTGGGTTTTCGATAGGAATTTCTTAATTCTAGAAACGTCATTCACGCCGTCCACCTGATTGCAAAAAAGCCTTTAGGATCTGCGTTTGGCGATTCTTATTGCTTTGTTGTATATTCTGAACTTTTTACTGTAATCGTCCCAGTATACTGATTGTTTCTTTCGATAGGCTCTGTTAAATAGCCTTCGGGCTTCTTTCCTGAGATTAATCAGTTCACCTGTCATCCAGGGCTTTGCTCTTGGGGTTCGCCTTTGTCGAAGTGGACAATGCTCCTCAAAAGTTTCCTTAAAATCGTCAGTCAGCCTTGCCACCATCGAATCTATCGTGTCCAGATTTACATCCGGTTCCGGATCAGTTTCGAGTTTATGTTGAAGACTTAACCTAAAATTTGGCCAGTCTGTTCTGGCCTTATTCCTAAAAGTCACCGGTTCCGGTGGCGGATGAGTTAAGGTCATAAAAATATAGCGCTGGTCCGAATAAGAGTGCATATCAGATACGTGTAAATCGCAAATTTCATCAATCAAATTTTCTGAATATATAGTCACATCAATTACCTCTTCCCTAATTCGGTTAATAAATGCAGGTTTATTACCTGAGTTAAGGGTGAATAAGTTATTTGCATTTAGGAATTCCCATAGGGCATATCCTTTGTTGTTACAGTTCGTGCTGCCGCAAGAGAGGTGATGCGAGTCAGCACAAAAAATAAGCTGACAGGTGTCTGGCCTTTTTTGGAATTTTCAACCCCTAAGGGAAAAAAACGGGTAAAAACTATAATTTTTGGTACCCTATGTAACTTCCAAGCGCATAAAGCTAGGAAAAAAAATTAAACTGTATTAGGTAATCCGCGAAAAAACATTAATAAGAATTCGCCACTTTTTTCAAATTCATATTTATAAGGGGTAAAAATTGTCCCTTTTTTTTGTACTTTTTTTAAAATAAACTTTTCTTATATTATTCAATGGGACAAAATTTTAAAATTATTATTTCCTAATAGAATATGGACAACTATTTAGGTGAAATTTTTGGAAACTTTTTTGGGGACAAAAAAGGTACCAAAAAGGGGAAAATTCCGGAATATGTATGTAATTCCTAATTAGACGGCCAATTTTCACAAAATTTTTAAGTGGGATTTCACTAGACATAAAAAATTATGTAATTTAGTTAAAATTGAAACACATTCATAACAGGGTAGAAAAGGGAAAAATCGGGAAGAGTTTGGTGCTTTTTAGAACATAATTACTTTTATGCAAAAAAGAGTAGATTTACTGACCTTAAATCATGTCTATTAAAATATTTTGTTACATAGATATTTGAACATTTTAAACTTGAAACTTGGACCAAAAATGTACTTTTTCGCTTTTCTATGGTAGTTGTTGTATTTTATACGTTTATAAAGGCAGAATTGTTGAATAAAAGACTATTGATTCCAGGTAAGACTAAAAATGTTATGGATGACCAAAAAGGTACTTTTTTTAATTTTTAATTTACTTTTTATATATTCTTCGTTTGCGAAGCTAGAATTTTAAAATTAGGTGAGACCGAAAATGTTATGGTCGACCAAAAAGTACTTTTTTGAATTCTTGTGGTGCTTTTAGTATTTTCTACGTTTATGAAGGTAGGACTGTACAATCAAAAACTATTGATTCCAGGTGAGACTAAAAATGTTATGGGCGACCAAAAAGGTACTTTTTTAATTTTTATGGTACTTTTTGTATTTTCAACGTTTGCGAAGCTAGAATTTTGAAATTAGTTACTATTGATACAAGGTGAGACTGAAATTGTCATGGGCAACCAAAAAAGTACTGTTTTGATTTTTATGATACTTTTTGAATTTTCTACGTTTATTAAGGCAGGATCTTACAATCAAGGACTTTTGATTCCAGGTGAAACTGAAAATGTTATGGGCGACGACAAAGATACTTTTTTGAATTTTTATGGTACTTTTTGTATTTTTAACGCGAAGCAAGAATTTCGATACAAGGTAAGGCTAAATATGTTATGGGCGATCAAAAAGGTGTTTTTATGAATTTTAATGGGAATTTTTGTATTTCCTACGTTTATAAAGCTAAAATAGTGAAATAAAGGATTGTTGATTCAATTTGAACATTAAAATTATATTGGAGACACAAAAAAGCCTTTTCGCATTTTTATTGTACTCTTTGTATTTTTACGTTGGTAAACATCGATTCTTAAAATTAATGTCTTTTGATCCGAGGTCTAAATCTTAATATTATGGACGACCAAAATTACTTTTTCTCTTTTTATATATTTTGTATACATAGAATTCTGAATAAAGACAATAATAAACCAAGTGGAAGTTTTAGTGAAGAAAAAATTTAACTTTTATTATTTTTAGGGTAATTTATGCAAAATATGAATCTTAATTTTTTAAACTCAGTAGCATTGATCTTGCTTTTAGTTAGGAAATATATCCCCGATATATACTTACTCTACTTTTTATTTTTTTTAGTAAATCGGATCAGGGATACAAATTTTCATTAATTGAACCAAAAATATTTAATAATTATAAATAGAACTTGAGCATTCAATAAATAGTAAGAACTGCGCTAACGAAGTAGCGGGTTAAATGCTAGTCTATATATATAAAAGGTAAACATCGATTCTTAAAATTAATGTCTTTTGATCCGAGGTCTAAATCTTAATATTATGGACGACCAAAATTACTTTTTCTCTTTACATATATTTTGTATACATAGAATTCTGAATAAAGACAATAATAAACCAAGTGGAAGTTTTAGTGAAGAAAAAATTTTACTTTTATTATTTTTAGGGTAATTTATGCAAAATATGAATCTTAATTTTTTAAACTCAGTAGCATTGATCTTGCTTTTAGTTAGGAAATGTATCCCCGATATATCCTTACTCTACTTTTTATTTTTTTTAGTAAATCGGATCAGGGATACAAATTTTCATTAATTGAACCAAAAATATTTAATAATTATAAATAGAACTTGAGCATTCAATAAATAGTAAGAACTGCGCTAACGAAGTAGCGGGTTAAATGCTAGTCTATATATATAAAAGTGAAACTCTGTGTGTGTGTGTGTGTTAGCTATAGACTTCGAAACTGTAAAACCGATCAGACTCAAACTTTGGCAAGTTGTTATACACATACCAGGGAGTGTTCATGGGTGGAAAAAAGTGGGCGGGGCCACGCCCATAAAAATTTGTTATCAGTTTTAGCTACTTGCACTTGACCGATTTTTCTGAAACTTTGCACACATATCGAGCTGTCATGACTAAATAATTTCGTGATAAGAAAAGTGGGCGAGGCCACGCCCCTAAAAAAGTTTATGATTTTGAGGTACTTGCACCAGACCGATTTTTCTGAAACTTTGCACACATATCGAGCTGTCATGACTAAATAATTTCGTGATTAGAAAAGTGGACAGTGCCACGCCCATAAAAAAAAAGGTATCATTTTGAGGTACTTGCACTGGACCGATTATTCTGAAACTTTGCGCACATATTGAGCTGTTATGACTTTACAATTTTGTGATTAGAAAAGTGAGCAGGGCCACGCCTATAAAAACAATTGTAATTTTGAGGTACTTGCACTGGTCCGATTCTTCTGAAACTTTGCACACATATTGAGCTGTTACGACTTTACAATTTCGTGATTATAAAAGTGGGCAATGCCACACCCATAAAAAAATTATAATTTTTAGGTTCTTGCACTTGATATTCAATTAAAATTCAGAATGCATTTCGATTCATTAAGGGGCGTAGCAACGCGCGCCGAGTTTGGCTAGTAACTAATAAAACAAAACGTAAAGTCATTCCGTTAAAAACCAATAACAACATATACATATACAACAATAACAACATTCTGCTTTAAATAAATTATCATCTGCAATAATAAACAACATATTACATTCTACATACATAGTTGTACACACATTCGTTAACTCTTTGAATACTCTTTGATTTGTTCTATATCGAGTTGCAAAATAACTGATATTAATGCGACCGTAATTACTTGTTGGCTGTGTGATAAAATGTTTCATGTGAAATGTATTGATATCCCTGCTAGAGTCGCTGATGTTCTAAATGAGGATAGAGGACTACGTTGGTGTTGTACATTTTGTAAAAAAAATTGATGTTGACTTTTTTAAATTTTTTAAATCCAACCGTGACAAGTTTAACGAATTAAAAAAGGAATTCTCGTTGCTATCTAAAAAACTGGATGACTATGAAAAGAATTTTGAAGACTTTAAAACAATTGATAAATTATGCAATAGAACTTTTCCGCAATCGTTACCTAAACGTCGAAAATCAGCCAGAAATGCTAATAAAACTAATCAACCCCATAGCCCGTTGTCTTCTGCTTCTAATAATAATCTTGTTCTTCCTTCAACTTCCTCCTTTTCATCAATTTTAAAAATAATATAAACAATGGAACATCGACTGATACACTCGTATTAGCGAATAACCAGAATCATACACATAATGGTACTAATTCAAGCGCTGTTAAACCATTACGTGTGATTCCAGTATATAATAAAAAATCAATATTTATGTCTCGATTCGCTTTTGAAACAACGGTTGACGACATTGATTATGATATTAAAACTAAGCTGAACTACGATGCTGTTATTCAAACGAAGAAGTTTATTTACTCTCAACCTAGAAGTATTACGTCTTTTAAAATAACTGTACCACTTGATATTTTCGAACAAATAGTTTATCCTTGTTTCTGGCCAAATAACGCATTAGTTCGGGAATATATTTACAAAGAAAACCTTAAAACAAATAACATGGCTCGTCTACCTACTCATGATTTTAACAATAAAAAAACTAGACTCAATTTTTGATAATCAAATAGTAGTTACATACCAAAACGTTCGTGGATTAAAATCTAAGTTATCCAAACTATATATTGAAAGCTTTGAGTTTACACAACACGTAATTATTTTTACTTAAACCTGGTTAAACAAAAATTCTGAAGAAATTGTAACGGATACAAGCCATTCAACAGAATTTATTGGTGTCCTGATAAAGATTGACCATAAACGGATTTTCATAACTTGCTCCTATATTCCTCCTTGTTCTCAACAGTCAATTTACAATGATCATATAAAAGCCATTGAAAACGTTGTTTTAAGTTCAAATCCAGATGACCATATTCTTGTGTTTTATGATTTCAATTTACCTTCTGTTTCAAGGTTATACTCAGCCGAATTAATTTATTACATTCCCACTAGAATGAATTTCTGGAATAACGAATTGATTAATAAATTTTATAACTTGTTTTTATATGAGATTAATGGCATTCGCAACAAGCATAATAAGCTGCTTGACTTGGTGTTCGTAAATGATCCTGCTGATTACATCATGAATCGTGTAGACCCTGTTACTATACCTGAAGATCCATATCACCCAACAATAGAATTAAGTTTTAGTATCCCAACTTCTCGTAAATACAATACAAACAGAAAAAATAAAGTGTATTGTTTTAAGCATGCTGATTATGTTGCCCTGAATCAATATTTTTTTAACACGGGCATGAGTTGCTTTCAGTTTCCGATAGTGCCAGGCTACCTATAGATGCGATGGTAGATTTATTTTATAAAACCGTGTTTGTTTATATAAATGAATGAGTTCCAAAAATTTCGTTAAAAAAACACTCTGGTCCTCCTTGGAACTCTAAGCAGTTGTCGATAATTAAGAACCTTAAGAACAAACGTTACAAGCAATATAAAATAACTGGTTTAATCACAGATTATGGAAGATACTCTGCTGTAAGGGCTACTTATAACACGCTGAATACTAAATTATATAATAAATACTTAAATGATATGAGAGCTAATTTTAAAAATGACCCAAAATCCTTTTATAAATTTGTCAACTCTAAAAGAAAATCTTCTAGCTTCCCGACTATCAAGTACATTATTCCTTTATTTATATCTGGAAATAAATCGCGACTTGTAAACTACAGAGGTATGGTAAAATTAAGTATGATTCCTAAACTTTTCGAAAAATGCATTACCGAATCTCCCTGTCACTAAGTTTCATCAATAATGGCATTTCTCAACATGGCTTCCGTAAAGGTTGCTCAATAACAAATCTTCTACAATTGACATACTTAATTAATCGAGGATTTGCTAATGGTCAGTGTACTGAAGTCATCTACACGGACTTTAGTAAACCTTTTGATAAAGTCAACCATATTCTGTTAATCAAAAAGCTTAATTTGTTGGGATTTACCAATAATAGTTTGGCTTGGACTAATTCATATTTAACGGACAGAAACCAACGTGTTTGCTTCAATAACACTCTATCTAAACATATAACAGTAAAATCTGGAGTTCCACAAGGCAGCCATCTTGGTCCAATTTTATTGACCCTGTTTATAAATGATCTTCCAAATGCTATTAAATTTTCTAATGTTCGATGTACGCAGATGACGTAAAAATTTTTAATATCGGTAATAACTGTGGTAATTATAATCTGCTGCAACAAGACTTAGATAGTTTCTTTATATGGTGTAATACTAACTTAATGGATTTGAATTTAAATAAATGTAAACACATGCACTTTTCCCGTAAAACAGATGAAATAAGCTCATTCTTCTTGAATGGTTACAAACTGGAACTGGTTGATTTAATAGTTGATTTGGGTATTCTATTTGATGTTAAACTTAATTTTAATCAGCATATTACCCTAATATCTAATAAAGCTCGTGGGGCTCTTGCTTTTATAAAACGCCAAGGAATTTTCAGACCCTTACATCACTAAACAGCTCTATACATCTTAAGTAAGGCCAATATTAGAATTCGGTTCAATTATCTGGAATCCTCAATATAATCTGTACTCTGATAAAATTGAGTCTGTACAGAAACAATTTCTGTTGTTTTGCTTACGTCACCTTTTTCGAAATAGTGTTACAAATCAAGAATTGCAATAATTAAACCTCCTACTCTACAGAACCGTAGAACAATGCTGAATGTAACGTTTGTTATCAAATTTATTAACTGAGATGTATGCTCTAATTTCCTGCTAAGCAACTTATCCTTCAATATTCCACCTCGTCCAACTAGAAATTTCAACCCATTGCACGTGCAATTTTTTCGTCGAAATTATGCTAATAATAATCTTTTAAGAATAATTTATTGCGATTTTAATAATCTTTATCATTTAATTGACTTTTCTGTTAGTGTTAATATTATTAAGAGAAATATCATAGTGTTTTAAATTCGTAATAGTAATATATTTCTGTCACTTTATTTTAATAGTCTGTAAGGATTTATACCATAGACTTACTTAAAAAAATAAATAAAAATTTCGAAATTTTTGTTTTTAAAAATTCATGAAAAATTAAAAAATGCAGCCAGGCTTCTAATTTTTACACGTATGAAAAACAAAGCTGCAAATACAACAAGCTATAAATGATTAAAATCTGTTGGCAACTTTTGATTTTATTCATAAAATTCGAAAAATTTTAATTATTTTAAGAATTTTATAAAACGGCATATTTGTATGGGAGCCCCCCTAAGGAAAGTATAATTTGAGAGAATGTTAAGAACAAAAAACATTGGAGGTCGGTCATACATTTTATCCCCCTAGAAGTGAATCCTAGGTTTCAGAAAACACGTATAAAAAACAAAGTTCCAAACAAAATAAGCTATAAGTGATTAAAGTCTGTCTACATCTATTGATTTTTTCAGAAAAGATGAATTTTTTTTATTTTTTATAATAACCAAACTTAAAAATTTTAAAACCTTTATTTTTGTAGCTTATTTGTTGAAGTTAAAGTTTTTATTTAGAAATTTATTCTTCTTGCTCCGCATATTCCAACAAATATCCCTTAATAGCGAATCAAGTTGTTTGTTTCTATACCAGTGTTCGAGCCTAGCTGTTGTTTGGTGAAATCTTTCGCCATGTTCATCAACCTCGGCTGGTGATTGTATATTAAATTTTTCGAAATGTATTTTCAATGACATTCTAACCTTTAAGTTTTTAAATGCGGTTTTCTATTACTGATTTCACACAATTCCAGGCCAATAGCTCGATATTATTCAATGCAACCTCAAATTGATGGTCCATCATAAGACGATGAATGTCCGGTCCATTAAGAATTCCTGTAAAATAAAAACATTATGATATGTAATATAAATCTAATTTAATAAAGTAGTTCATACCTTCTTTAACTTTCATGCCGCTTAATCGTGGAAAAATTCGGCGCAATTCGGTAAAAGCAACACCATCTGGGCTTAGTGCTTTTATAAAATTTTTTACAATACCCAGTTTGATGTGGAGTGGAGGAAGCAAAATCTTTTCCATCGGCACAAGTGGTGATTCAATAACATTATTTTTATGCAATCTGCTTTGCTCACGTAAAGTCCAATACCGTGTATTGTACTGGTCGCCGTCGAAACGCGTATTCCATAAGCATATGAAGCACATATTTTTAGTATAGCCCAACTGCATGCCTCTTAAAAAAGCTACCACCTTTAAATCTGCGCATATTTTATACTTGTGGTCTTCATATTTAATTAACTGTATTATTTTTTTCATTGATGCGTATGTCTCTTTAGTATTTGTGCTTAGTGCTATCGGAATAGGACTTTTTAAATTAGTGACATGTAGCAAAACTGCTTTAAGCAGCTTTTGGAAGAATCAAAGAATAAGCGCCAGTCTCCAGGATTATATTCATTTTGCATTGTTAAAACCAAGCCGCGGATGTCAGTACAATACGCGATAGAATTATTCTCAATAGATTTAAAAAAGTCGTAAATCGTCTATGGTGATTGATAGCCCGTTTATTTGTACACCTGGTGCTAAAATATTAGCTCGTTTTAACTCTTTTGTCAAGAGAATGCTCTGTCTTTGAGATAATTTTAGACGCCGTACCATTATATTTATCCAGACGATCTTGCGTGATTTCATTGTAACTGCTTGGAACCGTGATGCATGACGGTTAGTACATTGAAGTAGCTGGTCCACTCGCTAACAGAATGAATTATTGAGGGAATATGTTCTGTTGGTATTTGGCTATCCGGAACAGGAATTTCATCAGAATGTGGCAGCGGAAATCGAGCATATGCTGTTTCAGTATAAGATATATAAGTCTTTTTCTTCTGTTCGTACCCGCTGTATAATTTACGCACGCATAACACTCATCTTCAACATGAACTATGGGATCTCTCCAAATCATTGGAACATCAAATGGCATGCCGTCTCCATTTTTCCCCCACTTATTTAAATGGTAAATGAAGTGTGTACAAGGTACTTGTATCAGTAGTGATTTTACGGCGACTTGACATATTTTTATATTTCCCACACACATAACAAAAGTAATTAAACTTTTTGCACGCCTCCGTCTTAGATATTTCAATATCACTGATTGGATCCAAGACTGTCAAAGGCTTTAAACTTCACTAATCGCTTTCGCAAGCACTTTCCATATGACAGTAAAGGGGTTGAGGAACTCTTACTTATACTGTAATTGCTTTAATCAAAGTGCATTCATGACCATATTTTGTAAAAAAACAAGTAAGAGTGCTATATTCGGCCGTGCCGAATCTTCTATACCCTTCACAACGTGTAGTCATGCAATAACAGTAGTTTGTATCACCATTCAGCCCATATGAAATACGTACATACATATAAAAAACATACATATATAAAAACATCCCATTGTAAAATTATATATTAACGTATGTATGTTAAAAAAAAAAATAAAATAACAAAAAAAATTTAAAAAAAAAATTAAAAAAAAAAATTTAAAAAAAAATGTAAAAAAATGTAAAAAAAAATATATATAACAAATATAAAACAAAAAAAAATATATATAACAAATATAAAACAAAAAAATATATTTAATAAAAAAAAAAAAAAAAATTTTAAAACAAGTAAGAGCGCTATATTCGGCCGTGCCGAATCTTATATACCCTTCACAACATGTAGTCATGCAATAACAGTAGTTTGTGTACCATTCATCCCATATAAAATACGTACACGTATGTATGTTAAAAAAACGAAAAAAAAAAAAAATTGTAAAAAAAAATTTTTAAAAAAATTTAAAAAAAAAAAATTTAAAAAAAAAATTATTATATATATAATATACATATATAAAACAAAAAAAAAAATAAATAAAAAAAAAATTAAAAAAAACAAGTAAGAGTGCTATATTCGGCCATGCCGAATCTTATATACCCTTCACAACGTGTAGTCATGCAATAACAGTTGCTTGTATCACCATTCATCCCATATGAAATACGTACACGTATGTATGTTAAAAAAACGAAAAAAAAAAAAAATTTTTAAAAAAATTTAAAAAAAAAATTAAAAAAAAAATTATTATATATATAATATACATATATAAAACAAAAAAAAAAAAAAATAAAAAAAAAATAAATAAAAAAAAAATTAAAAAAAAAAATAATAATAAAAATATAAATAATATATTAAATAAAAAATAAAAAAAAAATAAAAAAAAAAATTAAAAAAAAAATTTTTTTAAAAATTAAAAAAAAATTTTTTTTGGCTCAGTTGGGATTCGATGCCACGTTTTCTCTAACCAGTATACACGTTTGTATGTATGTATGTTGTTGTTGTAATGTTGTTTTTGTGAAAAAAAAATCGAGGTGGTCGTGGGTTTTTGCTCATATCTCAGTTGTTTATGTACCGATGTTTCTGATTTTCAATAGCGATCTACTCCCGAATATTTCTGATATTTTAATATCTTACCCGGGTCCAACCTATGTCGGGGGGCTTCAAAAAGTTGATTTCAACATACACACGGACAGACGGTCAGACGGACAGACTGACAGGGCTTAATCGACTTCCCTATTCATAAGCTTTCAGAAAATATATACTTTATGGGGTCGGAAATGAAAATTGTAGAAATTTCACACGGAATGACAAACCTATATATACCCTTTTTCACTGTGTGAAGGGTATAAAAATAAAAAAAAAATAAAAAAAAATTTTAAAAATATTAAAAAAAATTTTTTTGCTAAGCTGGGATTCGATCCCATGTAATTAATTACTCATTTAAAAAGAATATTGCAATGAGAATAATAAATCAAGAGGATAAAAAATATTTTTTTATGAATAAATAAATTATTTTGAACAAAAGTATCTCTTAATCTAAGAAGACATGATTTTGATGAGATTATTTAACTTTATTAACATAAGAAAATATAGTAAATAAGTTATTATGAATTCGGACAATGTCCAACTCAAATAATTTGGTAAGACCCCCCGTGCTAAAAGTACAACAAACCCAAGCTGCACCTAATATGAGAGAACTAGAAGCTAAAATAAGAAAAATAGTTTCGGAAACAATGCGAGAACAGGTTAGAGAAATAGTTCAGGATTTTAGAAATCCCACAATTCAAAATGAACAGGAGCAAATAATTGAACCATAGCACAGGGCCCAGTTAGGTAAACTAGACAGGGTACCAGTTGCTGTCAGATGCTTGCGAGAATTTTCCGGACTGCCAGGAAAATATAGTTCCTAGAAAAAGTCAGTGTAAGGGATCTTAGATATATATCAACACTTAAACCTTCATTATACAGACAAGAAGGATGTCAGTACCCTAGAGTACCAACTGACTTTTTTGATTCAGGGCACAGAGTCAATCCAGGTATTTTATCAGACGGTGTATAAGAACCTATCTCTGATATTGAACAGAATATGTTGCATGGATATTGGGCAAGAATCATTGCGTCTTTTAACTCAAACATACAGAGACAAAGCACTTTATCCGAGGCCTAAAGGGAGATCTTCTAAGGCTTCTAGTTATGAAGGAACCAGTCGATTTGCCCAGAGCATTACATCTATGCCTTAAATTGGAAAATCAAAATTTTAGGACATATTACGCGCAGAATGTAAGATCAAGTCAAAATTTTAGACCTGTCGCCCCACGAAATAATCATGGTGTTACTTCAAATATATTTCACCCGGAATTGGCACACATTCCACCACCACAACGACCAAAGAAAGCATCTGACCAGTTCCAAAGACAGCCTTCCGTTCAAGCATACGGAAATAATAGATACCAAATTTAGGGTACGTTCCCTAAATACCCCCAATTCAATAATTATCAACCACCAAAACCTCTTGTGCAAAAGTCAGCCGAACCTATGGACATTGACCTGAGTATTAGGATTCGTAGTATAAATTATATGAATAGATCAGTAAATAACGGTCTCTATGGAAAGCGACTACCACCACAACACCCAGAGGCTCAAAAGAAGAGTAGGAATTTTCAGTTACAGGCAGAAATGAATAATTCTGTAGAAAAACAAGAGATAGACGAAATTGACATTAACAGATACCTAAGACGGACAGTGGACAAATTCTTAAGTTTTTAATCGGTTCGAATAAAAATTATGTACGACCAAATCTTGTAAAAAACACTATTCCAAATAGAGAAAGTTTTTATAAAAACTCAATTGCAGGGAAAGTAGAAATCCGTTTCCACACTAATATCTTTCTATTTAGTCAAACAGACGTACCAATAAAACTCTTTCTGTTGTCAGATTTAAGTACCTTCCTTGGCATCATCGGAAATGACGCACTCAAAGACCTTTACGCAATTAAATATTTACACTAAATAAATGAAGGAAATGAAAGGAAAATTTTATTAAAGGAATTTCCAACAGATGGCATTAACATGACTTCAATTAGAACTAGTCACTTGACGCAACGACAAAAAGACATGCTAAAGAGAGCTGTTTTAACATATGTCAAACTTTTTTCTGCCCCCGGCGAACAGCTAAACTATACCAAGAAAAGTATAGGAGAAATACGAACAAAAACTGAAGACCCAATTTACTCTTAAACTTATCCCTAATCTTTAAGCTTGAAAAAAGAAATCAAATTCTAGGTGAAAACTTTATTACATCATTTTCTATTAATAATCGTAAATACGACTCCACTCATTTACCATTTAAATTAAAGAATTCACCAGCGATATTTCAGTGCGCAGTGGACGAAATTCTACGTTCTTAAATTGGAGTTTAGTGCTATGTCTATACAGACGATATAATTATTTTTAGCACAAATGAGGATCGACATATTAACGATATTACTGAAATATTCCGTACTTTAAACGAAGCTGAACTCATGTTCGTACATTGATAAGTGTGAATTTTTTAATAATTAGGTTGAATTTTTAGGGTTTCTTATTTCTCGCCAAGGTTTACAGACAAAATAAGTTGAGGCTATAATGAACTTTCCATACCCCAACACGTTAAGATATCTTTGATACTTCCTTGGACTATCCAGTTATAATCGCCGCTTTGTCAAGGATTACGCTAAAATGTCAAAGCTTTTGACAGATCTCTTAAAAGAGGCGAGTATCTCGAAACTAATCAAGAAAGAGAAGAATTGATCTAGACCAACCTGCAAAAAAAAACATTTGGAAAAATAAGGATATATTATCATCAAGAGATATGATCTTGACATACACAGATTTCGACAAAAGTTTTGAACTGACAACGGTGGCTTCGAACTCTGCGATAGTATAGGTCTATTACATTCATTTCTGGATCTCTCAGTAAGAATGAAGAGAATTATGCAGCTAATGAGAGGGAAATGTTAGCTATAATTTGGGCTCTAAATTTTCTCAGAAATTACTTATATGACCGTGCTAGGGTAATTATATACATGTATCATCAACCGCTCATCTACGCTCTAGGCAACAAAAATAACCATGCCAAAATAAAGCGTTGGAAGTCTATACTGGAGGAGTATAATTATGAACTCCACTATAAGCCTGGCAAGAGTAACGTTGTATAATATGCTCTTTCCAGACCTCCTTGTAATAAAACTACACAGTGACGAAAGTTCAGGTGAGAATTAAATTCCATTAGAAGAATGTCCTACTAACGTTTATAAAAACCAAATTTTCATACTTATAGGAGAAACAGGCGAATATTAGTTTAAACCTTCCTTTCCAAAATTTCACAGACACATTATTTCAGCCCCAAATTATTCAGAAGAACACGTCGTATATACACAGGCGAAAGTAATAGATTTGACAGACACTGTAAAACAAGAGGAAGAGTCTATAAGTTCCATAAAACAGCGCATAGAAATGCAAGGGAAAACAAAATGGAACTTCGAGAAAAAATTTTATTTTCCAAAAATTAACGAAAAACTTAGTAAAATAGTAGATAAAAATAGGGTTTGTAAGGAAGGAAAATATGATATGATGAACATATTACCTACCCCAATTCCTCAATATGCTGGGGAAATACTACACATAGATATTTGGTCTACCGAAAAACTTTTCATACTAACTTCAATTGATAAACTCACAAAATATGCTCTAGCGAGTCCATAAATTCCAGATTAATTTAAGATATCCTTCAACCGCTGAAAAAAATATTATTTAATTTTGGTTGTTGTAGATAACGAAAAAGTCTTGAAATATATTTATGCTTGCAGATCAGTAAACATCAAAGTTTTTAAGACTCCACCTTACAAGAGTACGGTAAATTGACAGGTTGAACATTTTCATTCTACACTTTCTGAAATTATGCGCTGTCTTAAAATGGACAATACACATAGGAGTTTTAAAGAATTACTAGATGTATTAAAAATATCGTATTGTATCGAAGAACTCTCAGAAGGTTTAATTTTCCTGAACAATGTAAACGAAACAATTACAGCACAGATCATGAAGTATGAATTAAGTGGAACCTTCCTGATAAATATGAGCAATGAGATAATTGAAATTAACAACAAACGTTATTAAATCCTTGCATCTCCTAATATGACGCCAATCCGAGCTAAAATGCAAGAAGCACCAACAGAAGAAAAAATATTTAACCTTTTATCCCTTGAATCACTATAAGAATTGCATACATAAAAGCAACATAAAAGCAATCCACAGAATAAGTAAGGAAACATAGATTTCTAACATTGCAATTTCTACCACATTCTTGGCCACATTTAGTTTAATACTTTGGGCTATTAAAAAAGCAATTAAAAGCTATCATCAACATTGGCCTTGAATCGGACAGCAGCCTTACCAGTGGATACGGATGGAAAAATTATGATAATTATGTATGATCAACACGCGCAACACACTATTGGTGTCAACTGTGAAAATATATTAACCTGTCGTCTAGACAGTTTTCGCAATTTTGTTGTCATTACTAAAAACTTATTTTTATTTATTCTTTATATTAAATGCACAAGGGTATATATAGCTTTGTCATTCCGTTTGTAATTTCTACAATTTTCATCTCCGACCCCATAAAGTGTATCTTTTCTGAAAGCTTATGAATAGAGGAGTCGATTAAGCCCTGACCGTCTGTCGGTGGTTGGTTGAAATCAACTTTTAGAAGCAACTATATGTTCCTCAGATCTGTGTATGGAAATATCCTTGAATGAATCGCTATTGAAATTTAGCACAATCGCCCGATAACATTCTGAGATATGAGCAAATAAACACGACTGCCTCTGTTTTTTCTAATAGTTTTACCATCAATAGAGAGAATAGAGTTATAGCTTTTAATGCAAGAGTCTGTCAAAAAAAACCATGTCCTTAAAACATCGAATAAAATGCTATTGTAGCCAAACGCATTGACGTTGTGAGGGCTTGAATGAATTTGAAATTGTTATGTAGGTTTCCAAATAATTTGAAAATATTGTTTCAAACATTTTCATTTTATTTTAAATAAAACAATAAAAAAATGGAATAAAAAAATACAAGAGAGGAACAATTTTGTTATTTTTAAAAGTGCGAAAAAAGAAAGTGCGAATTTTGGGGAGAGGAAATAAAGTAGGAAGATAAAAGGAAAAGGGAAAAACATTTGATTCGCGGGAGAATTGTTTTTTGAAAGTAAGAGGTAAATTTCTTTGGTTAACGAAATATAAATAAAGAAAAATGATATATATACATATATATTTTTGTTTTAAATAGGATTATAAAAAAAAAATTCGAGATGTTGATCCCGTATCCCGCACAGTGTTTTGTTTTTGTTTAACATGCTGTCGCACTAAAATTTTTTTTTTCTTAGACCAAAATATTTAAAGGAAACAAACCCGTGATAGTTGAATAGGAAAGGATAAATAAGATCGGCTTAGTTTTTTTATACAAATTTGAATTTATTTTTTTTATCTATCTTAATTTTAAATCTTTTTTTAAAATTCAATTGGTTTTTTTTTATTATTTTTAACTTTACCTATAATTAACATAAATAGTAACATTTTTGTTTGTTAATAAACTTATACTTATTCTTATAAATTGACACTTTTACAATATACATACATACATACAGACAGAAACACATATTTACATATTTTTTGTACTACATATAAACATACACACATATTCATATAAACACACAAACATTTATACATTCACACAATTCCTCAGATAGACATACATACATACATACAATATAACAAAACTAAATTTTAAAGTGTGAGAATTTGAAATAATTTGTTTGTATAGGAAAAAAAATAATATTTCGCGAATTTTTTAAAACCAAATTCAATATAACATCAGGCCTGCTGTCATCGTTGGATAAATTATGGTGAGTTTTGTTTTATACTAATTTTAATTTGTTTTTGTGAAAAAGTTTTTGTCTAAATTCTCTATTGTATCAAATTTTATTTGAATTTTTTTAACATTTTAAAATAAAAATGATATTAACATAACTTTTTGAAATTTTATGTTACTAACATTTAACATCTCACTATCACACTACATCTCTAAACTAACAACACTATTTATAATTTATTATTTTTTTTTATATTTGTTTACAAAAATTAAACATTAAAGAAAAATGTTATTTTCAATTGTTCATTGTTTAATAAATGTTGTTTAACTTTTATATTTTAAACATGTCTTTCTAAATTTACTTTAGTTTTACGAACAGTTACTAAGTTATAGTTAGGGAATCATTTTAGGGCTATTTTAACAACACATTCTTTTAAGATAGTATGGTTGGGAGGGTATTCGAATAAGAGGAAATGACACCATCTTCTGTTTGATTTAACTTTTATTTTTTTTATTTTTGCTAGTTATTATTAAAGTTTAGCTACCTTTTTAAATTTTATAAAACGATTCTTAGTCTATCTTTTAGCGAGACAAGAACACCACTCCAAATCCTGAGTACGGTCGGAAGAATAGGTAGCGATAGTCTAATGGGAGGTGTTAACGCCACAACCAAAATCTCCATGATTTCATCTGGCAACACCTTACCATTAAGTTCTAAATATTTAATACTTTTTCTAAATGTAACTCTGATGAACTTAACGAGAAAAACAGCTTACGTCGCCATGTTTAAGCCTTCGTCATTTTGAATTCATTCCAAGTTTTACCACGTGAAAAGAAGGCTTAAGCACTGGCTCGGAAAGCTACCAAATTTGTATAAAAAGATCTAGTGGTTTTCATACCAAAAAGTATGTAAACTTAATATTTTTATATTTTTTATAGAAATCTTAATTAATTTTATTAATTTAGAAATTTTAATAAATTTGCCATTACACTTATTAGTTTAATAAATCAAGTTTTTTATAAAACTTGTGTATATGGTTTTTATTCAAAATCCCCGTGGAAGTCACTAGACATCGCTTCGGCTGGCGTGCCGCTAACATTCTTAAAATTCTTTTTGATACAACATAAATTTCTGGGTTTCCTTTGCTTCACCATCTTGCCAATCGCAGTAAGTACAAAATGTCTTTGCCAAATACAGAGGGTCAACTACAGCATGAACAATTTAAAAATAATTGTTCACTTTGCCAAAATCCCCCTGACCAAAATATGACAACTTGCAACGATTGCCAAAACACATTTCATAAAAAATGTGTTACTGTCACCGATGACATAACCTTAAAATGCCCGCAGTGTTCTGCTATAAGGCCAAATTCACCAGCACCGAGTGCTACAAGTCGATCTTCAAATCGTTCGTGCCTTTTACAGTCGCGAAAAATTTATCTGCAACTAAAAAGGCTAGAAGAAGAACGAAAATTAAATCAAGAATATTTAAATAAAAAATATCAACTTCTTGAAGAAGCTAAATCTTGTAGTGATATGTCGTCCGAAAGGTCACAGTCTGTTCATGATTGGCTGGCCTCATCAGTGCCTAATAATGTCAATCAGCAATCTGTGAGCAAAGGTGTAAACAAAACCTCAACGTTTGAAACTGCTTGTTCCTCAGAACAAACCTTCCAAATTTTATCAAACATACCAATTACTAGTGTGTCAAATGCTAGACAACCAACATCAACGTATACCTCATTAGATATAAGGCAGCAAAATTTTGCCACGTTTGTGCCATCAACGGTCACCACGCCTGCCATAAATTCGTCTTTTAACGTGTCTGCAGTACCAAATTGTACACCGAACACTGTCACCTCTAGTGGCTTTCAACAACGAATGCAGCCTTCAAGACCTACGGTTACAACTAGCCCTCCTGGTGAGATACTTACGTCTTTTAATACAAATAATAATCAACCACAGTTTTTATTTAATAAAATTTCACAAGAATTTATTTCACAACAACCAATTACATCTACACTTAATTTTCCCTCAAACGCGTCTACAAATCTGCCAATGACAACCACCGCTGCTGCCATTAGTTCAACATTACTAAATTGTACTACGACAGTACCCAACTTTAGTAACTATCAACGAATGCAGCCTCAAATTCACACAACTTACCCTCCAGTTCCACAAGAATTCATTTCACGACAACCGATATCGTCTACAATGAATTATTTGCCTTACACAACACAAAGCGTAAGGCCTGGTATGACAGTTAACCTGGCTCCACCAACACATCTTCAACAAAGCCACCTTAATTCACGGCATTCACTCCCGAAAGAATTACCTGGATTTTCTGGCCAACCAGAAGAATGGCCTATATTCCATTCCACCTTTGAATGGTCCACCTCCGCCTGCGGGTTTAATGATGCTGAAAACCTCATTCGTCTTCAAAAGGCCCTGAAGGGGGAAGCCAAGCATAGTGTCCAGCAAATGCTAATTCATCCCTCTAATGTACCTGATGTAATGCAAGTGCTCGCTATGCTGTATGGTCAACCTGAAAAGATAATAAATTCAATAAAAAATAGAATTAACTTATCACCAAAAGTCGATAAAAATAATTTAAAAACACTTACCTCCTTGGCAATAGAAGTCCGCAGTCTTTTGTCAACAATTACAGCTAGTAATTTACATGATGAAATTAATAATTCATCTCTTCTTCTTGATATAATAAAAAAACTACCACCGTCATATCAAATACAATGGGCAACACAAAAAATGAAATTGATTAATCAAAACAAAAAACCAAATTTGTCCGAATTTGACAAGTGGTTGTTTGGTCTTGGTATAACAGCTAGCAGTATAACACTTGATCACTACATAGAAAAGGGCAATAAGCAAAAAACAATAAATACTTCAAGTACAACAACAACAAATAAAAAAGCTTTTATTCACACTCATAGTGAACGAAAATGTTTTGTGTGTAACAACAACAATAATTGCAAAGCAGTAGCTAATTGCCCAACATATTTATGTATGAATCGTAGTGAAAGATGGAATATTGTTAGAAAAAACAAGCTTTGTAAGTTTTGTTTATTTAAGCACAACGGTGAGTGCAATAAGAAGAAAAAATGCGGTAAAGAGGGGTGCGATTATTTTCACCACACCTCATTACATCGATATTCTGTACCAACAAACCAACAAAAATATAATAGTATGTCAACAGAAAACAAACCGGCAAGCACACAGGTTACAGAAACCTTTGCAAATAATGCACACAGTGCTGAAAATAAAAACGTTTTATTTAAAATAATTCCAGTAAAAATTTATGGAAAAAATAAAGAAATAAATACATTTGCGTTTATAGATGAAGGGTCATCTATCAGTTTAATGGAAAAATCGCTAGCAAATCAATTGGATTTAAATGGTGTACCACATCCATTGTGTTTGAGGTGGACGGGAGGTATGGAAAGACGAGAAGAAAATTCAAAGAAACTTAAAATATACATTTCAGGTAATAATAATAAACGAGTTTGCATGGATGTGTCTACCGTAGACTCTTTAAATTTGCCAACGCAATCCCTGGACTACAAAATGATGTCACAGCGTTATCGCCACATGCGAAAGCTACCAATAGAAAGCTACAGTGATGCTGTTCCACAATTATTAATTGGGCTAAACCACTTTGACTTAGGCGTGTCAAACAAAATCCGTGAAGGAGCACTAAATGAGCCTGAAGCTGCTTGTACAAAACTTGGATGGCTTATATATGGCATTATGACGACAGAAAACACAAGTAAGAATTTTAATTTTCATATATGCGATTGTTTAGCCGCTATTGATGAACTCAATCAGTTGGTTAGGAAGTTTTATTCCCTTGATAGTATTGGAATCAATATAAAGACTCCTCTAGAGTCTGAGGCTGATAAAAGGGCGGTAGATTTATTGACAAAATTTACGAAACAAAAATCAAATGGACATTATGAAGTTCAACTTTTATGGAAGTTTGATTTAATAGAATTGCCACAAAGTTATGAAATGGCCTTGAAGCGGTTGTTTTGTTTAGAAAGAAAATTAACACAAAACTTAGAGCTTCAAAATATTTTTAAAGACAAAATTTCTAAATATTTACATAAAGGCTACATACGTAAATTAAGTCCCCATGAAATTTATCGTGCCGATAAAAAAGTGTGGTATCTCCCTATTTTTGCTGTATTTAACAGAAATAAACCCGGTAAATCGCGTGTCGTTTGGGATGCAGCTGCTAAATCAAATGGTGTGTCCCTAAATTCTTTTTTATTAAAAGGGCCTGATGTGTTGGCTTCTTTGCCATCAATTCTTTTTAAATTTCGCCAAAAATTTGTGGCTCTTTTTGGAGACATCGAGGAGATGTTCCACCAGGTGCATATACGACCAGAAGATCGTGATGTTCAACGACTTCTTTGGCGCAATTGTCAACAAGATAAAACCCCCGATATTTATGTCATGGATGTCATGATATTTGGTGCTACATGCGCTCCTAGCCTTTCTCAATATATTAAAAATTTGAATGCAAGCAATTTTGAAAAAGAGTTTCCCATGGCCGCTAAAGCGATAAAAGAAAATCATTACGTAGACGATTTTCTTGATTCCGTTGACAATTCCGAAGAAGCTATAAAACTTATTACGGACGTTTCTTTAATTCATCGCCAGGCAGGGTTTAATATTCGAAATTGGATTTCTAACGATAAATTAGTATTAAAATCCATTTCATCCCCTACTAGTATGGAGTTGGTAAAATGCATTAATATGAAAGAGGAAAATCACCTCGAGAAAGTTTTGGGCGTCTTTTGGGAACATCAGGAGGATGTCATAACATTTAAAATTTCTTCCTGGCTTTTAGAAAGCGATATATTTTCTGGCGAAAAAGCCCCGACAAAACGAGAAATGTTAAGACTGGTTATGTCAATATATGACCCCCTAGGTCTGATTGGACATATCATTATGTATGTGAAAGTACTAATGCAAGAAGTATGGCGTTCAAAAATAGAATGGGATGAACAGATTCCCCCTGAATTGCAATCTAAGTGGTCTAAATGGATTAGTATTTTACCTGATTTTGGGAAAATAAAAATACCTCGTTGTTATTTCAAATCTTTTGAAAATTATACTGTCATTTGCTCTTGTCAAAAGTGTAAAATTAAAAAGGCTGTACCTCAAAATCCACAAATGGCAATTCTGCCTTGTGTTGCTTCATATATTGCACCTTTTACATTTACTGGTGTGGATTTTTTTGGTCCTATCATAATAAAGGTTAACCGTAATACGGAAAAACCGTATAGCTGCCTATTTACTTGTTTGACTATAAGGGCAGTGCATGTTGAAGTTACAAATTCTTTAACAACAAGCTCCTGCATTTTAGCTATTCGCAATTTTATGGCACGAAGAAGAATTCCACATAAATTCTTTAGTGACAATGGTACTAATTTTGTTGGTGCGGAAAAAGAACTGCGTAAAGCGTTAGCAGATGTGGATAAAGACGAACTAGCATTCACTACAACGACGACAAAATGGAATTTTAATCCTCCGGCCTCACCCCACATGGGCGGCACATGGGAGCGACTGGTACGCTCTATTAAAACAATCTTATACCAAATTATGCCTTCAAGGTCACCCCCCGATGAGCTTCTACGTAGTATGTTGACAGAAGCAGAAAATATTATTCACTCTCGGCCACTAGCCTACGTTTCTATTGATACAGAATCAGGTGAGGCATTAACTCGAAACTATTTAATAGTAGGAGGCTCCTCCGGGATGATACCAATGTCGGTTTGTAACGATACTGGAATATTACTTAAACAAACTTGGCTTATGTCACAACAATATGCCAACATTTTCTGGAAAAAGTGGCTTACTGAATATCTACCTTCGTTAACATGTAGGTCAAAATGGCATGATCGTTCTAAACCTTTAAGTCAGGGGAATTTAGTGATAATTGTTGACTCTTCACTTCCTCGTAACGTCTGGCTTCGTGGAAAAGTCTTAGAGACTAGATTGGCAAGTGATGGTCAGGTACGAAGTGCAAAGGTGCTCACTCAACATGGAATCCTGGAAAGACCTGCAACAAAGTTGGCGATTTTGGAAGTTGCTCCACAACAAGAGTCTGGCTACGAAGAATCTTCTCACCATACTGAGGGGGGAATGTTAACGCCACAACCAAAATCTCCATGATTTCATCTGGCAACACCTTACCATTAAGTTCTAAATATTTAATACTTTTTCTAAATGTAACTCTGATGAACTTAACGAGAAAAAACAGCTTACGTCGCCATGTTTAAGCCTTCGTCATTTTGAATTCATTCCAAGTTTTACCACGTGAAAAGAAGGCTTAAGCACTGGCTCGGAAAGCTACCAAATTTGTATAAAAAGATCTAGTGGTTTTCATACCAAAAAGTATGTAAACTTAATATTTTTATATTTTTTATAGAAATCTTAATTAATTTTATTAATTTAGAAATTTTAATAAATTTGCCATTACACTTATTAGTTTAATAAATCAAGTTTTTTATAAAACTTGTGTATATGGTTTTTATTCAAAATCCCCGTGGAAGTCACTAGACATCGCTTCGGCTGGCGTGCCGCTAACAGGAGGTATGGCAAACCAGTTTGGATCGTTACATAAATTTAATGGCGCCCAACGTGGGGCCTTTTTTTTATGATACTGAAATAGGACAGTTTTTTTTTTTGTTACATCAAAGTTGAGGTTCCAAATATAAATATAATGTTATCTCGTGGTAGTAACTAGTTTTTTTTAATTTTTTTTGATATTATTTTATTTCTCATCTTGTACTGAGCATTTTGGGTTTTCGGTGTATTTTTTTGTTTGCATAAAATTCTGAACCAAATGTTTTAACTGAATTCTTCTGGTGTGTTTTATTATGCTTGAGATTTTTGATCTTGGGTTTCGTTGTGATCTTACTCACGAAAAGAACACTTCTCTTCGGTACATCTTATGTTATAAAAATTTTTGCTCCATTTTTTTTATTATGAGTAGGATTTTGGTATATGGATTTTATATACTAATACTTACCCTCATATTATTATTGAGATTATTTCTTTTTATTTATTCACTATTTGTTTTTTTTTAGATTTTATAATGAGATTTAACATATTGATATTAATGTCAATACTTAACTCTTATGGTGCTTTAAAACGATATTTATTATACCCTTCACACAGTGAAAAAGGGTATATATAGGTTTGTCATTTCGTGTGAAATTTCTACAATTTTCATTTCCGACCCCATAAAGTATATATTTTCTGAAAGCTTATGAATAGGGGAGTCGATTAAGCTCTGTCAGTCTGTCCGTGTGTATGTTGAAATCAACTTTTTGAAGGCCCCCGACATAGGTTGGACCCGGGTAAGGTACTAAAATATCAGAAATATTCGGGAATAGATCGGTATTGAAAATCAGAAACATCGGTACATAAACAACTGAGATATGAGCAAAAACCCACGACCACCTCGATTTTTTTTCCACAAAAACAACATTACAACAACAACATACGTACATACAAACGTGTATACTGGTTAGAGTAAACGTGGCATCGAGTCCCATCTGAGCCAAAAAAAAATTTTTTTTAATATTTTTAAAATTTTTTTAAAATTTTTTATTTTTTTTTTATTTTTATTTTTTATTTAATATATTATTTATATTTTTATTATTATTATTTTTTTTTTTTTTTTTTATTTTTTTTTTTAATTTTATTTTTATTTTTTTTTGTTTTATATATATTATATATGTAATAATTTTTTTTTAAATTTTTTTTTTAAATTTTTTTTTTAAATTTTTTTTTAAATTTTTTTTTCGTTTCTTTAACATACATACGTGAATTTATAATTTTCAATGGGATGTTTTTATATATGTATGTTTTTTATATGTATGTACGTATTTCATATGGGATGAATGGTGATACAAACTACTGTTATTGCATGACTACATGTTGTGAAGGGTATATAAGATTCGGCACGGCCGAATATAGCGCTCTTACTTGTTTTTATACCCTTCACACAGTGAAAAAGGGTATATATAGGTTTGTCATTCCGTGTGAAATTTCTACAATTTTCATTTCCGACCCCATAAAGTATATATTTTCTGAAAGCTTATGAATAGGGGAGTCGATTAAGCCCTGTCAGTCTGTCCGTGTGTATGTTGAAATCAACTTTTTGAAGGCCCCCGACATAGGTTGGACCCGGGTAAGGTATTAAAATATCAGAAATATTCGGGAATAGATCGGTATTGAAAATCAGAAACATCAGTACATAAACAACTGAGATATGAGCAAAAGCCCACGACCACCTCGATTTTTTTTTCACAAAAACAACATTCAACAACAACATACATACATACAAACGTGTATACTGGTTAGAGAAAACGTGGCATCGAATCCCAGCTGAGCCAAAAAAAAATTTTTTTAATTTTTTTTTTATTTTTTGTTTAATATATTATTATATTTTTATTATTATTATTTTTTATTTTTTTAAACCCTTCACCTGTGGTGCACAAGGGTATATATAGCTTTGTCATTTCGTTTGTAATTTCTACAATTTTCATTTCCGACCCCATAAAGTATATATTTTCTGAAAGCTTATGAATAGAGGAGTCGATTAAGCCCTGACCGTCTGTCCGTCGCCGTAAGAAAAAAATAATAAAAAAAACTACAAAAAAAAATTTAAAAAAAATTTAAAAAAAAATTTTTCTAAAAAAATTTTTTAAAAAAATTTAAAAAAAATATAAAAAAAAATAATAAAATATAAATAATATATTAAATAAAATAAAATAAAATTTTTTTGGCTCAGCTGGGATTGGATGCCACATTTATTCTAACGTGTACGTATGCACGTATTTTATATGGGATGAATGGTGATACAAACAATTGTTATTGCATGATTATACGTTGTGAAGGGTATATAAGATTCGGCACGGCCGAATATAGCACTGTTACTTGTTTTTTTTTTGTTTTTATGATTTTAAGGCAACTATTTTTTTTATTTGATTCCTAACTATAACAAAGTTTAACCTAGTAGAAGAATATAATTTTTATTATTGAAATTATATAAATTTTTTATACCCTTCACACAGTGAAAAAGGGTATATATAGGTTTGTCATTCCGTGTGAAATTTCTACAATTTTGATTTCCGACCCCATTAAGTATATATTTTCTGAAAGCTTATGAATAGGGGAGTCGATTAAGCTCTGTCAGTCTGTCCGTCTGTCCGTGTGTATGTTGAAATCAACTTTTTGGGGGCCCCCGACACCACCAAGACCCGCGTGAGGTATTAAAATATCAGGAATATTCGGGAGCAGGTCGGTATTGAAAATCAGAGAAATCTGTACATAAACAACTGAGATATGAGCAAAAAACCACGACCACCTCGTTTTTTTTTTACAACAACACACACTGGATGAACGTAGGTTCGAATCCCAGTTGAGACAAAAAAAAATTTTTTTGTTATTTACATTTAATTTTTTATTTTTTTTAATACATACATACATAAACACAATTTATAACTTTACAATGGTACGTTTTTGAGCGGATAAAATCATTATAAAGAAAAAGAAAGAATAATTAAACATACAGTATGTATGTACCTATGTACGCATTTATTTAAAGAAAACAAAATGTCACCCCGGTTTTCGCTGCTAGAGATAACAGCGTAACAACAGCTATAACTTTGATTCAACGTCATGTGTGTGTGTGTGTGTGTGTAAAAAACCTACACACGAATATTCATTCATACGTATTGGTAATATAAACCTCAAGCATTGCGAATTGGCAAACGACTTACTGTCACAATCAGTAAGAGAAAAGCAAATAGATGTTGCGATAATAAGCGAGCCATATGGAGTGAGAAGTGGCAATGTTTGGACAAGCGACCAAAGTTCGAAGGCTGCAATATGGGCATGTGGCAAACATGCCTTTCAGAACATTGGAGATAAAAGAAAAGGCTTTACTCGAGCAAGGATAAAGGGCATATTCTTCTACAGCTGTTATGCTCCACCGAGTTGGTCCCATGAAGAATATGAATCTATGTTGCAGGAACTTGTAAATGATGCAGTTGGGAAGTCCCCACTTGTAATAGCTGGTGACTTCAATGCATGGGCGACGGAATGGGGCAGCCAATCGACAAACAGAAGAGGACGGAGCCTCCTGGAGGCATTTGCACCCCTGGATGTAGACGTGGCTAACAATGGAAGGAGCCAGACCTTCAGGAAAGCCGGTCGGAGCTCTATCATCGGCATTACGTTTGTCAGCAGCTCGCTAACTCCAAGGACGAAGTGGTGGGTTAGCGAAGATTTCACTTACAGTGATCACCAGGCGGTAATGTTCGTAATCTCAGGATGCCGTGGCCGTGGGCGACATACTAAGCCTACAACGGGTCCAAAGTGGAAGGGTTCACGTTTCGACGTTGAAACATTCAATGATTCAATAATGGACGAGGAAATCGAGGAAGGTCCAGTGCAGATAGCGTCAGTGCAACTATGCCGGTTAATAGAAAGAGCTTGCGATGCGTCAATGCCACAACGTAAGCCGAACAGATTTGGTTTTCCATGCTATTGGTGGAATGAGGAGATACGAAGCCTCAGATTGGAATGCCTTAGATCGAGGCGCAAGGCACAGCGATCAAGAGGGAAAAGCTACCACACTCAGAGGATTGAGGAATTCAGGGAACTTAGGAAGAAACTCAAAACTGCAATTAAGAAGAGCAAAGGAGAAAGCTTCAAGCTCCTCTGCGAGGAGGCAGATGCAAACCCTTGGGGTACGGCATATAAGGTGGTAATGAAGAAGCTTAAATGCCAAGCGGCTCCCCAGATAACATGCCCAACACTCCTACTGGGCATTGTATCGCACCTGTTTCCACAGCGGGAGAACAATTGGGTATACGTCGACAGCAGATTCACGGACTGCAATATTCCCCCTGTCACGGAGGAAGAGATTCTCAAGATAGGTAGGGAAATTGGGGATAACCGGGCACCTGGCCCGGACGGAGTTCCCAACAGGGCCATTAAAGCCGCAATACAGCGACGACCGTGCTTGTTCAGGAGAATTATGCAAAGTTGCCTTAGTGAGGGTATTTTCCCGGACCAATGGAAGAGACAGAGACTAGTTTTGCTTCCGAAAGGGAACAAACCAGCTGGCGACCCTTCATCTTATCGCCCTATCTGCCTTCTTGATACACTGGGCAAAGCACTGGAAAAGGTGATCTACAACAGACTCATGGACATCGTCGAGAGAGAGAATGGACTCTCCGAGACACAATTCGGATTCAGAAAATCACGCTCCACGATTGACGCCATAAAAAGGGTAGTAGATACAGCTGCGGGCGCAATAGCAGGAGAACGTTGGAGATGGGGGACAAAAGAATACTGTGGTGTTGTCACGCTTGACATTAGAAACGCGTTTAACTCTGCCAGTTGGGATTTCATAATGGCAGCTCTAGAGAGACTGAACACACCGAAGTACCTGATTAGAATAGTTACTTTTCGAATAGGAAACTGATCTACGCAACGGACGATGGGCCACGGATGTATGATGTTAGTTCAGGTGTTCCACAGGGATCGGTTCTTGGTCCACTACTATGGAATATTATGTATGACGGAGTTCTTAGAACACAACTACCGAGCTCGACAGAATAATCGGGTTCGCGGATGACATAGTGATTGTCAGTGTAGCGAAACATATTGTGGAATTAGAATCGGCTATAAACGATGCAATTGTGAGGATCCAGAGATGGCTAGATTCGGCGAATCTCAACCTGGCAGAACAGAAGACTGAAGCAGTACTTATTACAAGTAGGAAAAAAGTGGAGTTTATGAAGGTGAAGGTGGGAAACCAGGAGATATGTTCTAAACCGGCAATCAAATATCTTGGGGTCATGATGGATAACAGACTTAAATTTGGGCCTCATATTGAATACGCGTGCGCGAAGGCCGCAATGATTCAAAGGAGTATTGCTAGAATACTACCTAATATTGGAGAACCAAAGGGTCCAAGAAGGAGGCTTTTGGCTACGGTTACCAATTTCACATTGCTTTACGCAGCCCCTGTTTGGGCACAGGCTCTGAAGATAAAGGAGTATAGAAGAAAAATGTCCTCGGTTCATAGACTATGCGCGCTCAGGACAATAAGTGCCTTTAAGACGGTATCGGACGACGCGGCTTGTGTCATAGCGGCAATGATTCCAATAGACATACTGGCGGCGGAGATCCAGAGAATCTACAATAGGCGAACGACAGGCCAGGCAGTAATAAATTTAGCTGCAGTTAAGAGAGAGGAAAGATCGTTTTCAATCAGAGAATGGCAGAGAAGGTGGGATACATCGACTAAAGGGCGATGGACATATAAACTCATCCCTAATATTGCGGTATGGATGGATAGGAAGGCTGGGGATGTGAACTTCTACTTGACACAGTATATGACGGACCATGGCGCTTTTAGGCAATATCTGCACAGGGTTGGCCATGAAAATTCCCAAACCTGCCCAGAATGCCCAGAAGAGGCGGAAAATGCGGAACATGTGGTATTTCGATTACCTAGATACATGGGGTGGACTTCGGGTATGACGAATCCATCGGAGTTTCTTCGGCATATGTGTCAGGACGTGGAAAACTGGGAGGTCTTTAGTGGAGTGTGCTCCCGGATAATTAAGGACATAAGAAGGCTGGAAAGGGCTAGACGGTCCGACGAGGAGGAGGCGTAAATGCCAATGGCCCCCGCGAAGTAATACCTAGCGGCAGTCCCGTGGGGATGTCCGTTGATGATCGAGGGGGTGTGGTTTAGTACGTAGGCGCTACGGCGAATCGTACATGCTTGTGGCACGGGCCACTAGTATCTATGAAGATTCCACACCACCGGCTCGAAAGCAAAAAAAAAAAAAAAAAAAACGTATTGGTAATACTTAAATAGTATGTATGTATGTATGTATATGTTTTTTATTATTTATGTACTTCATATAGGTTGCAAGTACTTTTGTATATTTAAGTTGTAGAAATATTCATACGATGGTAGTGCAGTGTGTACACCACTGTACTATGAAGCTGATGGTACGCCGTTCGATACCATTAAAGTGTATGCTTAATATTTTTTTTAACATTTCAACGTTCCATGGTCATTATGAGTAGTATTAGAAATATCATGACTAGCAAAATACGACGCACTACGAAAAAAAAACTAAACTAAATACATATCTATTTTTATGTATTTTTCCCATTGAGTATCTAGTATACATTAATACATATTATATATTTTAAATTTTAATAATGTATGCCATATTACTCTTTACTTTTTATTTTTTTTTAATTAAACTATGGCCCCTTTCGCATTAGGCAACTATAATTGCGCAATTCTTGTGTTTGTTGGTGTGAGAGGAAAGGTCGGTGTAAAGGGGAAAGAGTTGCCGAGATTTGAGTACAGACTTTCTTGTACTTGGCAATTCTGCTTTAGCTGTCATTCTTGCCTTGGAATATTTATTTGTTTTTGACATTGTTATTTATTTCTTATTCGGTGTGTTGTGTAATTTTGTGTTTGTGAAAATTTTATTTGTTTATAAGTGTATCAAATATTTAAAAATGATGAGAAGTTGGAAAAAACTGGAAGAAATTGAGCAACCAAGTTGCTCAATGTGAACATAAAAGCAAGTTAAAAAGAAAATAAATAAAAATTAAAATTATACTTGCGCAATTATAGTTGCCTAATGCAAAAGGGGCCTATATCTGTACGTAAATTTATTTTTTTACAATGGGATGTTTTTATTTTTATATATGTATGTTTTTAAGTATGTACGTATTTCATATGAGATGAATGGTGATACAAACTATTGTTATATCATGACTACACCTTTACTTCTTAATTTTTTTAATTAAACTTGCAAACAAATGCAAGAAATTACATGCCGTTGGGAGATTAGCGGTTACATCAATGAACTTAAAAATCGTTGTTGTGTAAAAATTAATTTTTTTTTCACATAAATACCTAGATACATTCATACAAATGTCCATATAAATTACATTCATTTATTTGCATTAAAAATAATTTTAAATGTAATACCTTTGCTAAATGTAACAACTCTTAAGGAAAATAATAGATTTTTTCAATCTTCCTCTGGTAACTCTGCTCACAATATTTTTCAATCTTCCTCTGGTAACTCTGCTCACAATATTTAAAGAAAACAAAATGTCACCGTGGCTTTCGCTGCTAGAGATAACAGCGTAACAACAGCTATAACTTTGATTCAACGTAGAGTGTGTGTGTGTAAAAAACCTACATACACATATTCATTCATACATATTGGTAATACTTAAATAGTATGTATGTATGTATATGTTTTTTTATTTTTTATGTACTTCATATAGGTTGCAAGTACTTTTGTATATTTAAGTTGCAAAAATATTCATAGGATGGTAGTGCAGTGGGTACACCATTGAACTATGAAGGTGGTGGTACGCAGTTCGATACCATTAAAGTGTTTGCCTAATTTTTTTTTTTTTACATTTCAATGTTCAATGGTCAATATGAGTAGTATATGAAATATCATGACTAGCAAAATACGATGCACTATGAAAAAAAAACTAAACTAAATACATAACTATTTTTATGTATTTTTCCCATTGAGTACCTAGTATACATTAATACATATTATATACTAGCCAATCCCGGCGCGCGTTGCTACGCCCCTTCATGAATTTTAATCGCATTCTAAATTTTAATCGAATATCAAGTGCAAGGCTAAAAACTATAACTTTTTCTTTATGGGCGTGGCACTGCCCACTTTTCTAAATACGAAACTGTATAGTCATGACAACTCAATATGTGTGCAAAGTTTCAAAAAAATCGGTCCAGTGCAAGTACCTCAAAATGATACCTTTTTATTAATGGGCGTGGCACTGCCCACTTTTCTAATGACGAAAGTGTAAAGTCATGACAGCTCAGTATGTTTGCAAAGTTTCAGAAAATTCGGTCTAGTGCAAGTAGCTAAAACTGATAACTAATTTTTTATGGGCGTGGCCCCGCCCACTTTTTCAATCACGAAATTATAAAGTCATGACAACTCAATATGTGTGCAAGGTTTCATAAAAATCGGTCCAGTGCAAGTACCTCAAAATTAAAACTTTTTTAGGGGCGTGGCCCCGCCCACTTTTCTTATCACGAAATTATTTAGTCATGTCAGCTCGATATGTGTGCAAAGTTTCAGAAAAATCGGTCAAGTGCAAGTAGCTAAAACTGATTACTAATTTTTTATGGGCGTGGCTCCGCCCACTTTTTTTTACACATAAACACTCCCTGGTATGTGTACAACAACTTACCAAAGTTTGAGCCCGATCGGTTTTACAGTTTCGGAGTCTATAGCTAACACACACACACAGACACACACACACACACAGTTTCACTTTTATATATATAGATTTTAAATTTCAATAATGTATGCTCTATTACTCTTTACTTTTTCTTTTTTTTACTTAAACTATATACGTATTGATTTTTTTAACATACATACAATGGGATGTTTTTATATTTGTATGTGTTTTATATGTATGTACGTATTTCATATGGGATGGTGATACAAACTACTGTTATTGCATGACTACACGTTGTGAAGGGTATATAAGATTCGGCACGGCCGAATATAGCGCTTTTACTTGTTTTAAATGCCTTTAACACGTAGCAGCGATAATTTATTAAATATTGATGAGCCAGCTAATGTTAGATTTACGTTGAATATGGCTTCATCAAATGATAACCAAGGAACACAGACAAGAACAAACAGAAAACGAACTGCAAATGTTGCACAGATCGGTAACTCTGACAGTTCAATTTATAACGACGACACTCAAATTAGACGTATTGTGACAGAATCTTTAGGATAATTTCGAGATGAAATGATGAATTTTATTAGTTCTGAAATGGTTTCCATGGTTCAGAACCTTAATTTACAATCTAACAGAAACCGGATTAGACAAGAGGACAATAATGTGAATATTTCCTACAATAACTCAGATCGACAACCACCAATTCTGGCTGACAAGGTTTTGAATGTTATTAGAAATTGGAATATAAAATTTATAGGACGTGACAATCATATGACAGTGGACGAATTTATTTATCGAATAAATATTTTGACGACAAATAGTCTTCAAGGAGATTTTGTGTAAACATGCTCACAGCCTTTTCGAAGGCAAAGCCCTCGAATGGTATTGGAAATACTACCGACAAACAAACGACATAGACTGGCATTCTCTTACAACTGCTTTACGCAATCAATACAAAGAAGATTATACCGACTTTGACATACTTGATGATATACGTCGACGAAGACAAAGACACGGTGAAAATTTTGACGAATAATTGGACTTAATTTTTGCTATGACTGACAAACTGAGGACACCAATTTCTGACCGGGACTTATGTGAGACACTTATTAGGAATTTGAAGACGGAAATTCGTCATGAACTTATACATCTGGAAATCAATAGTGTTTACCAACTTCGTAAATAAGTACGGAAACATGAAAAATTCATGAAGAATTTACAGATGTATGAGACTAGGAAATCGACAAAAGGACGTATACCGGAAATTGACAAGACAAAAGAACATGATGAAATTTGTGCATTAAAACAGAATATAAAATATTTGAACTGTGGTTATACATATTGTTACGTTTATACCTTTTATAAACGTTGGATTATTTCCTTTAAATAAACCTTTTGAGTTCTTTTATTGCAGTCAAAAACAGTTGAAATTCGTTATAAAATTAAGAGCACTTTATTTACTTAAACACACTCAAAGATTGCTTTAATATCACTTTACTTATTACACTTATGATTATACACTTTTATTATCAAACACACTTTGATACGCACCTTACAAGCTCTACTGTAATACTGATCACGTTAGCTGTGTTGTTCGGCTATTTATAGTAACATAGTGGTGTTCGGTAACATTCGACAAAGTTCTCGTATGTACATTCTAGTACATTCGAAAACCGTTAAATTTAAATTAAGACGTTAAGTAATATGCACGAATAATAGAAGTGCCTAAAAGTATGCTACACAAAATAACAAACAACATTTTCGAACAACCAGCAAAATAAACTAATACAAATAAAACTACAGTAACTTAAACTACTACAACTAAAATAAATTATAATGTAAATTAAGCTACTTAAAAATAAATCTGTAACACTACCGCCCGCTTAAGCCTGTTCGTCCCGAATAGGCATAAATTCACTTTTTCCGTATTTAGCGAGGCGCTCGAGATGAACCACTTTCATCTTTGATCTTGGGCTCTTGTATTTCTGGATTCTATACACCACATCATTTATTCTCTTTATCACCTTATACGGTCCATCCCAATGATTTTGCAATCCTTTATTGCGTTGTGGGTTATATAATAGAACTCGCTGACCCTCATTAAAGCCTTCAGATTCTGCTGCACGGTCGTATCTGGCTTTCATCTTGTTGCTGGACATGTTTGTTTGCTCAAAGGTCCCGCCGAAGTTATACTTCTGCAATGGCTCACGACTTTTTCTTGCTTGGCTTTTCACTGCGATGCATTGGGCGCAATTTTCTATCCAACCAGCTACCGATTGTTGACAGCCAACCCAATAGAACCGTTGCTTTAACTTTTCTATGGTCTTTGTTACACTAAGATGACCACCGCTTGAACCATTATGAAACTCCTTCAATACCTCTTTGACTTTAGAGGATGGCACCACAATCAGATTTGTTACCGATTTTCCATTAGCACTTTCCCATATTCGGTATAAACATCCATTAACCACCTTCAGGCTATTCCACAGCGCCCAATAGGACTTCATCAGTGGACTTTCCGCTGATATTTGGTTTCGAGTGGGCCTTTTGTCTTTTTCCTTTGCTGATATAATCTTTGCCAATATAGGATCTTTTCTTTGCGCCACTGACCATTCACCGCTTGTGTCTATATGCGTTAGTCGAACATCTATTACGCACTCTTTTTCCTCGGGTCTTGCACAATATTTGCTATTCAAGCTGCAGAATTTTCGGGAACGTGCATCCGCATTGCCATGTTTTACGCCCTCTTTGTGCTCAATACTGGATTTATTTCCCTGAAGTCGTTTAATCCAGTAATCCAACGGAATCTCAATGTTGCGCCAAATCATAACTTTTCGTCCCATGTGCAGATTAATGTTATGACTTATCATAAAATCAGCGCCCACGATTACTTCATCCACAATGTCAGCAACAATAAATACATGATTAACACTTATATTTTCAATAGTTAATTTAACCTTTATTTTTCCATAAACATTAGCAAACTCTCCAGTAGCTGTTCGTAGACTTACACCATATAGTGGTTCGATTTCCTCCTTGACTATATCAGGTCTGATAATTGATTGTGATGCTCCTGTATCTATTGTAAGAACATGCCTCCGACCATTGATATACCCACAAGCAGTAAGGTTGCTATTTTTCTGCTGCATAACTGATATGGAGATTGTGGGGCCCTCGGTTATGGGATCATGCTCATGCCTGTTTCAACGGTAACTGCGTGTTTTCCAGCTTGTTGTACTCAGGTGGCGATACAAATCTAGCCCGCTTCCTTGGTGCTTTGCAATTTCGTTGAAAATGTCCACTTTTACCACAATTATAGCATTTGGCTCTGGCTTTGCCTTGGTCCCTCGTGACATTGAATATCATTAATTTTTGTTTCTAAATTTTTAAATTTTTCGTCAACGTCTCTAGCCTGTGCTCCGATGTCATTTTCATGATCAGCCAGTTTTTTATCTATTTTACTGACATGCTTTTCAATGCACTCTACTCTGTTATTTACAGCCTCAGAAATTTCTTGAACTTTCTCGCTCGTAGCTTTAGCTGTTTCTTGAACTTCTCTAACTTCAGCTAATAATTTTTCATTATTAGCTCTAGAAGTTTCTTGAAATTTCAACTCCATTAATTTACTTTCTTCTTTTACTTCAGCTAATAATTTTTCATTATTAGCTCTAGAATTTTCTTGAACTTCGGCTAATAATTTTTCATTATTAGCTCTAGAATTTTCTTGAACATCGGCTAATAATTTCTCATTATTAGCTCTAGAAGTTTCTTGAACTTCAACTTTAACTTCAGCTAATAATTTTTGACTGTTGAGTTCAATTTTTTCCATCATTGCTGCAAGCATTGTACTTAAATCCATGTTGTTTGTGGTTGCTCGAGTGGAAACTTCCATTTCTTCTTTTTCTTCAAACTCGTAACCATCAATGTCAATATTACGCCGCTTAAATTCATCTAGAAGCCTCTTCTGCAATTCTACTTTATTACCTGTTGTCGGCAATGCCAGCTTACTCAATTCTTTCTTGAGTTGTTCAACTTTAAGCTCCTCAAATTTCATGTCTTTTATTATAATGCAATTTCACTTCTGACACCAGTTGTTACGTTTATACCTTTTATAAACGTTGGATTATTTCCTTTAAATAAACCTTTTGAGTTCTTTTATTGCAGTCAAAAACAGTTGAAATTCGTTATAAAATTAAGAGCACTTTATTTACTTAAACACACTCAAAGATTGCTTTAATATCACTTTACTTATTACACTTATGATTATACACTTTTATTATCAAACACACTTTGATACGCACCTTACAAGCTCTACTGTAATACTGATCACGTTAGCTGTGTTGTTCGGCTATTTATAGTAACATAGTGGTGTTCGGTAACATTCGACAAAGTTCTCGTATGTACATTCTAGTACATTCGAAAACCGTTAAATTTAAATTAAGACGTTAAGTAATATGCACGAATAATAGAAGTGCCTAAAAGTATGCTACACAAAATAACAAACAACATTTTCGAACAACCAGCAAAATAAACTAATACAAATAAAACTACAGTAACTTAAACTACTACAACTAAAATAAATTATAATGTAAATTAAGCTACTTAAAAATAAATCTGTAACAATATTTTGATTGTGTCGAAATTAGAACAATATTTTGTTATGGTTGTGGTGCGAAAAATGTGTATAAGCCAAATTATACCAAGTGTTCTAGGAAACTTTCGGGTAACGGACAGAGGGATGTTCGACGGAAGTACTACAGACATTGACAATATAGAGAACGTTCATCTATTGATGAAGCCATATCACATTCGTTTAGCTGAATATAAGAAGGCTAGAGCTAGAATTTTTACCGAAAATAATAAGATATCTAGATCTTCTGAACGAATTCGTGAATTTTACCGCAAAATTAAATCGTTCAAAATTTATTCAATTTCCCCAATTATTTCTCAAGAGTTTGATTCTAGACCATACATTAACATGAAGGCTATTGAAAAATTTTATATGGCTCTTTTAGATAGTGGAGCAAATAAGAGCGTAATTGGAGGAAATTTAGCAATAGAAATTCAGGGTGGACCTTATTTTAGAAAATGTGTTGGTAGTGTACGTACTGCAGACGGACAACGACAGAATGTGTTAGGAACAGTGACTTTGGACATAACTTTTCAGGGTCAGAGAAGACAGCTTGAATTTTTAGTGGTACCGACAATACGACAAGACATTATATGTGGATTTGATTTTTGGACAAAATTCGGACTTAAAATTTCTTTACCAAATGTTAGTGCACTTGACTTTACTGAAACCGACTCAGACAAACTTCAACTGACAGTGGAACAAAGACAACAGCTTGACAAAATTATTGCAACATTTTCTAGTTCTGAAGTAGATGGCTTGGGTTTTACTACCTTAACGGAACACTGTATTGATACCGGTGATGCAAAGCCGATAAAGCAGCGCTACTATCCAATTTCTCCAGCCGTAGAGAGACAACTTTGTGGAGAGTTGGATCGTATGCTTTCTCTGACTTACTTACTTGTTGTTTCTGATGACTTACTTGTTGTTTCACAGACTTTTAACGAACATTTAACACACCTAATGGAGGTAGCTGCGAAAGCATGTTTGACAATAAATGTTAAAAAAAATCAGCTTTGCATTAAAACGTGTTAAATATTTAGGTTACGTAGTAGGAAACGGAACGTTGCAAGTGGACGAGGACAAAATTATTTTAATTCAAGACTTTCCTGTACCAAAATCCATAAAACATTTAAGACGTTTTTTAGGTATGACTGGCTTGTAAAGAACATTTATACAAGACTATTCGACTTTAACATTTCCTTTGACTGAACTTTTAACTAAGAAAAATACTTTTGTTTGGACAGATCAGGCTCAAGGAGCTTTTGACAAATTAAAGACAAAACTGACTTCTGCACCTTTACTTATTCACCTCAATTATGACAAACCTTTTATTCTACAGTGCGACGCTAGTACTTTTGGAGTGGATGCAGTATTGGCGCAGAAGGACGAGGACGGGACAGAGAGACCTATTGCCTATATGTCTCACAAGCTCAATAGGGTTCAAAGAAATTATATTATTACGGAACTGGAATGCTTAGCTGTTGTAATGTCCATCAAGAAGTTTCGTTCATACATTGAGGGTCAGGAGTTTAAAGTGGTAACGGATCATGCTAGTTTAAAGTGGCTTATGGGTCAGCGTGATTTTTCTGGACGTTTAGCTTGGTGGTCGTTAAAACTTCAGGGATTTAATTTTGCAATCAAACACCGAAGTGGAAAAGAAAACGTTGTACCAGATATTCTTTCCCGGGTGCATGAAGGTGAAGAATCTGTGAGCGCTATTCAGTTGGCGATATTGCCGATAATTGACCTAGATTCGGACGCTTTTAGTAATAACGAATATTCCAAATTACGAGACAAATTACAAAATTCAGGTTTACCAGACTTCAAAATTATTGACGGTTACATTTACAAAAGGACTTTATTTTCTTCTGGTGAGACAGACGAATCAAATTTGTGGAAACTGTACGTACCGACAGAGTTAAGACGAGACATAATATATTCGCCACACGATACACCAACATCGGCACATGGTGGAATCGCAAAAACAATAGAACGCATACGACGTAACTTTTATTGGCCTAGACAGGTTACTGACGTAAAGGACTATATTCAAAATAGTGACCTATGTAAAACTTCAAAGACACCGACTAATATTTTACAACCTCCTTTAGGACAGATGTTAGACACCAAACGAACGTTTCAAAAACTATACGTTGACTTAATCAGACCATTTCCAAGGACGAAAAAAGTACATATAGGACTTCTGATTATACTGGACCACTTTTCTAAATTTAGTTATTTAAAACCACTTAAGAAATTTGTTTCTAAGGACATTATAAATTATTTAAGTGAAATTTTTAATTACTATGGTCTCAGACAATGGATCCCAGTTTAAGAGCAAGGATTTTGAGAACTTTTTGCTAAAGCATAGGGTTAAGCATATTTTAAGCTTTACGTTCGTATATAACGAAGGATCAAAGAGAGTGGGATCAATACATTGATAGTATAAATTGTTCTCTTAGGAACAGTATACATCAATCTATTTGCAGGACCCCGTATCAAGTAGTTTTCGGACAGACGATGGTGACACATGGCAAGGACTAAACTTTTAAGAAGACTTAATCTTTTGGCTGACAGTGACTCAATAATTGAACGTCAGGACGAATTTTCGATAGTGCGGGATAAAATTAGGGAACTAATTAAAAAGGCTTTTGACACAAAAAACGAGCGTACGTACAACTTACGTTCTCGGACAAAGGACTTCAGTATTGGACAAATGGTGATCAGACGAAATTTTACACAAAGCTCCAAAATTTATAATTTCAATTCTAAACTTGCTACAGTAGCTCTAAAGGCTAAAGTTTTGCGTGAAATATGACAGAATAATTACGAGCTACAAGAAAAGGACAGCGATAGTATCGGTATATACCATGCTAAAGACATATGGACTTAAGAACTGACATTATTTAACATACTTAGAATTTATCCCTTTTACAGATCCACTTATCGATATGCTTACCAATATCTTTAAGTTTTACCTGTTTTGTTAGGGCTCTAATGAATTTGAAATTGTTATGTAGGTTTCCAAATGGTTTGAAAATATTGTTTAAAATACTTTAATTTTATTTCAATTCACACAATAAAAAAAGGGTGGAAAAAAATGCAAGACAGGAACAATTTTGTTATTTTTATAAGAAAGTGCGAATTTTGGGGAGAGGAAATAAAGTAGGAAGATAAAAGAAAAAGGAAAAATATTTGATTAGCGGGAAGAATTGTTTTTTGAAGGTAAGAGGTGAATTTCTTTTGTTAACGACATATAAATAAAGAAAAAGGATATATATACCAATATATTTTTGTTTTTAAATAGGATTATAAAAAAACAAGTAAGAGCGCTATATTCGGCCGTGCCGAATCTTATATACCCTTCACAACGTGTAGTCATGCAATAACAGCGGTTTGTGTCACCATTCATCCCATATGAAATACGTACATACATATAAAAACATGCATATATAAAAACGTCCCATTGTAAAATTATAAATTCACGTATGTATGTTAAAAAAACAAAAAAACAAAAAAATTTTTTAAAAAATTAAAAAAAAAAAATTTCAAAAAAAATTAAAAAAAAATATTTAAAAAATAATTTAAAAAAAAATTATTATGTATATAATATATATAAAACAAAAAAAAAATAAAAAAAAAATTAAAAAAAAATAAAAATAAAAATAGAAATAATATATTAAATAAAAAATAAAAAAAAAATTAAAAAAAAATTTTTTTGGCTCAGCTGGGATTCGATGCCACGTATGTTGTTGTTGTAATGTTGTTTTTGTGAAAAAAAAAATCGAGGTGGTCGTGGGTTTTTGCTCATATCTCAGTTGTTTATGTACCGCTGTTTCTGATTTTCAACACCGATCTACTCCCGAATATTTCTGATATTTTAATACCTTACCCGTGTCCAACCTATGTCGGGGGGCTTCAAAAAGTTGATTTCAACATACACACGGACAGACTGACAGAGCTTAATCGACTCCCCTATTCATAAGCTTTCAGAAAATATATACTTTATGGGGTCGGAAATAAAAATTGTAGAAATTTCACACGGAATGACAAACCTATATATCCATTTTTCACTGTGTGAAGGGTATAAAAAATCGAGATGTTGATCGCGTATCCCGCACAGTGTTTTATTTTTGTTTAACCTGCCATCGCACTAAAATCTTTTTTTTTCTTGGACCAAAATATTTAAAGGAAACAAACCCGTGATAGCTGAATAGGAGGCGATAAATCAGATCGGCTTAATTTTTTTTATACAAATTTGAATTTGATTTTTTTTTCTATCTATCTTAATTTTAAATCTTTTTTTAAAATGCAATTGGTGTTTTATTATTTTTAACTTTACCTATAATAAACATAAATAATAACATTTTTGTTTGTTAATAAACTTATACTTATTCTCATATATTGACACTTTTACAATACACATACATACAACCAGCGTTCTCAGTTTAGGGGATTTGTCCCCAAATCGGGGATTTTTTCATGATTGGGGATCAAAATTTCGTGTTGGGGATCTGGGGATTTTCTGGGGATAAAATGTAATTGTTTTACTTTACTAATTTTTTATTTTCCTCTTATTTTTTTTTATATATTTATTTAATTTTTTTATAATCGATGGTAACTCTAAAAATATGTGTTATTATTCACAGTGAGCGGTTGCTCGTAGTGTAGTAACCAAGGCGAATTCATACAGGTGAAATTATCAGCCCAGCTGATTGTGAGACTGTATGTCAAAATTGGTTGAATTTGCCTTATTAATGCAGGGAAGGGAAATGTGATTTTAAATTCTGTATTAAACAATTAACTTACGTGTACTTTTTTGATAATAAATGTGATAAATTTATGTATATTTTTTGCTTTTGCGTCATTAATAATGTGTTTCAAACAATTATATCCTTTTTTTAATCAAATTTTATTATATTTAATATGTAAAAACAACTTTTCCATCCCTGATATATAAATTGGCCTTGACATAAAACATCCCATGAAAAGTTGCTTTGTTGTATCAATTCGCCGTTGCATATACCTTATGGATATGCCTTGGTAGTAACACAGCACAAAACACAAACATTTGAAAATACATTTTCAAAGTTTTAAAATGTTTGTTTCTAGGATGGTTAAAATCTATCTCTTTTGCACCAAAATTTTTTCCAGATACGTGTGACCCAACAAATTTATCTTGGTGTGCGGCTCGCCGGACATCCTTAAAATCTCAAAAAAGGACCTGAAACGACAAAGTGAATCAGTTAAACACAAAAAAAAACTTTGAATCTCTTCATGCAAGATATACTTTGGAAAAGTATGGTAAGAAATTCTTTTTTTATATTCAGTAAATATATTCACAGATTTTATTTATAATTTTTTTAAATTAATACAGGCGCTCTCTCTGCTACCACAGAATCTAAAGTAATTGATATTAAGATCGCTATTTTCACAGCAAAGCATGCGTCTATTTCATCTGTGGATAGGGTTGCCATCTGTCCTCTTTTCCCCGGACACCGTCCTCTTTTTTAGGGCATCCGGGGCAGTCCTACTTCTTTTTTAGCAAATATCCGGGGTTGTCCGGCTTTTTGCACCTTCTCTGAAGTTTTTTTTCTTACATTTAAACTTTAAATCACAGGTCACAAAATGTATAAAAAAAGATTTAGGTGCTCGTACAATTAGTTTTAAAAAAGTACAATTTTAAAACTTCTCTTTGTACAAAATTAGTTTTATTATCCTTAATTGTCGCTATTTATCCAATTTTAACTTGTCTTTTATTTTAAAAAAGTTCGGCAGAGGGGTCTTCTTGTCAGCTGTGTGTTTTTCATAAAGTTTGTTTTCAAGATATAGAAGAAAGTCTTGAACAAAAAATATAGTAAGGGTATATAATTTTGATATGGATTGCCTATATGTTTTACAAATACATATATTGGCTCAAATTGGAAGTGTTGAAAAATATATGTAAAAATTTCAAAAGTGTACATTCCCGATAATGAATGCAATGAATTTTTGTTGTTTTTTTTTTGTTTTTTTGTTTTTATTTTCAACCATTAAATCAGAATGATATGTTCAGTTTGTATTTTTTGTAAATAAAGTTTTTTCGTAAAAATAATTTTGTTTTTGCATTTTAAATGGCGTCGTAAATTTTATCAAATTTAGTTTTTTTTAAATGTGTCCTCTTTTTTTGGGCAAATGTCCCACAATTTTTAAGCTGGCGTCCTCTTTTTTTTTAAATAGAAATGGCAACCCTATCTATGGACCATCTTTCTAATATGCTAAAGCCATTTTCTATAAAGGAGTTTGAAAGGTTACGGCTGCATCAAACGAAATGTAGCGCGATTATTAAATATGTTGTGGCCCCTGTAATCCTTTCAGATTTAGTTGATAACATTGGTAACTCTAGATATTCATTGATCGTAGACGAGTCAACGGATATCTTAAGAAACAAATATGCGGGCGGTATTTTAACAAAGAAAAATGCAGTATCGTTACCGACTTTTTAGGATTATTCCTTGTAGAAGATGGGACTGCAGAAAAACTTTATGACGGTTTGATAAACTATTTGAATAAGGTTGGACTTAGTACAAAAAATGTGCTAGCCATTGGTACAGATGGAGCCAATAATTTATGCGGTCAACGCAAACGTTTGTATACTCATTTAAAATCAGATAACACTCATATAGTTCTTGTAAAGTGTACTTGCCATTCCATACGTTTGAGGCTTCTAAAAAATTTCCAGTTGACGTTAAGTATTTAATAAGAGAAATTTTTAATTATATTAGTAACAGTCCACTAAGGACCATTAAATAAAAACGTGTCTTTGATTTAATAAATACTGGCGTCGATTCTGTAAAATTTCGACAATTGGTGCAAATATGGCTTTCATATGGATTGGCTGTTAAAAGGGTCCTAGAGCAATGGGTCGAACTAAAATACCACTTTTCAATAATATCAACATCAGAGGCAGAAGAAACGGCACAACTTATATATAATTTAATGTGCAATGATGAAATAAGGCTATATTTAATTTTTATGGCTCCTATTTTAAATGAAATGAATAGACTGAATGTAGATTTTCAAAGCGATAAAATGGATGCTGGAAGTATTTACGAAAAATTATTTGTAACTCTTCTTTCACTAGCATCAAGAATTCTTAAAACATCAATAGTTTCTAAATTGAAAGAAGAAGATGACGTAGAAAAAATTAAAGAAATCATAGAAATGGATTCAGCATATCTATTATTAGATGCAATGGATATGGGTTACGAATTTGAAGAAGTTAAAACTCAACCTATATCTAAATGCCAAAAAATTAAGAATATATGCTTTTTGTACATGAAGAGTCTATTGGCACAAATGTTGAAACGTTTTCCTTCAAATTTGAATTTTTTTAAAATATTCAAGCAGTTTTCGCCAAGTTTATGTTGCAGTTCAGTAGGACAACCAAAGTGTATATCTTTTTTAAAAATATTACAGCCCATGTTAGATATAAATGCGCCAAAAGACTTGTATGAATCCCAATAGAGAAAAATGCCATTTGTTCCTTGAAGAGATTTTTTTGGTAAAAATGTGGGTACAAATTTAAGTGTATTTTGGTCCAAAGTTTTTTCATACCAAGATGCTGCTGGTTCGAAACCATTTGAAGAGCTTGCTGAACTTATTTTGAATATGCTGTCCGTCCCAACGAGTAACGCTTGCGTTGAACGCGTTTTTTAATAATAAATACAACCAAAATAAAAATTCGCAATAGAATACAATATGAGTTATTAGAAGCTCTTATCAGAATGAAAACATACTTCAAAAATAATTCAATTTGTTGTGAAACCTTTAATCCATCTTCTAAAATGCTGAAGCTTTTTAAAACAAACACCATGTATAACAAAATTTTATTAGCCGATGAATCTGAAGATTTTGATTCTAAAGTTTTTGAAATGATAAACATTGATACATAAATTATATATATATATAGATGTCCTTATTTAAATTAATAGAATAATAGAATAATAATAAAAGTTGGGTGCCCCTGTGGACTAGTCAGTAAAGGTCAAGTCAGTTGTTTGGGTGTTGCGGGCATAGCTGCCAGATAAAATAGGGGCAAAATCGTCTAATTTGGGGGAAAAAATCGTCAAAATCGTCAAATAGTTTACTCAAATCGTCATAAAAACGTCAAAATAAAGAAAACGCATTTTTCAAAACAAAACATTTTTTATTTAATGCATAACATAACAAACTTTTTAAATCCAGAGAGATCAATGGTTTTATTAGACCCTTTTAAATTAAGAACATGACAATAAATATAATACAATTTATAAGTAATTTCGAAAAATAAATATTAATATGTATATAAAAACAAAAAAATAATAAATAATGAATTGGCTGCATCTAATTCAGACTAATTGACAAATAATTATAATCATTTTTTTCTAAAGTTTCTACCGATTAAGGTAGCTTTAGGCAAGCGTAAGACGAGCACAACGCCAAAATAAACTACATCGTTTCGCTTTTTAGCCCATAAATTTATTTCTGGATCTGCAAACCAGTCTTCCTTAATTTTCTTCTTCTTGTTGGTTACCTGTGAAAAACACCATTAAAATTTAATTTTAGCTACTACAAAGTTTTGTATAAGAAATGGATGAAATTTCTACTTACAGAGGAAGAGCTGCTAGAATTTTCATCATCTTGGTTTTCTATTGAAAATATAATGTTTGATTTTTAAGGTTTTAATGTATAATTAAAAAGAACTTACCATTTTGTTGAAGTATTTAAGCATATTAATTTGTCACTTAAATAATTTAAATAAATTTACTTAAAAAACTAAAATTGTTTTAAACGCATTTTCAAATTTATATTTGTTCGTGTTGTAGGCATCAGTTGATAATATGTGGCATATACTATGTTAAAAATGTACAAAGTGGAAAAATTACTCACACAAACACATTAAGTAATGATCGATGTATCGCTTTCACTCTGTTCTATTATTAATAACATAAAAAACCGTTACAAATTATTTTTATTTAGTTTAAGGTTGATATAAAAGTAACGAAAAATGGTGCAAACTTGAATTCTTGAAAATCGTCAAAAACATAGCATAAATCGTCAAATCGTCAACACTTAATTTCAGCACGTAAAATCGTCAAAATGACGATAAATCGTCAAATCTGGCAGCTATGGTTGCGGGTTCGATTCCCGCCGGAGACTCTGGAATTGTCTGCTTCTCTTTCTCTTCTATCCTAAATATTTCTATTCTTATTCTATTATTCTCTCTATTAAGGCGTCACAATGGACCGTAATGGTCTCCGAGTGAAGGTGTGAGGGTAACTTTGCACCAGCCTTACCTACCTACCTACCTACCTACCTAAATAAAAGTTCAAAGTGAACAAGGGCGTCAATACATAAATTGCTTTTAACTTATTTATTCTCAGATAACATTTTTTCTTCATATACATACATTTAAAAGTACAAATCAAATTAATTTAAAGACTGCTACATATATTACTAATAACACTGCGCAGCAGCAAAATCCTCCATTAAATAAAACTATGTGGACAATATGGATTTTGATGCGCTGAACTCAAATCCGTTGTCGTTTTTTTTCCATCAGATCGAGATTTTTTTTTATGGGCGTGGCAAATTTTTCCCCCTAAATTAGTCAGATACGGAGACATATTTAATACTAACTCGAGAACCAGTCATCCAATTTTCAAAAATAAAACACCAAAAAATGTGTAATAAAATTGTATTTATTTTAGTGGAATAAAATTTTTCTCTATCTCTTATCGTTTTGGAGTTATTTAGAAATTAATGGAAAAAAATAATTTTTTTTTTGTGCAAAATTCGTAATATTTTTCAATTTAAAAATGGAATTAAAAAAAATATAAAGCAAGTATTCAATATTTTCAACTATTTTCTGAGAGCTACTTATCTTGGAAATAAAAAAATCCATTAACCATAAAAATCGGTTAAAAAATGTAGATTTTATTGTCAATTTACCGTAGGTACCCAATATTGACCAAGTGGGCGCACTTAAGCGACTTGTAGCAACAATTAGTGGCAACTATTGACTTCTGTCTATTTTCGTACAGCAAAAACAAATAGAAGCAAAAGAATTTACCAGATTGTTATTATGTAGTAACGCCTCGCGTAGAGCACCCACCCTGTCGTCACCGGTAGATATCTTCAAATTAAAATAAAAAATTAAAATATTTACAGCCTATTTTATTTAAAATAACACAAAACTTTTGTTAATAATTATTAATTTTTATTTAGGAATCATTGTTAAAATAAAAAAGTAGCTTAAGCTGTCCATGCTCTTTCTTCCACATCATTCAATTTCGTTCTAAAGAGCTCGTCCTTCATAAGCTGTCGTATTTGTGGACCTACAAATATGCCTTCTTTTACCTTAGCATCTCTGATTCTAGGAAATTTGCTCTTAATGTATAGAAAGCCTTCACCATCCTTGTTCATTGCTTTGACAAAATTTTTCATTAGGCCTAGTCTTATATGAAGAGGAGGCAGAAGAGTTTGTTCTTTTTGATTAAAAGGCTCTTCTGCTGCATTTTTTTCTCCTGGAATAAAATTTACTCTTTTCGGCCAAATTTTAACATTGTAGTGTTTTTCTTTTGCGCGGCTATCCCGTTCACATAAGAAGCAACAAAACTTAGTATATCCACTTTGCAATCCATTTTACATTGCTACTACTTTCAAATCTGCACATTCCATGAGTAATGGGAATATAAAAATGTTTGGTAGTTTCATATTCATGCTGCAATAGTTTTCTTTCATATTTCTTGCATACGCGAGTGGAACCGATGGAAATTTGTTGCCATTGTGAAGTAAAACGGCTTTTAAACTTGTCTTGGATGAATCAATAAAGGCCTCCAATCCTCAGATTTATGACTAAAACACAGTTGTCGCAAAAGTCCATCAGCATTACCACAAAATACCAAACCTTTCTCTCTGCTGAAATATTTTAAAAAAGGTTGTACTTTATTTCGACGTTAACGTCCTTTTGCACCAAATTCCATTCTTTTCATTGGGATGCAAGAAGCTCAGACTTGTTTTTTTAAAAGCCCTAATTTACGAACTAAGTTATTCATATCAGTTTAATTCGGAAAATAAGGTTTACTCGTTGGACTTCCACATGAATGCGAAGAAACACGCATTCTGGCGTAAGTGGATTCAGTTGCTGCAGAAACCCATCTTCTTCATCGTCTGTAGGAGGCAATGGAGGTAAAAATTTACTTGTAAACTGTAAACTTGTCGTTTGACGCATGAGGTATCTGCATATGTAACTTTATTTTTGGTTTTTTTCGTAAACCCACGTGTTTTAGTATGGAAAAAGTAGCAATCATTTTGATGATTTTGTGGTTCACTCCAAATCGCTGGCTTCATAAACGGCAAAGACTTATGACTTTCTTTTAAACAACCTCTTAAAGAACTTTCACAGCTACTACAACATATTTATGGCAGCCAATTTTTATCTCTATCTTCGAAAGGAAACCCAAAATAACGGCGATAAGTATTTTTAATCTTAGAAGATATTGCACGGTGCAAACAATCATTAATTCACTGTTGGTCAATCAACATTCAGTTGTATACTGACTTCACAGAAAAATAAAACAAATGATTATAAACATTGATTGTTAAAAACAATCATATCTGTTCTTATCGCTACCTAACTGGTGGCTAGAGCAGGACAATAATAGTGATAAAAATGAAAGATAATAACAAACAAAAGTAAAAGGGTTGCTGTTGGGCAAAAAATTTCAATCTAACTCATTGTGGTAAAAATATATGAAAAAGGAAAACTAAAGTAGTTACCGAATTCAATTAACTTAAGTCCCGTGAGTTAAATAGCTGATATTTACAACCAACATGCACCCACCGATCAAAGAGTGCTGATGATGAAATCGTAGCTGGTTTCGAAAATGCATTCCACTCGGCTAGTTGTCGGTAAAAATATAATTTTTCAGATTATTCTTTCATTTATCACAAATAAAAAAAATTCTTTGTAACAATAAGAATGTTAATATGAACTCGAGCCTGATTAAAATTTGAATATTAGCTTTATTTCTTTACACAATAACAAAGTACACTATAAGATCCATTTGCTGTTGCCGATTTTAACCGCACGATATTCAAATTAAAAGTGACTTACTTATTGCCCATTAGCTTCTATATATACAATAAATACCAGAATCTACCCTAATGTTCTTAATTTGAAATCACAGGTAATTGAAAAATACTATGTTCTAATTTTTAATTCCAAGAACTATGCAAAATACCGTTGTACTTTAGTTACATTACCTGCTCACCTAACGATATGTTACATATATCATATGTAAGGCTGGTTGCATTACAATATTGGGTATCTGCGGTAAATTGACAATAAATCTACATTTTTTAACCGATTTTCATGGTTTATGGCTTTTTTTATTTTTTAGATAAGTAGTTCTCAGAAAAAAGTCCAAAATGTTTAATATTTGCTTTAAACTTTTTTTAATTCTATTTTTAAATTGAAAAATATTAAGAATTTTGCACGAAAAATTTTTTTTTCTCCAATAATTTCTAAATAACTCCAAAACGTTAAGAGATGGAGAAAGTCGGTTCTCGAGTTAGGATGAAATATGTCTCCATACCTAACTAATTTAGGGGGAAAAATTTGCCACGCCCATAAAAAAAAAATCCCGATCTGATGGAAAAAAACCGACAACGGATTTAAGTTCAGCGCATCAAAATCCATATGTCCACATAGTTTTATTAAATGGGTAGACAAAAAATTCATTTTTGCAGAGCAGTGTAATAATACGAATAAAAATGAATTTAATTTAAAACTATATAGCTTAATTTAATTGAAATAATTAAAAAAAACATGGGGATTTTGGGGATAAATTTTTTTTTTTTAAATTGGGGATAAAATTGAAAAAAAAAAACTGGAAATCCTGCATACAGCAGACAGAATATTTACATATTTACATATTTTTTTTACTACATATAAACATACACACATATTCATATAAACACACAAACATTTATACATTCACACAACTACTCAGATAGACATACATACATACAATATAACAAAACTAAAATTTAAAGTGTGAGAATTTGAAATAATTTTTTTGTGTAGAAAAAAAAATAATATTTCGCGAATTTTTTAAAACCAAGTTCAACATAACATCAGGCCTGCTGTCATCGTTGGATAAATTATGGTGAGTTTTGTTTCATACTAATTTTAATTTGTTTTTGTGAAAAAGTTTTTGTTTAAATTCTCTATTGTATCAAATTTTATTTGAATTTTTTTTAACATTTTAAAATAAAAATGTTATTAACATCAGATTTTGCAATTTTATGTTACTAACATTAAAATAAATAAATACATAACATCTCACTATCACACTACATCTCTAAACTAACAACACTATTTATAATGTATTTTTTTTTATATTTGTTTACAAAAATAAACATTAAAAAATGTTATTTTCAATTGTTCATTGTTTAATAAATGTTGTTTTACTTTTATATTTTAAACATGTCTTTCTAAATTTTCTTTAGTTTTACGAACAGTTACTAAGTTATAGTTAGGGAATCATGTTAGGGCTATTTTAACAGCACATTCTTTTAAGGTAGTATGGTTGGGAGGGTATTCGAATAAAAGGAAATGACACCATCTTCTGTTTGACTTAACTTTTATTTTTTTATTTTTGCTAGTTATTATTAAAGTTGAGCTACCTTTTTAAATTTTATAAAACGATTCTTAAGCTTTGTACACACGGTTGTCAGATCGTACAATATTGCCGGAAAAATTGGTAATAAATGCCTTACAACCGTGTGAACTGGCAATTTTTGCCTAACAATGTTGGCAGAAAAATCATTGTCAGACCATTGACAGGCGGTCACCTGGCAACAATATTGTCAGATATATGACAATTGTCTGAACACCCTTAGTCGCTATTCTCAGAACTTTGACACATATTGTCATATAATTTTAAATTGGCAGATGTACAAGTTTTGTGCATTTGACAATGGCGTCATTGTCATACAAGTCAGTGATGTCAGATGTATAAAATTTTGCTTTTAGTATTGTTGAATAGAATGCTGTTTCTAGGAATTATCTTGTACTTTCTATATTGTTACTTAAACATGTTCAAATAAAACATATAAATAAAAACAAATAAGAACGTAATATTCGACTGTGCCGAATCTAATATACACTTCACCAGCATTTGTTTTGTTTTTAGGCACTCGCTTAAATTCTGCAAAAATAACTTAATCCTAATTTACAAAGAAAAACTAAAAGCAAAAAAAATATACATACATCTGCATACTATAATCAAAGACATCTATACATACATATACTATATAATCGTGAACTTCTATACATACATACATACTTACATATATGAATTATTATATGTGACAGCGCATAAAGGGACCTAAGGGTAAAAAAAAACAATTTTCACTTTTTTTTGAGGTGGACAACATCTGAGCATCGAATGAGACCGATCCGTGAGTGAAGTCGACGATTCTAAGCGCAAATAGAAAGGGACGTAACGGTAAAATTTATTTATTTTAATTTTTTCCCCTACTAAATTAACAAAATAACCTGATTTTACGAAACTACAACAAATTTTTTTTCTCTTATGAACGATTTAAAAAAATCATTTAATCTTTAAAATGGCTCTTCTGAACGAAACCTGTTTTTACCCTTAGGTCCCTTTCTCTATGCGCTGTCACATATGCTTAATATAGGATTGGCTTATACCGTTGTACGTCATTTTGCAGTGGGGTTGGAAAAAATATGTAATTCGCCATTTTGTTTTGTACGCCATCTTAGATCAAGAATTTTCAAGTCCTTTCATTGGATAACACTATTAAGGGTGGTGTTCATTACAAAAATTTTCTCATATATACAGATCTGTCCGCTATTTTGTTGGCGGCCATCTTGGATTTTTTAGGTTATACATAATGTTCTTTAATCTATTTGTCAGTTTCTTTATTTTGTGTACTAGAACATGTTTGGGAGAATTTATTAGAAACGTAGGAATTTTAAGTATGTTTTTTCATATGGCATCACTTTAAAAGGTTATTTCAATGCAACAGCTGTTTTGCAAAACAAAATTATTAATTTTCTTGTATGTTTCTTGTTTTTTTAGTTTTGTGTCATTAATTGGAGAATAAAATGATAATTAAAAAAAAAAATTATTGTGAATTTAAAGAGGGCGGTACAAAGTATTCCATTTTTAAATCAATGGAAGATTTCAGATTCCCCGACGCCATAGAAATCTAAAATTGTAAAAAACAACAAGACCAAAGCAATTCTAACAACTCATCTAACAATTTTTTTTTATCGTCATCTGACAACCGTCTAAACTTAAAATTTTTTGCCGGACAACATCGTCAGATAAAGTTATTGGTAGAACAATATCTGCCAATGAAATTGTTAGCTTTTTTGATGAAAGTCTGACAACTGTCTGAATTGACAATTTACCTTATGAAAGCAATTCTTCATTGTCATTCCATTGTTAGCATATGTTTAGGTAAAGCAATTATGTCAGATCTAACAACCGTCTGTACAGAGCTTTAGCCTATCTTTTAGCGAGACAACAACACCACCCCAAATCCTGAGCACGGTCGAAAGAATAGGTAGCGATAGTCTCATGAGAGGTAGGGAAAACCAGTTTGGATCGTTACAACGTAGACTAATGAAATTTCGAATGTATATTTCCTGAGTAAAAAAATATTTTTCCCTGAAAATTGCTTAAATCTATATATTACAAAATAAGTAATGGAGCAAAATTTACGGTAATTTATACCGCTCAGAATATTTTTCCGTATATTTAAAAGTAACAAGAAAAAGCACTATATTCGGCTGTGCTGAATTTTTTATACCTACCACCAATTTTGTGTACTTTTAAAGCACAAAATCTATTATTTTGTTATTAACAGTAATCTCAATGGAATGATCTCTTTACACTAAAATATATATCACTTTCTTTGTATAACTTCGATATGCTAGTAAAATATTTTCGTAAATTTTATCTTTCAGTGAAAATTGGCGTTAAAGTTGGCGTGTCAATATAGTTTTGACTAATAAACTTAACTTAGATATTTTAATATAGTCCTTTATTCTGTTGTTTTTATACCCGCCACCAAAAAAATGGTGGGGGTATATTCATTTTGTCATTCCGTTTGTAACACATCGAAATATTCATTTTAGACCCCATAAAGTATACATATTCTGAATCAGGGTTTGATTTGATGATGATCTAGCTATGTCCGTCCATCTGTCCGTCTGTTGAAAGCACGATAGAGGTCGCACCGAAAAAGCTAGGGGGCTTAAATTTTGCCAGAATCTTTCTTATAGACAAGGTTTGTTTGGAATTGAAAATGGGCTAAATCGGAATATTAGGAATAGAGTTATAGCTCGAAAAGCAAGAGTAGGTCGAAAAAACCGCGTCCTTCGAACATCGAATAAAATGGAATTGTGTCCAAACGCATTAAGGTAGACTCATGAAACTTCGAATGTATATTTCCTGAGTAAAAATAATATTTAAACAAGTAAGAGCGCTATATTCGGCCGTGCCGAATCTTATATACCCTTCACACCGTGTAGTCATGCAATAACAGCAGTTTTTATCACCACTCCACATACATATAAAAACAATACATATATAAAAACATCCCATTGTAAAATTATAAATTTACGTATGTATGTTAAAAAAAAAAAAAATAAAAAAAAATTTAAAAAAAAAATTTAAAAAAAAAATTAAAAAAAAATTAAACAAAAATTAAAAAAAAAAAATTTTAAAAAATAATTAAAATATATATAATAAATATAAAACAAAAAAAAATAAAAAAATATATTTAAAAAAAAAATTTAAAAAAAAATAATAATAAAAATATAAATAATATATTAAATAAAAAATAAAAAAAATATTAAAAAAAATTAAAAAAAAATAAAAAAAAAATTTTTTTGGCTCAGCTGGGATTCAATGCCACGTTTTCTCTAACCAGTATACAAGTTTGTATGTATGTATGTTGTTGTTGTAATGTTGTTTTTGTGAAAAAAAAAATCGAGGTTGTCGTGGGTTTTTGCTCATATCTCAGTTGTTTATGTACCAATGTTTCTGATTTTCAATACCGATCTACTCCCGAATATTTCTGATATTTTAATACCTTACCCGAGTCCAAGCGATGTCGGGGGGCTTCAAAAAGTTTATTTCAACATACACACGGACAGACGGTCAGACGGACAGACTGACAGGGCTTAATCGACTCCCCTATTCATAAGCTTTCAGAAAATATATACTTTATGGGGTCGGAAATCAAAATTGTAGAAATTTCACACGGAATGACAAACCTATATATACCCTTTTTCACTGTGTGAAGGGTATAATTATCTAAATCTATGCATTAGGAGAGGAGTTATCGATCAAAATGGACGAAAATTTATACCGCACAGTTTATTTTTCGGTATATTTAAAAACAAAAACGTCATAAAAGCAACAAAATTGGATGTACGACTCTGAAATTTTGCACACTTTGCTTTTTGGTGAGACGCTTTTTTTAACGGAAAATCAATATGCCACGCCCACTTCTACGCCCACCTCCCATATAACGTTTTACCCAAAATTCATATAATTTTTCTATTAATATAGATTTTGGAATAATAAAGGACTATATTGAAACACCTTAGTAGTACTTATTAGCAAAAACTTTTCACGTTATCTACCGTTAATGAAATTTAAAAGCTCATAAAACCGCCAAACTTTGTGATATTCATTTGTGCCTTGAATAACATAAAACTCAGGGCTCTGAGGAAAACTTAAAAGGTGATCTTAATAGAGTTTTCCGGTCCACTAGTGTTAAATTTTTCAGATCTGGTAAAAGATCAAAGTATTTAAGGAAATCTGAACCTGCTAACTTCTGCTATAATAAAATTTCAAACAAATTTTTGCCTAAGACCACAGTCATAAAGTAAAAAACGTGGTTCATATGTGTTAATTTTTTTTATATTATAAGTTTTAGCAGGTAAAACGGATATTGCTGCACTTATGTCTATCAAAAAAATATAATTTAATTATACTTTTCTAATTTTTAGGCTATAAATTCAATGTGATAATGACAGAATATCTAGGAAAAGTTGGTTATCCGATACTATTTAGCTGGTTGGAATGTATTTTCGAAACCAGTTTCATGATCAGCACTCTTCTGATCAGAATTACAAATGTTGTGTATAAATATCAACTATTTAACTTAGTATTCTATTGAAAATTGAAACATAGAATTATTTGTCCTAATTTATTTCATGTTTTTTCATATATTTACTTACATACATATCATTAAGTTAGTACGAAATTTACCAACATCTGTTTTTCTTGTATTTTTTTTCACGTTATTACCACAAGTTTTTTTAATGTTTGCCTTTAACTTAAGATGTCGCTTAAACAATTTTTTGCAATTATCGGTTGATCCGATATTGAATTGGGTGCTTCTAGCTTAGATTTCTCTCAATTTTAAACCAAGTAATAATCTGCGCTCTTCAAGTGATTAATCTGGTTTGAATTACGTACTTTGAATTCAGGCTCCTCTTAATTTAGTACCAAACAAACACATGTGCTCTTCAAGTAACGATCTCTATGCCAGCTGTGTCACTCTAATCCTGTTGTTCCAGAGAGTAAACTTTGCTTTTTTTTCGTGCCGATGCTGTACGATTCGTCGTAGCGCCTACCTAAACCACACAACCTCGATCATGAACAGATATCCCCATTCGCGGCGGCCCTTTTCAGCCATCTTAGGTCCTTAACTATCCAGGAGCACACTCCACTAAAGACATCCCAATTTTTAACATTCTGAGACATATTCCGAAGAAACTCCACCCCATGTATCTATTAAATACGGAATACGACATGTTCTGCGTTTTCTGCCGCATCTGGGCACTTTGTGCAGGTTGGGGAATTTTTATGGCCAATCCCATTGAAAGATCCTCGCCCGCACTAACCCATTACCCAGAACAGTTCTGGGTTCGGGTCCGCAGAATGCAGCCTCAGACCCCTTCTTTGCAAGTTCGTCAGCAGCCTCATTCCCAGCTATGCCCACGTGTCCCTTAACCCACATTAGCGTTACCTCATTTATAGAGGCACACCTATTGAGCTTTAGAACACACTCAAGCACCAAAGAGGAGTTCACATCTATCCGCTGCATACGTTTTATAACCGACTGGTGGTCAAGTGCAATAAGAATTCTCTTCCCATACATACATACATTCCAACAGGTGGTCCAACGCGTGCAGCAAACCAAGCATTTCTGCCTGATAGACTGACACGTACTCCCCCAGATTCAGGGTGCAGGATAAGTTCAACTCAGATGAGTACACACCAGCACCTGCCCTTCTGTTTTTAAATAATAACAAGTAAAAGCGCTATATTCGGCCGTGCCGAATCTTATATACCCTTCACAACGTGTAATCATGCAATAACAGTAGTTTGTATCACCATTCCATATGATATACGTACATACATATAAAAAACATACATATATAAAAACATCCCATTGTAAAACTATAAATTTACGTATGTATGTTAAAAAAAAAATTTAAAAAAAAAATTAAAAAAAAAATTAAAAAAAAAAATTAAAAAAAAAATTAAAAAAACAAAATTAAAAAAAAAATTTAAAAAAAAATAATTAAAATATATATAATATATATAAAACAAAAAAAAAATAATAATAAAAATATAAATAATATATTAAATAAAAAATAAAAAAAAATATAAAAAATTTTTTTTTGCCTCAGCTGGGATTCGATGCCACGTTTTCTCTAACCAGTATACACGTTTGGATGTATGTATATTTTTGTTGTAATGTTGTTTTTGTGAAAAAAAATCGAGGTGGTCGTGGGTTTTTGCTCATATCTCAGTTGTTTATATACCGATGTTTCTGATTTTCAATACCATTTCTACTCACGAATATTTCTGATATTTTAATACCTCACCCGAGTCCAAGCGATGTCGGGGGGCTTCAAAAAGTTGATTTCAACATACACACGGACAGACGGACAGACTGACAGGGCTTAATCGACTCCCCTATTCATAAGCTTTCAGAAAATATATACTTTATGGGGTCGGAAATCAAAATTGTAGAAATTTCACACGGAATGACAAACCTATATATACCCTTTTTCACTGTGTGAAGGGTATAAAAAAATTAAACTAATATTGAAAAATTGTTGGTTGGGTTTTTGAAAAAGTTTTTTATAGTTTTTTGTTTTATTTTTGAATTCTCATTTTGTTATTGAGAATTTGAAAATATAACTTATAACATTTTAAACTTTTTCAAGAATTTGGGTAAAAGGTTTACTGATGATCTGGCATAAGCACCAGTGAAATGCATATAAACCAACTTAAACTAAACAACCAAATAAATTACATTGAAAAATTAGTTGGGAGCATATCCTGAATAATCTAGTGAATTATTTAAAAACAAAAGATTTTAGTTTTCGGTTGCCCTTATATACATTTAGTGTTAACCAACGGTTAGCCAGATGTTAAAGGGATTAGAAAAATAAAATAAATTAATATTGAAAAATTGTTGGTTGGGTTTTTGAAAAAGTTTTTTAAAGTTTTTTATTTTATTTTTGAATTCTCATTTTGTAAATGAGAATTTGAAAATATAACTTATAACATTTTAAACTTTTTCAAGAATTTGGGTAAAAGGTTTACTGATGATCTGGCATAAGCACCAGTGAAATGCATATAAACCAGCTTAAACCAAACAACCAAATAAATTACATTGAAAAATTAGTTGCGAGCATATCCCGAATAATCTAGTAAATTATATATAATATACATATATAAAACAAAAAAAAATTAAAAAAAAAAAAAAATTTAAAAACAATAAAAAAAATTAAAAAAAAAAGTAAGAGCGCTATATTCGGGCGTGCCGAATCTTATATACCATTCACAGCGTGTAGTCATGCAATAACAGCAGTTTGTATCACCATTCATCCCATATGAAATACGTACATACATATATAAAAACATCCCATTGTAAAATTCTTAATTTACGTATGTATGTTAAAAAAAAAATATAAAAAAAAATTGAAAAAAAATTAAAAAAAAAATTTTAAAAATTAACAAAAAAAATTAAAAAAAAAATTTAAAAAAATAATTAAAATATATATAATAAATACAAAAAAAAAAAATAAAAAAAAAATTAAAAAAAAAATAATAATAATAATAATATAAATAATATATTAAATAAAAAACAAAAAAAAAAAAATAACAAAAAAATTTTAAAAAAATAAAAAAAATTTTTTTTTGGCTAAGCTGGGATTCGATGCCACGTTTCCTCTAACCAGTATACACGTTTGTATGTACGTATGTTGTTGTTGTAATGATGTTTTTGTGAAAAAAAAATCGAGGTGGTCGTGGGATTTTGCTCATATCTCAGTTGTTTATGTACCGATGTGCCTGATTTTCAACACCGATCTACTCCCGAATATTCCTGATATTTTAATACCTCACCCGAATCCAAGCGATGTCGGGGGGCTTCAAAAAGTTGATTTCAACATACACACGGACAGACTGACAGAGCTTAATCGACTCCCCTATTCATAAGCTTTCAGAAAATATATACTTTATGGGGTCGGAAATGAAAATTGTAGAAATTTCACACGGAATGACAAACCTATATATACCCTTTTTCACTGTGTGAAGGCTATAAAAACAGACAAGCCGGGAACCTGGCATTTTAATAAACCTCGGGTACGCTGAATCCAGTGGTGCCCGCGGTTTTTTAAGATTGGCTCTGGTTTTCGAGATATACCGTTATTTCGAAAATGAAGGAGGTTGCACAACATATGTTCGCGTAACTCAAAAACGCTTTAGCTTATTGAAAAAACTTAAAAACCCGAAATTCCGCAATAAAATTTCCGCAATAAAATTTCTTTCTAATATTCGCAGTCGTTTTAAAAACATATTTTTTTTTTGAAAAAAAAAATTAATTTTTTTATCAAAATTTCGAAATTTTTGTTTTTTAAAAATTCATAAAAAATTAAAAAATGCAGAGAGGCTTCTAATTTTTTGCAGAGATATAAAAAACAAAGCTGCCAACAAAACAAGTCATAAATGTTTAAAATCTGTTAGCAACTTTTGATTTTATTCATAAAAGTCGACAAATTTTAATTAATTTAAGAATTTCATAAAACGCAACCCCCTAAGGGATGGTGATAAAGGGAAAGTATAATTTGAAAAACTCACAGGTAAAAACTTCCCTAACACAAAACCACTAATGAACAGTGAGGGAGTACTATCAACATCCAAAAATGAGCAATTGGAAATATGGAGACGTCATTATTCTTCAATGCTTTCAAACGCTCCACCCAACCTTTCGAACATTTGCTCATGCGCAACCCACACAGTTAGGCAAGATATCTCAACTGATTGCCCTGACATTTCAGAAGTTTTAAACGCTATTAATGCTTTGAAGGCAAACAAGGCCCCCGGTGCCGATAATATAGCCCCTGAAATGCTTAAAGCTGATCCACAACTAACAGCGAACATTCTGCTACCCCTCATCGAGAACTTTTGGCTCACACTCGAACTCGACTCAAAGCTTAAAGAAGGTATCATTGTCAACCTCCCAAAGAAAGGCAACCTTACCGATTGCAGGAACTGGAGAGGTATCACAATTCTTAGTGCAGTAAACAAGATTATAGCGCATATTATCAACAAAAGATTATCAGATGCTGTAATGGATGATATCAGGCCTGAGCAGGCTGGCTTTCGTCCACAAAAGTCTTGTGTGGACCATATAAGCACTTTGCGAATAATTATTGAGCAGTCCGCCGAGTGGCAGTCCCCCCTGTACATGATCTTTATAGATTTTGAGAAAGCATTCGACACCCTGAGCCACGATGCGATATGGAATGCTCTCGCGTGTAAAGGTGTTCCACCAAAGATTATCATGCTTACTCAAGCTCTGTATAAGGATGTTAGATGTCGTGTTGTCCATGACAACGCACTAAGCAACAGTTTTAACGTTGTAACCGGAGTGCGCCAGGGATGTATACTATCCCCTCTTCTCTTTTACATCGTCCTAGACGTCATAGTGCGCAATGCTACTTAGGACAGCAGAGGTTTACGATGGGGACTCACTCAACAACTCGAGAGTCTGGAGTACGCAGATGATATTTGTCTTCTGTCTCACAGCTATAAGCATATGTCAGCTAAACTTAAGTCCGTCGAAACCGAAGCTGCAAAAGCTGGTCTAAAAATAAATATTAAAAAGAGTAAGGTAATGCGCTGCAACACCTTTAATAACAGCAGATTTAAAATACAGGATGTTGAACTAGAGGAAGTAAGGTCGTTTTTCTATCTTGGTAGCATTTTAACTCATACTGGTGGCTGCAGCAATGACGTCGCCTATAGAATGTCAAAGGCCAATCAGGCATTCGGTATGCTCCGCCCTGTATGGAAATCTACTGTTATTTCAAAGCACACTAAGATCAGCATATTCAATTCGTGTGTCAAATCGGTGCTCCTTTACGGTTGTGAGTCATGGAACACAACAACACGTGAAATAAATGCCATACAGGTGTTTGTTAACCGCTGTCTACGAAGGATCCATAAGATATTCTGGCCAAGCACCATATCAAACATTCAACTATGGTCACAAACAAATCAAAGTCCAATCAACATCGAGATCCTTAAGCGAACATGGCGCTGGATTGGTCACACGCTCCGTAGACCAGAAGGCGACCCTACTAAAACTGCTATTGACTGGAATCCCCATGGAAATACACGAAGAGCTGGACGCCCGTCGCACTCCTGGAGACGTCAACTCGAAGATGAAGTAATCCAAAGTGGGCTAAGCTGGAGGGAAATCAAACACCTAGCATCAAACAGAACCGAATGGAAAGAGTTCGTTGTGGCCCTTTGTTCCTTATAGGAACCACATAACATAATATATATAATTTGAGAAAATGTTAAGAACAAAAAACATTGGAGGTCGGTCATACATTTTATCCCCCTAGAAGTGAATTCTAGGCCTTAGAAACAAATGATGGGAATGAAAAATAAAGTTGCGCTGGTCATTTGGCCCGTCTAGGGGTATCTCAGGCGCTGCAGGTGCAAAATTTAAGGCTAGAGTTCTATGCGTATAAAAAACAAAGTTCCAAACAAAATAAGCTATTAGTGATTAAAATCTGTCTACAACTTTTGATTTTTTCAGAAAAGATGTAATTTTTTATAATAACCAAACTAAAAAATTTTTGTTGTTAAGTATTTAAATTTAAAGTTTTTATTTAGAAATTTATTTTTCTTCCTCCTGCAGATTCCAACAAATATCTCCTTATAGCGAATCAAGTTGTTTGCCGCTATACCAGTGTTCGAGCCTGGCTGTTACTTGCTTAAATCTCTCGCCATGTTCATCAGACTCGGCTGGTGATTGTTCATTAAATTTTTGGGCATGGTAATGCAAAAAATGTATTTTAAATGACATTCTAACGTTTAAGTTTTTAAATGCGGTTAGCATATTTTTGATTAAAATTCGCCAGTTTTCAGACCGATGATTTCCTAATACATTTTCTATTACTGATTTCACACAATTCCAGGCCAATAGCTCGATATCATTCAATGCAATCTCAAATTGATGGTCCTTCATAAGACGACGAATGTCCGGTCCATTAAGAATTCCTGTAAAATAAAAACATTAAGATATGTAATATAAATCTAATTTAATAAAGTAGTTCATACCTTCTTTAACATTCATGCCGCTTAATCGTGGAAAAATTCGGCGCAATTCGGTAAAAGCAACACCATCTGGGCTTAGTGCTTTTATAAAATTTTTTACAATACCCAGTTTGATGTGGAGTGGAGGAAACAAAATCTTTTTCGTCGGCACAAGTGGTAATTCAATAACATTGTTTCTATGCAATCTGCTTTCCTCACGTTAAGCCCAATCCCGTTTATTGTATTTGTCGCCATCGAAACGCGTATTCCATAAGCACATGAAGCACATATTTTTAGTATAGCCCAATTACATGCCTCTTAAAAGAGCCACCACTTTTAAATCTGCGCATATTTTATACTTGTTGTCTTCATATTTAATTAACTGTATTATTTTTTTCATTGATGCGTATGTCTCTTTAGTATTTGTGCTTAGTGCTATCGGAATAGGACTTTTTAAATTAGTGACATGTAGCAAAACTGCCTTTAAGCAACTTTTGAAAGAATCAATGAATAAGCGCCAATCTCCAGGATTATATTCATTTTGCATTGTTAAAACCAAGCCGCGGATGTCAGTACAATACGCGATAGAATTATTCTCAATAGATTTAAAAAAGTCGTAAATCGTCTATGGCGATTGATAGCCCCGTTTATTTGTACACCTGGTGCTAAAATATTAGCTCGTTTTAACTCTTTTGTCAAGAGAATGCTCTGTCTTTGAGATAATTTTAGACGCCGTACCATTATATCCAGACGATATTGCGTGATTTCATTGTAACTGCTTGGAACCGTGATGCATGACGGTTGATACATTGAAGTAGCTGGTCCACTCGCTTAAACAGAATGAATTATTGAGGGAATATGTTCTGTTGGTATTTGGCTATCCGGAACAGGAATTTCATCAGAATGTGACAGCGGAAATCGAGCATATGCTGTTTCAGTATAAGATATATAAGTCATTTTTCTTCTGTTCATACCCGCTGTATAATTTATGCACGCATAACACTCATATTCAACATAAACTATGGGATCTCTCCAAGTCATTGGAACACCAAATGGCATGGCGTCTCTATTTTTTCCCCACTTATTTAAATGGTAAATGCAGTGTGTACAAGGTACTTGCTTCAGTAGTGATTTTATGGCGACTTGGCATACTTTTATATTTCCCACACACATAACAAAAGTAATTAAACTTTTTATACGTATCCATCTTAGATATTTCAATATAACTTATTAGACACAAGACTGTCAAAGGCTTTAAACTTCACTAATCACTTTCGCAAGCACTTTCCATATGACAGTGAAGGGGTTGAGGAACTCTTATATATACTGTAATTGTTTTAATCAAAGTACCTTCATGACCATATTTTGTAAAAAAAAAAACGCAGAACGATTAATATTTCTACCTGTTCCAGGTATAACAATAGAATATGTCATTTAAGTTCTTTACAAGACCGACTAGTGCGGTTTTGACTGTACAATAAAAGACGGATTTGTGTGGTTTTGTAAGCACAATAAAATAAAAAGATGTAAGCATTTATGACTTTATTTCTTAATCTAAGAATTTTTATATCGGTAACTCCACTTCTTAGGGGAGCTCCCATACAAATATTGCGTTTTATGAAATTCTTAAATTAGTTAAAATTTGTCGATTTTTGTAAATAAAATCAAAAGTTCCTCATAGATTCAAATTATTTATGGCTTGTTTTATTTGTTTATCGTTTTTTATATGTCTGCAAAAAATTAGAAGCAAAGATGCATTTTTTAATTTTTTATGAATTTAAAAATTTTATTTCGGAATTTCGGTTTTTTAAGTTTTTTCAATAAGCTAAAGCGTTTTTGAGTTACGCGAACATATGTTGTGCAACCTCCTCCATTTTCGAAATAACGGTATATCTCAAAAACCAGAGCCAATCTTAAAAAACCGCGGGCACCACTGGATTCAGCGTACCCGAATTATGTTAAAACGCCAGGTGCCTAGCTTGTCACGAAAAAAAGTGTAAATTTCTTGCAGTGTTATTATATAATCTATTATTGTCTTTGAATTTTGTGCTATTCTAGGTCGTTTACTATTTGTTTCATTCCGTTATCGTTTAAAATACTTTTCAGACTGGTTTTATATGTATCTTCTTTGCTTTGTTAAAATCACCTGCTATTATTATGTCGTTTCCATGGCATTTAAAACCAGTAAGAGTACTTTATTCGGCCGTGCCGAATCTTATATACCCTTCACAACGTGTAGTCATGCAATAAAAATTGTTTGTAAAAATATAAAAAATATAAAAAAAATAAATAAAAAAATATTAATAAAAAATAAAAAAAAAATTAAAACAAATAAAAAAAGTTTAAAAAAAATAAAAAAATATATAATAAATATAAAATAAAAAAAATTTTAAATAAAAAAAAAATTAAAAAAAAATAATAAAAATATAAATCTATATATATAAAAGTGAAACTCTGTGTGTGTGTGTGTGTTAGCTATAGACTCCGAAACTGTAAAACCGATCGGACTCAAACTTTGGCAAGTTGTTGTACACATACCAGGGAGTGTTTATGGATGGAAAAAAGTGGGCGGGGCCACGCCCATAAAAATTAGTTATCAGTTTTAGCTACTTGCACTTGACCGATTTTTCTGAAACTTTGCACACATATCGAGCTGTCATGACTAAATAATTTTGTGATAAGAAAAGTGGGCGGGGCCACGCCCCTAAAAAAGTTTTAGTTTTGAGGTACTTGCACTGGACCGATTTTTCTGAAACTTTGCACACATACTAAGCTGTCATAACCATATAATTTTGTGATTAGAAAAGTGGGCAGGGCCACACCCATAAAAAAAGGTTATAATTTTGAGGTACTTGCACCAGACCGATTTTTCTGAAACTTTGCACACATATTAAGCTGTCAAGACTTTATAATTTCGTGATTAAAAAAGTGGGCGGGGCCACGCCCATTAAAAATAAGTTATCAGTTTTAGCTACTTGCACTGGACGAATTTTCTGAAACTTTGCAAACATACTGAGCTGTCATGACTTTACACTTTCGTCATTAGAAAAGTGGGCAGTGCCACGCCCATTAAAAAATTAGTTATCAGTTTTAGCTACTAGCACTTGACCGATTTTTCTGAAACTTTGCACACATATCGAGCTGTCATGACTAAATAATTTCGTGATAGGAAAAGTGGGCGGGGCCACAACCCTAAAAAAGTTTTAATATTGAGGTACTTGCACTGGACCGATTTTTCTGAAACTTTGCACACATATTGAGCTGTCATGACTTTACAATTTCGTGATTAGAAAAGTGGGCAATGCCACGCCTATAAAAAAAATTATAATTTTTAGGTTTTTGTACTTGATATTCAACTAAAATTCAGATTGCATTTCGATTCATTAAGGGGCGTAGCAACGCGCGCCGGGTTTGGCTAGTAATATATAAAATAAAATTAAAAACAAGTAAAAGTGCTATATTCGGCCGTGCCGAATCTTATATACCCTTCACAACGTGTAGTCATGCAATAACAATTGTTTGTATCACCATTCATCTCATATCAAATACGTACATATGTATATATTGGTTAGAATAAATGTGGCATCGAATCCCAGCTAAGCCAAAAAAAATTTATTTTATATACTATATTATTTATATTTTGTTATTATTTTTTTTTTATATTTTTTTTTAATTTTTTTTTAATTTTTTTAAAAAATTTTTTTGAAAAAATTTTTTAAAATTTTTTTTAAATTATTTAAAAATTTTTTTTTTATAATTTTTTTTATTATTTTTTTTTTTATTTTTAGTATTTTTTCTTTTTGTAATTTTTTCTTTTTTTGTATGGTTTTTACATATATTTATGTATGTATGTTGTTGTTGTAATTGTGTAAAAAAACGAGGTGGTCGTGGTTTTTTGCTCATATCTCAGAAAGTTATGGGGCGATTGTGCTGAATTTCAATAGCGATTCATTCCTGAATATTTCCAAGAGATTGATACCATATAGAGATCTGAGGAACATATAGTTGCTTCTAAAAGTTGATTTCAACCAACACACGGACAGACGGGCAGACGGACAGACGGTCAGGGCTTAATCGACTCCTCTATTCATAAGCTTTCAGAAAATATATACTTTATGGGGTCGGAAATGAAAATTGTAGAAATTACAAACGGAATGACAAAGCTATATATACCCTTGTTCACCACAGGTGAAGGGTATAAAAAAAATTTTGGCTCAGCTGGGATTCGATGCCACGTTTACTCTAACCAGTATACAACGTTTGTATGTATTTATGCTGTTGTTGTGAAAAAAAACGAGGTGGTCGTGTTTTTTTGCTCATATTTTAGTTGTTTATGCACCGATATTTCTTCCGATCTACTTCCGAATATTTAAATTTATTTAAATACATCACCCGCGTCCAGGCGATATCGGGGGGCTTCAAAAAGTTGATTTAAACATACACACGGAAAGACGGTCAGACTGACAGACAGAGCTCAATCGACTGCCCTATTCATAAGTTTTCAGAAAATATATATGTAGTAGTGTATATTGTCGGTAGTTACTTTGGTAATACTTTATTTATTTATATTTAAGTTAATTATACTTGTTCTTTTTTCATATATGTTAATATGAAGTATGCATTGATTTTAGTTTCTAAGTTTATGCTTGTAAAAAATAAAGGCATTAGAAAGTTATTAATTAAATAGAAAAGACGTTTTTAAGTTGCGCTTACAATTTCAGAAGTGGGATACGCAGGAAAATAATTAAAAAACAAGTAACAGTGCTATATTCGGCCGTGCCGAATCTTATATACCCTTCACAACATGTAGTAGCAATAACAATTGTTTGTATCACCATTCATCCCATATAAAATACGTGCATACGTACACGTTAGAATAAATGTGGCATCGAATCCCAGCTGAGCCAAAAAAATTTTATTTTATTTTATTTAATATATTATTTATATTTTATTATTTTTTTTTATATTTTTTTAAAATTTTTTGAAAAAATTTTTTTAGAAAAATTTTTAAAAAATTTTTTAAAATTTTTTTTTAAATTTTTAAAAAATTTTTTTTTTTAATTTTTTTTTATTATTTTTTTCTTATTTTTAATATTTTTTTTTTGTAATTTTTTTTGTTTGGTATGTTTTTTACATGTATGTATGTATGTATGTATGTTGTTGTTGTAATTGTGAAAAAAAACGAGGTGGTCGTGGTTTTTTGCTCATATCTCAGAAAGTTATGGGGCGATTGTGCTGAATTTCAATAGCGATTCATTCCTGGATATTTCCAAGAGATTGATACCATATACAGATCTGAGGAACATATAGTTGCTTCTAAAAGTTGATTTCAACCAACACACGGACAGACGGACAGACGGTCAGGGCTTAATCGACTCCTCTATTCATAAGCTTTCAGAAAATATATACTTTATGGGGTCGGAAATGAAAATTGTAGAAATTACAAACGGAATGACAAAGCTATATATACCCTTGTGCACCACAGGTGAAGGGTATAATAAAGAACAAATTTTTTAAAGAAAAGTCTTGTTATACCCTTCACACAGTGAAAAAGGGTATATATAGGTTTGTCATTCCGTGTGAAATTTCTACAATTTTGATTTCCGACCCCATAAAGTATATATTTTCTGAAAGCTTATGAATAGGGGAGTCGATTAAGCGCTGTCAGTCTGTCCGTCTGACCGTCTGTCCGTGTGTATGTTGAAATCAACTTTTTGAAGCCCCCCGACATCGCTTGGACTCGGGTGAGGTATTAAAATATCAGAAATATTTGGGAGTAGATTGCTATTGAAAATCAGAAACATCGGTATATAAACAACTGAGATATGAGCAAAAACCCACGACCACCTCGATTTTTTTTTCACAAAAACAACATTACAACAACAACATACATACATACAAACGTGTATACTGGTTAGAGAAAACGTGGTATCGAATCCCAGCTGAGCAAAAAAAAAAAAATTTTTTATTTTTTTATACCCTTCACCTGTGGTGCACAAGGGTATATATAGCTTTGTCATTCCGTTTGTAATTTCTACAATTTTCATTTCCGACCCCATAAAGTATATATTTTCTGAAAGCTTATGAATAGAGGAGTCGATTAAGCCCTGACCGTCTGTCCGTCTATCCGTCTGTCCGTCTGCCCGTCTGTCCGTGTGTTGGTTGAAATCAACTTTTAGAAGCAACTATATGTTCCTCAAATCTGTATATGATATCAATCTCTTGGAAATATCCAGGAATGAATCGCTATTGAAATTCAGCACAATCGCCCCATAACTTTCTGAGATATGAGCAAAAAACCACGACCACCTCGTTTTTTTACACAATTACAACAACAATATACATACATAAATATATGTAAAAACCATACAAAAAAAGAAAAAATTACAAAAAGAAAAAATATTAAAAATAAAAAAAAAATAATAAAAAAAATTACAAAAAAAAAAATTTTAAAATAATTTAAAAAAAAATTTTAAAAAATTTTTTAAAAAAATTAAAAAAAAAAATATAAAAAAAAAATAATAACAAAACATAAATAATATATTAAATAAAATAAAATTTTTTTGGCTCAGCTGGGATTCGATGCCACATTTATTCTAACCATTATATACATATGTACGTATTTGATATGAGATGAATGGTGATACAAACAATTGTTATTGCATGACTACACGTTGTGAAGGGTATATAAGATTCGGCACGGCCGAATATAACACTGTTACTTGTTTTTTTTAATTTTTTTTTTTATATTTTTTTATATTTTTTTTTGTTTTATATTTATTATATATATTTTAAATATTTTTTAAAAAATTTTTTTTTTAATTTATTTTTTTTAATTTTTTTTAAGTTTTTTTTTTAATTTTTTTTTTTAATTTTTTTTATTTTTTTTTAACATACATATGTACGTAAATTTATAATTTTACAATGGGATGTTTTTATATATGTATGTTTTTTATATGTATGTACGTATATCATATGGAATGGTGATACAAACTACTGTTATTGCATGACTAGACGTTGTGAAGGGTATATAAGATTCGGCACTGCCGAATATAGCGCTCTTACTTGTTTTTTTTCGATTTGAAAATTTCGCGGATAGATAGAAAACGTGGATGAAGTTTGTGGCACAAATTATACTGTTGCGCAGTTACGCCGCTGGTTAAAGCACATTGGTCTTCCACCAACAGGTTTTAAAGGTGAAATATTAATAAGAGTTAACAATGTACCTGTGCCGATAAGAGGTGAATGTTCAATTCTGGAAGTGGGTAATCAAATTTCCAATTTGATAAAGCTATCCGAAAATGAGTGTGAGGGTGCACCTAATAGTAGCGTTGGTTGTAAACAAATGCTGCAGCAACAATAATTAATAAAAGAAGCAGGTTTGCAACAAAAAGTTATAGGTGAGGATCAAGCGATTGGTTGTTCACAGCATCATGTACAATAAAAAATGAGTGGCGGTATTGAACGGTTACACCCCTTTCTTACTAGGCAAGTCACTTGCGCAAGTCTTGTGTTTATAGACAAAAGGGGTAAGGTCGGGTTAAGAGGAAGAAATTTGCTCATATTTGAGTACACACTTGCCTGTACCGGCAAGTACGAGCAAGTTTTTGTTGAGAAACCATAAACAAAAAAGAAATAAAAACAAACATGAGTGCTATATTCGGCTATGCCGAATCTTATATACCCTTCACAACGTGTAGTCATGCAACAACAATTGTTTATATCACCATTTATCTCATATGAAATACGTACATATAAAACAAACAAATATAAAAACATCCAATTCTAATATTATAAATTTAGTTTACTTATGTGTCTAAAAAAATAAATTAAAAGAAAAATTAAATATAAAACAATAAAAATTTGAATAATATATAAAATAAAAAAAATTTTTTGGCTCACTCTCACAAACGTGGTATTTGTATGTATGTGTAGATAATTGATAATTGTAGAAATTTCAAACGGAATGACAAACCTATATATACCCTTTTTCACTGTGTGAAGAGTATAATAAGTAAAAGAGAACGAAACTTGGGCAAGTCAATTGCTGCGTCTGAACGTGAAAGCAAGTTCCAAGGCGAATTTATTTATCAGGTGTTGTTGACAACGCAGCTGATCTACTTTTTTATTTGCAAAAATGATGATTGGATTGTCAAATATTATTTATGTTTACATAGATTACTCCTTCCCGCGCAAAAAAACACAAACAAAAACCATGTAGTTTTTGACACAACGATGTCGAAAGCAACAATAAAAAACTATGTTGTTTTTTTAATGTTGTATTTGTTGTAGAAATACCACCACCTGATAAATAAATTCGCCTTGGCAAGTTCAAAAGAAAATAAAAAACTAACTTGCGCAAGTGACTTGCCTAGTGAGAAAGGAGTGTTATTGAAACAACAAAAATTAAGTAATGATTAACAACAAATGAGTGGTGATTTGCAACAAACGAGTGGTGATTTGCGAAAAACGAGTGGTAGATTTGCGACAAACGAGTGGTGATTTACAACAACGGAATATTGCGGTAAATGATAGCGTATGTACAAATGAGTGTCGGGCGAAGAAAATGATTGTGTATCCAACAAAATCAAAGATGAAAACAATATTTTAAATTCGATGTTGATAAAAGAATTGAACCTAATAAAACATGAAAGGGAACTTCTTCTTTGCTTAAAATGATAGTAGAAAATGAAAGAAAACAGGAAAGTGAAAAAGTTGATATGAATAAAAAAATGACATGATTCCAGATTATGAAGGTGGAGTTTTGTCAAAGGTATGAATAGCTTACTTCAGAAGTATTAACGAGTTATATGAAGCAGAAGTGAATGCGTATTCAACTAACAAGAATGATGCATCTAGACGCGTTTAAGCGAAGTTGAACCTAAAATAGTGAGGTACAGTGAAATAACTCCCAAATGAAATAAGTCCCAATGGGAAAATGAAATATATCCCAAAAAATTTTCCATATGAATTGGGATTTATTTCATTATGAAATAATTCCCAAATGAAATAAGTCCCAACAGTTTTTATGTTGGGAGTTATTTCATTTGGGAGTTATCATTGGCACTTATTTCCTCGCAGTTGGGACTTATTTCATTTTAATTGAAAACACTACTTTATCGTTGGGAGTTATTTCATTTCTCTTAAAATTGCATTTTAGTAAATTTTGATGGTTTTGTAACGGTTCTTAAAACTGTCTTAAAGCAAGTAGTTGCAAAGCATACCTGATTGCCACTTAATAGAACAGTGTAAACATCATCAGTTCTTGTTAGAATTTTGATTAGTGAAGATCGGTGTTAAAGTAATAAAATAATGACAACTCTTGCGTTTGAAATAAAAGTGGCAGAACAAGAAATAGTAAAGTGCTATCTATATATATAAAAGAGTAACGTGACTGACTGACTGAGAGATTCATCATCGCACAGCCCAAACGCAAAGAGCTAGAGACATGAACTTCGGACAATCGTTTCCTCTTTCAATGTATAGCTCCACTAAGAAGGGTTTTTGGAAATTCGTACTTTAAGGGGGTAAAAAAGGGTATAAACGGGTAAAATCGGTAATCTTATACATATCTGCTAAATTAAAAATGATAGAAATTAAATTGAAAAAGTATTGTAATTTGCACAAAAAATAAGCTGACAGGTGTCTGGCCTTTTTTAGAATTTTCAACCCCTAAGGGGAAAAAACGGGTAAAAACTATAATTTGGTACTTTTTTGGTACCCTATGTAACTACCAAACGCATAAAGCTAGGAAAAAAATTTAAACTGTATTAAGTAGTCCGCAAAAAAATATTAACAAGAATTCGGCACTTTTTTCAAATTCATATATATAAGGGGTGAAAATTGTCCCTTTTTTTGGTACTTTTTTTAAAATAAACTTTTCTTATATTATTCAATGGGACAAAATTTGACGATTATTATTTCCTAATAGAATATGGACAACTATTTAGGTGAAATTTTTGGAAACTTTTTTGGGGACAAAAAAGGTACCAAAAAGGGGAAAATTCCGGAAAATGTATGTAATTCCTAACTAGACGGCCGATTTTCACAAAATTTTTAATTGGGATTTCACTAGACATAAAAAATTATGTAATTTAGTAAAAATTGAGACACATTCATAACAGGGTAGAAAAGGGAAAAATCGGTAAGAGTTTGGTACTTTTTAGAACATAATTACTTTTATGCAAAAAAAGTAGATTTACTGACTTTAAAACATGTCTATTAAAATATTTTGTTACATAGATATTTGAACATTTTAAACTTGGAATTTAAAACTTGGACTAAAAATGTACTTTTTCGCTTTTCTATGGTACTTTTTGTATTTTCTACGTTTATAAAGGTAGAATTGTAAAATAAAGGACTATTGATTCCAGGTTAGACTAAAAATGTTATGGGTGACCAAAAAGGTACTTTTTTGAATTTTTATGGTACTTTTTATATATTCTACGTTTGCGAAGCTAGAATTTTAAAATTACTGGCTATTGATAAAAGGTGAGACCGAAAATCTTATGGTCGACCAAAAAGGTACTTTTTTGAATTTGAATGGTACTTTTTGTATTTTCTACGTTTATGAAGGTAGGATTGTACAATCAAGGACTATTGATTTCAGATGAGACCAAAAATGTTATGGGCGACCAAATAGGTATTTTTTTGAATTATGGTACTTTTTGTGTTTTCTACGTTTGCGAAGCTAGAATTTTAAAATTAGTGGCTATTGATACAAAGAGAGACTAAAAATGTTATGGTCGACCAAAAAGGTACTTTCTTGAATTTTTATGGTACTTTTGGTGTTTTCTACGTTTATGAAGGTAGGATTGTACAATCAAGGACTATTGATTCCAGGTGTGACTAAAAATGTTATGGGCGACCAAAAAGGTACTTTTTTGAATTTGTATGGTACTTTTTGTATTTTCAACGTTTGTGAAGGTAGAATTTTGAAATCAGTGACAATTAATACAAGGTGAGACTAAAAATGTTATGGTCGACCAAAAAGGTACTTTTTTGAATTTTTATGGTACTTTTTGTATTTTCTACGTTTATAAAGATAGGATTATACAATCAAGGACTATTGATTCTAGGTGAGACAAAAAATGTTATGGGCGACCAAAAAGGTACTTTTTTGAATTTGTATGGTACTTTTTGTATTTTCTACGTTTATAGAGGTAGGATTATACAATCAAGGACTATTGATTCCAGATGTGACTAAAAATATTATGGGCGACCAAAAAAGTACTTTTTTGAATTTGTATGGTACTTTTTGTATTTCCAACGTTTGTTAAGGTAGAATTTTGAAATCAGTGACAATTAATACAAGGTGAGACTAAAAATGTTATGGTCGACCAAAAAGGTACTTTTTTGAATTTTTATTGTACTTTTTGTATATTCTACGTTTATAGAGGTAGGATTGTACAATCAAGGACTATTGATTCCAGGTGTGACTAGAAATGTTATGGGCGACCAAAAAGGTACTTTTTTGAATTTGTATGGTACTTTTTGTATTTTCAACGTTTGTGAAGGTAGAATTTTGAAATCAGTGACAATTAATACAAGGTGAGACTAAAAATGTTATGGTCGACCAAAAAGGTACTTTCTTGAATTTTTATGGTACTTTTTGCATTTTCTACGTTTATAAAGATAGGATTATACAATCAAGGACTATTGATTCTAGGTGAGACAAAAAATGTTATGGGCGACCAAAAAGGTACTTTTTTGAATTTGTATGGTACTTTTTGTATTTTCAAAGTTTGCGAAGGTAGAATTTTGAAATTAGTGACAATTGATACAAGGTGAGGCTAAAAATATTATGGGTGACCAAAGAGGTACTTTTTTGAATTTTTATGGTACTTTTTATATATTCTACGTTTGCGAAGCTAGAATTTTAAAATAAGTGGCTATTGATTCCAGGTGAAACTGAAAATGTTATGGGCGACCACAAAGATACTTTTTTGAATTTTTATGGTACTTATTGTATTTGCTAAGTTTATGTGTTGGGCGACCAAGAAGGTACTTTTTGTATTTTCAACGTTTGCGAAGGTAGAATTTTGAAATTAGTGACAATTGATACAAGGTGAGACTAAAAATGTTATGGGCGACCAAAAAGGTAATTTTTTGAATTTTTATGGTACTTTTTGTATTTTCTACGTTTATAATGATAGGATTATACAATCAAGGACTATTGATTCTAGGTGAGACAAAAATTGTTATGGGCGACGAAAAAGGTACTTTTTTGAATTTTTATGGTACTTTTTGTATTTTCAACGTTTGCGAAGCTAGAATTTTGAAATTAGTGGCTATTGATACAAGGTGAGATTGAAAATGTTATGGTCGACCAAAAAGGTACTTTTTTCATTTTTATGGTATTTTTTGTATTTTCAACGTTTATAAAGATATGATTATACAATCAAGGACTATTGATTCTAGGTGAGACAAAAAATGTTATGGGCGACGAAAAAGGTACTTTTTTAAATTGTTATGGTACTTTATGTATTTTCAACGTTTGCGAAGCTAGAATTTTAAAATTAGTGGCTATTGATACAAGGTGAGACCGAAAATGTTATCGTCGACCAAAAAGGTACTTTCTTGAATTTTTATGGTACTTTTTGCATTTTCTACGTTTATAGAGGTAGGATTGTACAATCAAGGACTATTGATTCCAGGTGTGACTAAAAATGTTATTGGCGACCAAAAAGGTACTTTTTTGAATTTGTATGGTACTTTTTGTATTTTCAACGTTTGTGAAGGTAGAATTTTGAAATCAGTGACAATTAATACAAGGTGAGACTAAAAATGTTATGGTCGACCAAAAAGGTACTTTTTTGAATTTTTATGGTACTTTTTGTATTTTCTACGTTTATAGAGGTATAATTGTAAAATAAAGGACTATTGATACAAGGTAAGACTAAAAATTTTATGGGCGACCAAAAAGGTACCTTTTTTAATTTTTATGGTACTTTTTCTATTTTCAACGTTTGCGAAGCTAGAATTTTAAAATTAGTGGTTATTGATACAAGGTGAGACCGAAAATATTATGGTCTAACAAAAGGGTACTTTCTTGAATTTTTATGGTACTTTTTGTATTTTCTACGTTTATGAAGGTAGGATTATACAATCAAGGACTATTGATTCCAGGTGAGACTAAAAATGTTATTGGCGACCAAAAAGGTACTTTTTTGAATTTTTATGGTACTTTTTGTATTTTCAACGTTTGCGAAGCTAGAATTTTGAAATTAGTGGCAATTGATACAAGGTGAGATTGAAAATGTTATGGTCGACCAAAAAGGTACTTTTTGCATTTTTATGGTACTTTTTGTATTTTTAACGTTTATAAAGATAGGATTATACAATCAAGGACTATTGATTCTAGGTGGGACAAAAAATATTATGGGCGACGAAAAAGGTACTTTTTTGAATTTTTATGGTACTTTTTGTATTTTCAACGTTTGCGAAGCTAGAATTTTAAAATTAGTGGCTATTGATACAAGGTGAAACCGAAAATGTTATGGTCGACCAAAAAGGTACTTTTTTGAATTTGTATGGTACTTTTTGTATTTGCTATGTTTATGAAGGTAGGATTGTACAATCAAGGACTATTGATTCCAGGTGAGACTAAAAATGGTATGGGCGACCAAAAAAGTACTTTTTTGAATATTTATGGTACTTTTTTTATTTTCAACGTTTGCGAAGCTAGAATTTTAAAATTAGTGACAATCGATACAAGGTGAGACCGAAAATATTATGGTCGACCAAAAAGGTACTTTCTTGAATTTTTATGGTACTTTTTGCATTTTCTACGTTTATAGAGGTAGGATTGTACAATCAAGGACTATTGATTCCAGGTGTGACTAAAAATGTTATTGGCGACCAAAAAGGTACTTTTGTGAAGTTGTATGGTACTTTTTGTATTTTCAACGTTTGTGAATGTAGAATTTTTAAATCAGTGACAATTAATACAAGGTGAGACTAAAAATGTTATGGTCGACCAAAAAGGTACTTTCTTGAATTTTTATGGTACTTTTTGCATTTTCTACGTTTATAAAGATAGGATTATACAATCAAGGACTATTGATTCTAGGTGAGACAAAAAATGTTATGGGCGACCAAAAAGGTACTTTTTTGAATTTGTATGGTACTTTTTGTATTTTCTACGTTTATAGAGGTAGGATTATACAATCAAGGACTATTGATTCCAGATGTGACTAAAAATGTTATGGGCGACCAAAAAGGTACTTTTTTGAATTTGTATGGTACTTTTTGTATTTTCAACGTTTGTTAAGGTAGAATTTTGAAATCAGTGACAATTAATACAAGGTGAGACTAAAAATGTTATGGTCGACCAAAAAGGTACTTTTTTGAATTTTTATTGTACTTTTTGTATATTCTACGTTTATAGAGGTAGGATTGTACAATCAAGGACTATTGATTCCAGGTGTGACTAAAAATGTTATGGGCGACCAAAAAGGTACTTTTTTGAATTTGTATGGTACTTTTTGTATTTTCAACGTTTGTGAAGGTAGAATTTTGAAATCAGTGACAATTAATACAAGGTGAGACTAAAAATGTTTTGGTCGACCAAAAAGGTACTTTCTTAAATTTTTATGGTACTTTTTGCATTTTCTACGTTTATAAAGATAGGATTATACAATCAAGGACTATTGATTCTAGGTGAGACAAAAAATGTTATGGGCGACCAAAAAGGTACTTTTTTGTATTTGTATGGTACTTTTTGTATTTTCAAAGTTTGCGAAGGTAGAATTTTGAAATTAGTGACAATTGATACAAGGTGAGGCTAAAAATATTATGGGTGACCAAAGAGGTACTTTTTTGAATTTTTATGGTACTTTTTATATATTCTACGTTTGCGAAGCTAGAATTTTAAAATAAGTGGCTATTGATTCCAGGTGAAACTGAAAATGTTATGGGCGACCACAAAGATACTTTTTTGAATTTTTATGGTACTTATTGTATTTTTAACGTTTGCGAAGCAAGAATTTCGAAATTAGTGACTATTGATACAAGGTAAGGCTAAATATGTTATGGGCGATCAAAAGGGTAGTTTTCTGCATTATAATGGGACTTTTTGAATTTCCTACGTTTAAAAAGTTAAAATTGTGAAATAAAGGATTATTTATTCAAGTTTAGAATTAAAATGATATTAAAGATACAAAAAAGCCTTTTCGCATTTTTATTGTACTCTTTGTATTTTTACGTTTGTAAACATAGATTCTTAAAATTAGTGTTTTTTGATCCGAGGTCTAAGTCCTAATATTATGGACAACCAAAATTACTTTTTCTCTTTTTATGTATTTTGTATACATAGAATTGTAAATAAAGGTAATAATAAACCAAGTGGAAGTTTTATTGAAGGAAAAAAAGTTTTTTTTTATTATTTTAGGGTAATTTTTGCAAAATATGAATCTTAATTTTTGAAACTCAGTAGCATTGATCTTGCTTTTAGTTAGGAAATATATGCCTGACATATCCTTACTCTACCTTTTATATTTCTATGTAAATTGAATCAGAGATACAAATTTTCATAAATTGAACCAAAAATATTTAATAATTATAAATAGAACTTGAGCATTCAATAAATAGTAAGAACTGCGCTAACGAAGTAGCGGGTTTAATGCTAGTATATTATAGATGAAAAACAATTTTATTTAAAAAAATCTGAAGCCAAAGAAGGCAATATTATACGTGTTACGAACGAAATTGCAATTCGCGAGTGATTTTAGAAAACGGGCATTGTCGTAAGGCAACTGATTTCATTGAACATAACCATAGAGACCAACAGCAACTGTATGATAAGCTAAAAGCCCTCAACGAAATTAAGGATAAATGTTTGGATGTTTCAAGTACTTTGGGCGCAGCTAACGTTGTAAACGGAACACGGGCGAATTTTGGGAACGTTTGCGTAAGGTAAGTGAATAGTGGTGTAAACCATTTTTACTTTCATTGTGTGATTACCAATGCTTTTCTTTAATAAAGCAACCAGGAAGCAACGAAAAATATTGATTTTAACAAAGTCAAACGAGGTCTGCAATATTTGATATCAAAAGTTTTTGCGGCATCTCCGAAGACTCCAACCGATGTTGTCAGTATGTTTCAGAAGGAAAATATGTTCACAAATTTTGGACATGAGGGCAAATTTTGGCATGAGGGCCAAGAGAAAACAGAGTTTTTTAAAGTGTGCCACGACTCGAAAGACTTTGCATACTGCGTCTTTGGATCCGATAAGATAGTCAAGCTCATTAATGAAAATATTCCCGGCAACAACAATAAAAAAATTTTGATCGATGGCACATTTTCAATTGTACCGCTGGGATGTTTTAAACAATTGATTTTGCTGCATATCGAATATTATGAAAAGGTTTGCCATCGCTTGTGTGCTGAAGCGCGGCCGCCACGCAATTTCTTATACAATAATTAGACTAATTATTATTTTTACTTCAGCAAAATGCTATGCCCATTTATTTAATTACATCAATTCTAATGTTTTAAACTTAAATGGTGCGACTTTTATCACCGATTATGAAGCGGGTCTAAGAAGGGCTATTAGAACTTCATTTTTGGATACAAAAATCTATGGCTGATGGTTCCACTTTTGCCAGGCAGTACGACGACAAATAACTACAAAACATAAACAATTATCTCAATTGATTCGACAAAACAATAAGGCGTCATTGGAATATCATAAACTATTATCGCTTCCCCTGCTGCCTGCCATGCACATACTGGGTGCATTCGGGAAAATGAAGAAAGACATAGAAACGATCGAACGTCATTTCGAATTTTCAAACTTTTTGGAATACTTCGAAAAGCAATGGTTACAGAAGGTAAATACTTTTAAACAATACCAGTATAAATTATCTTGCACATAATTTCTTATTTGTGTTTTTTTTTGGTCTCCAACCTAGATTGGGCCAGACACACTGTCTGTTTTTGAAACAACGACTCGAACGACTTCCGCCGTCGAAGGATATAATGGAGTGCTGGGCAAAATGCTTCCTAAACAGGGAAATTTTTTTAAGTTTGTTAAAGTTTTACAAACAGAAGAGTTCAACAAGTCCCGAGATTTTGAATTGCTGACTAATAGCGGTGGAGCTTTGGGAAAAACTTAAAAAAGGATGAAATTTATCGAAAAAGCGGAACTGATTGAAAAAGCCAATGAAGAGCTATGTTCTGGATCTATAACTGCGACCGCATTCATAAATCGATTGGTTTTCTCAAAAAATAAAATTGTTTATGAAATGGAGCCAGATGAAGATATCTTTGAGGAACACTCGTACCTTGAAGATGAGGAGGATGATACTGTATCGGAGCCACCAACACTACCGCGCTCTCAAATTCTGTGCGTGGTTTGCTTGGAGGTTGAGCCCAATATTCTGCTGATTCCTTGCAAACACATAAAAACGTGCAATTCTTGCGTCCTAAAACTACAAGCTGCAAGTATTGCAAATGGACTCGAAACATTCAATTGCCCTGTTTGTCGTGCAGAAGTTAGCGACACGATGGCGGTTTTTTTGTAAATGAATGTTTAATTTTTTTAAAATAATTTTTGTTATCAAAGAAATGAATATTTATTAAATAATAATATTTTTTGTTATTAAATTATGTATAATATACATACATACATAAATTAACACCTATAATTATTATTACTATTATGTATATGATAACATATAATTGTGAAGTAAAAAGCGTTCTGTAAAAGGAAACCAAAAAAAATTGGGAGTTAATTCATTTTTGTTGGGACTTATTTCATTGGGAGTTAATTCATTTTTATTGGGATTTATTTTTACATTTTCCAATTAGACCCAAAAATTGGGACTTATTTCATTTTTTCCTTTGCAAGTTATTTAATTTTGTTCAGTTGGGCGTTATTTCATTTTTGTTGGGACTTATTTCATTGGGACTTATTTCATTTGGAAGTTATTTTACTGTACCAAATAGTGACAGCAGTTGTACCATTGGTTTATGGTTTAGATGACGTGAAAGGACGTCTGTATAACGTGAGATCAGGGGATCTCATAGTCAGGATGGCTAAATTGTAGTAGTGTATACTGTCGGTAGTAACTTTTGTAATACCTTATTTCTTTATATTTAAGTTAATTATACTTGTTCTTTTTTCATATATGTCCATACTAGCATTTAACCCGCTACTTCGTTAGCGCAGTTCTTACTATTTATTGAATAAAAAACCAAAAGTATCATAAAAATCAAAAAAGTACTTTTTTGGTTGCCCATGACATTTTCAGTCTCACCTTGTATCAATAGTCACTAATTTCAAAATTCTAGCTTCGCAAACGTTGAAAATACAAAAAGTACCATAAAAATTCAAAAAAGTACCTTTTTCGTCGCCCATAACACTTTTTGTCTCACCTGGAATCAATAGTCCTTGATTGTATAATCCTATACTTATAAACGTTGCAAATACAAAAAGTACCATACAAATACAAAAAAGTACTTTTTGGTCGCCCATAAAATTTTTAGTCTCACCTTGTATCGATTGTCACTAATTTTAAAATTCTAGCTTCGCAAACGTTGAAAATAAAAAAAGTACCATAAATATTCAAAAAAGTACCTTTTTGGTCGCCCATACCATTTTTAGTCTCACCTGGAATCAATAGTCCTTGATTGTACAATCCTACCTTCATAAACGTAGCAAATACAAAAAGTACCATACAAATTCAAAAAAGTACCTTTTTGGTCGACCATAACATTTTCAGTCTCACCTTGTATCAATAGCCACTAATTTTAAAATTCTAGCTTCGCAAACGTTGAAAATACAAAAAGTACCATAAAAATTCAAACAAGTAAGAGTGCTATATTCGGCCATGCCGAATCTTATATACCCTTCACAACGTGTAGTCATGCAATAACAGTTGCTTGTATCACCATTCATCCCATATGAAATACGTACACGTATGTATGTTAAAAAAACGAAAAAAAAAAAAAAATTAATAAAAAAAAAATTTAAAAAAAATTTAAAAAAAAAATTTAAAAAAAAATTTAAAAAAATTATTATATATATAATATACATATATAAAACAAAAAAAAAAATTAAAAAAAAAATTTAAAAAAAATAAAAAAAATTAAAAAAAAATAATCATATATAAATAATATATTAAATAAAAAATAAAAAAAAAATAAAAAAAAAAAAAAAATTAAAAAAAAAATTTTAAAAAAATTAAAAAAATTTTTTTTTGCCTCAGTTGGGATTCGATGCCACGTTTTCTCTAACCAGTATATACGTATGTATGTATGTTGTTGTTGTAATGTTGTTTTTGTGAAAAAAAATCGAGGTGGTCGTGGGTTTTTGCTCATATCTCAGTTGTTTATGTACCGATGTTTCTGATTTTCAATAGCGATCTACTCCCGAATATTTCTGATATTTTAGTACCTTACCCGAGTCCAAGCGATGTCGGGGGGCTTCAAAAAGTTGACTTCAACAATCACACGGACAGACGGACAGACTGACAGGGCTTAATCGACTCCCCTATTCATAAGCTTTCAGAAAATATATACTTTATGGGGTCGGAAATGAAAATTGTAGAAATTTCACACGGAATGACAAACCTATATATACCCTTTTATACCCTTCACACAGTGAAAAAGGGTATATATAGGTTTGTCATTCCGTGTGAAATTTCTACAATTTTCATTTCCGACCCCATAAAGTATATATTTTCTGAAAGCTTATGAATAGGGAAGTCGACTAAGCCCTGTCAGTCTGTCCGTCTGACCGTCTGTCCGTGTGTATGTTGAAATCAACTTTTTGAAGCCCCCCGACATAGGTTGGACCCGGGTAAGGTATTAAAATATCAGAAATATTCGGGAGTAGATCGCTATTGAAAATCAGAAACATCGGTACATAAACAACTGAGTAATGAGCAAAAATCCACGACCACCTCGATTTTTTTTTCACAAAAACAACATTACAACAACAACATACATACATACAAACGTGTATACTGGTTAGAGAAAACGTGGCATCGAATCCCAACTGAGCCAAAAAATTTTTTTTTAAATTTTTAAAAAAATTTTTTTTAATTTTTTGTTTTATTTTTTTTTTTTTTTTTATTTAATATATTATTTATATTTTTATTATTTTTTTTTTTAATTTTTTTTTAATTTTTTTTTATTTTTTTTTGTTTTATATATGTATATTATCTATATAATAATTTTTTTTTTAATTTTTTTTTTAAATTTTTTTAAAAATGTTTTTTTAAAATTTTTTTTTTTTCGTTTTTTAACATACTTACGTGTACGTATTTCATATGGGATGAATGGTGATACAAGCAACTGTTATTGCATGACTACACGTTGTGAAGGGTATATAAGATTCGGCATGGCCGAATATAGCACTCTTACTTGTTCACTGTGTGAAGGGTATAAAAAGTACCTTTTTCGTCGCCCACAAC